>JANVCC010009742.1:1548661-1561896 GCA_025345505.1 Todiramphus chloris collaris | reverse complement strand
GCGCATTCCCTACAACGCCAGCCATGAAACCATGTGGCGCAAGGATGATCTCTATGACGTCTGCATCGTCATGGACTGGAACATCAGGCCAAGGCGGCGTTCCGGCGGCAGTGCCATCTTCTTTCATCTGGCGCGGCCCGGCTATACCCATACGGAAGGCTGCATCGCCCTGAACCGGCGGGATATGGACCGGTTGCTGCCATTTCTGTCACCGGAAACGGTTATCCGGGTCTTGCGCTAAAGCCCTGCTAGCGGCGGAATCGCCAGACAGTGGTGCGTTTCACTTCCGAATCTTCGAGAATGCGCGTGACCGGCACCGCATAGACCGCCAGTTCTTCCAGCAGGTTTTTCGGGAAATATGAGCGGCCGGGATCGCCGACAATCACGGTTGCCCCGCGCGCGGCGAGCGCCGTGAACCATGGGACGAGCCGGTCCGCCAGCGGCTTTTCATAGAAGACGTCGCCGGCCAGGACGACGTCCCAATCATGGTCCGTATCGATCAGGTCGTGAATGAGGGTTTCGACCGCGACGCCGTTGGCAGCGGCGTTGAGATGGATCGCCGGGCGGGTAAAGGGGTCGATGTCGCAGGAGGTGACACGTGCCGCACCGGCCATTGCAGCGGCGATGCCGACAAGACCGGAACCGGAAGCGAAATCGAGAACGGTCCTGTCCTTCACCATATCAGGATGATCGAGAACGTAACGTGCAACGCCCTGGCCGCCAGCCCAGGCAAACGCCCAGAACGGTGGCGGCAGGCCAATGGTCGCCAGTTCCTCCTCCGTCTTGTGCCAGAGATCATGGGCTTCATCGGCCAGATACAGGTTTATCTCCGGCACATGCGGCGGCGCCTGCAGCGTGGTGTTCGCCCGAACAAAGCGCCGGTAGCGTTCGCTGTTGGGATCAAGCGCCTGCTCATCCATGACGGGCGATCATTGGGGCGCGGGAACAAGCCCGGCCATACGGCAGACTTCCTCCCATTCGTCCGGAGTGACCGGCTGCACGGAAAGGCGCATCGAGGTGACGAGCGCCATTTTTTCCAGCTTGGGGTTGGCCTTGACGTCCTTGAGCGTCACCGGTTTGGGCACGTCCATGACCGCACGGATGTCAACGCACTCCCAGCGGGGGTCGTCCGTGGTCGAATCGTGATGCACCAGCGCGCAGACCTCGACGATGCCGACGACTTCGAGACCTTCATTGGAATGGTAGAAGAAACCCTTATCTCCCAATTGCATGGCGCGCATATTGTTGCGCGCGAGATAGTTGCGCACGCCGGTCCATTCGGTGCCCTTGGCGCCCGCTTCCTTCTGTTTCTCCCAGGACCATGCATCGGGTTCGGATTTGAAAAGCCAGAATGCCATGTTTGAACCTATTTGCTGTCTGGATTCTTGATTGCCCAATTCCATGGGCGGATATCGACCGATGCAAACAGACCAGCCTTGGCATAGGGGTCGTTTGCGGCGATTTCCCTGGCACCGGCGACATCAGAAGCTTCGATCACAACCAGACTGCCGTTGGGCTTGGAATCGTCCCCGAGGAAAGGCCCTGCGAATTTCAGGCGGTCGCCAAGACCGTTGAGATAGTCAAGATGTGCGGCGCGGGTATCGAGACGCACCTGCAGATGGCCGGGCTTGTCGTTGCAAAGTAGGGCATAGAGCATTCGGTTTCTCCGGTACGGACAATCAGATTTCTAATCTTCGTTTTTCAACGGTCTTGCAAGCAGTGCTTCGACCGCCTCGTCAATGGTAATACTGCGGTCCAGAATGCGCGCAACCGCTTCGATGATGGGAGCTTCGATAGAGTGCCGGGCGACCAGCTCCGCGGCAATAGCCGCCGTCGCCACGCCTTCCGCCAGCGGCCTGCCGGTCAGGTCATCGCCCCGGCCGAGGGCAAGGCCGTAGGAATAGTTGCGCGACTGGGAGGTCGAGCAGGAGAGCAGCAGATCGCCCAGGCCTGAAAGGCCCATGATTGTCTCGGGCCGGGCACCCAGCGCATGACCCACCCGCCGCAATTCGACAAATCCACGCGTGACAAGCGCCGCCTGTGCGCTGGCGCCAAAACCCCGTCCAATGGCCGCACCAGCAGCAATGGCAAGCACGTTTTTCAGGGAGCCACCGATCTCGACGCCGACGAGATCGTCCGTCGAGTAACAGCGAAACGTTGGGCCTGAAAGGGCCAGTGCAATACGGTCTGCCACGGCTTGGCTTTCCGCGGCAACGGTCACGGCGGTTGGCAGGCCTCTTGCCACGTCGCTGGCAAAGCTGGGTCCGGACAAAGCGGCGATCAGCTGATCCGGGATGATTTCCCTGACCAGACTGGACATCAGCAGACCGCGTTTGCGATCAATGCCCTTGGCGCAGATGATCAGCGGTACTGCCATCGGGATCAGGGGCTTCAACTCCTCGAGAGCGCCCGCCATGGCCTGCGCCGGAATGACGCAAAGAATGAAATCGCTGCCCGCAAGAACGCTCGCTGCGTCCGTACTGGCGGTCAAAGGTGCTGGCAGGTCAATGCCCGGCAGGTAGGTTTCATTGCGGTGAAGTGTGTTGATGGAATGCACACTGGCAGGATCACGGGCGTAAAGGCGCGCATCATGTCCATTGTGCGCCGCCATGGCGCCAAGGGCCGTGCCCCAGGCGCCGCCACCAAGAACTGCAATCTGATGTCTGGGATTCATGCCTTGGCTCCCCGGCGCCCGGCGCCGATCAGGGGGGCGGATTGCATGTCCAGCGGCCAGCGCGAACGCGGCGCGATATCGAGCGAATCGCCGGCCATATGCCCGGCCCGTTCCACCCCGGCCCAGGCGATCATCGCCGCATTATCGGTGCACAGCGCCATGGGCGGCGCAATGAAGCGGAAGCCGTTGCCGGAGCACAGGTCCTGCAGGCAGGTCCGCAGGACCTTGTTGGCGGCAACACCACCGGCGACGACCAGGGCGGGTTCCTTCACATCAGGAAATCTGGCGCGGAAACGGGCAAGCGAGCGCGATACGCGGTCATTCAGCGTATCGGCAACGGCAGCCTGAAACGCGGCGCAGATATCGTTCACATCCGTCTGCGACAGCGGCTCCAGCGTGGTTGCCAGCTGGCGCACGGCTGTCTTCAGGCCGGAGAAGGAGAAGTCGAGCCGCTCCTCGCCCTTGAGCGGCCTTGGCAGGGAAAAGCGGCTGGAATCACCGGATTGCGCCGCCTTTTCCACTTCGGGACCGCCGGGATAGGGCAAACCAAGCAGTTTTGCTGTTTTGTCAAAGGCTTCGCCGAGAGCATCATCGATGGTCGTGCCAAGCCGTTCATAATCGCCGAGGCCCTTGACCAGCACCATCTGGGTATGGCCGCCGGAAACAAGGAGAAGCAGATAGGGAAAATCGATCTGGTCGGTCAGACGGGGGGTCAGGGCATGGCCTTCGAGATGATTGATGGCGTAGAACGGCTTTTGCGCGGCCATGGCAATGGCCTTGCCGGTCATGAGGCCGACGATCAGCCCGCCGATCAGGCCGGGACCAGCGGTTGCTGCCACCGCATCCACCTCGTCAAGGGTCATGTGGGCCTCATGCAGCGCCTGTCCGATCAACCGGTCGAGCACTTCCACATGGGCACGAGCGGCAATCTCCGGCACGACGCCGCCATAGGGCGCATGGTCGTCAATCTGGCTCAGAACCACGTTGGAGAGAATCCGTCCGTGACCGTTGTGGTCGCGCTCAACGACCGCAGCAGCCGTTTCGTCACAGCTTGTTTCTATGCCCAAAACCCGCATCGATGACCCTGACATCCTTCGCCGCATTGCCCGTTGCACAAAAGCCCGTTAGTTAGGGCCGGATAATTCAAACTCGCGTAACACGGACTGCGACTAATGCAAACAAAAACGCTCAAGATCGGTACACGTGGGAGTGCGCTTGCACTCGCACAAGCCCGTGAGACGTGTGATCGGCTGGTTAAAGCCCATGGCCTGCGCGAAGACGATATCGAGATCGTGGTGATTTCAACCAGCGGCGACCGGATTCAGGATCGCCCGCTGTCGGAGGTTGGCGGCAAGGGGCTGTTTACCCTTGAGATCGAAGAGCAATTGGCGGATGGCCGCATTGATCTGGCCGTGCACTCCTCCAAGGATATGCCGACTTTCCTGCCCGAAGGCCTGCATCTCTCGGTTTTTCTGGAGCGCGAAGATCCGCGCGATGCCTTCATCGGTCGCACTGTGAAAACGCTGGCGGAATTGCCTTTGGGCGCGGTTGTCGGCTCCGCCTCGCTGCGGCGCCAGGCCTTGATTCTCAAATCGCGGCCTGATCTGAAGGTTGTGAACTTTCGCGGCAATGTGGAAACGCGCCTGCGCAAGCTGGCCGATGGTGATGTGGATGCCACTTTCCTGGCCTATGCGGGTTTGCGCCGCCTCGGTCTTGGCGATGTGGCGACCGCCCTGATGGATGTGGCAAGCTTTCCACCAGCACCCGGACAGGGGGCGATCACGCTGGAAACCCGAATCGGCGATGCGCGAATTGATGCGCTGGTCGCGCCGCTCAATCATTTTGCAACCTCGACGGCGCTGGCCTGTGAACGCGCGTTCCTTGGCACGCTCGATGGTTCCTGCCGCACACCCATCGCCGGTCTTGCGACGATTTCCGGCAACATCCTGAGCTTCCACGGCATGGTCCTGCTGCCGGATGGTTCGGAAGCCCATGAAGTGACCGGCGAGGGCGATGTGGCGGATGCAGCCGCCATCGGGCGGGATGCGGCCGCCCGCGTCAGGGCAAAGGCTGGAGCGCATTTCTTTACGGATTGGCTCTGATGGAAAAAACCGTTCTGGTTACACGGCCCCTGCCAGCTGCGACCAGAACCGCCGACCGGCTGCGCGTGCAGGGCTATGTACCCCTGTTGTTGCCGCTCACGGAGATTGTTCCCCTGAACCCGACCGTGCCTGAAGGCACCTTCAATGCGTTTGTCGCCACAAGCGCCAATGCGCTGGTCCACGCCAGCGAAGCGTTGCTTGCGCCTTATCTCCAGTTGCCCTGTTTCACCGTAGGTGAGGCAACCGCGGATGCGGCACGTGCCCGCGGCTTTGAGACGGTGACAACGGGCGATGGCGATGGAGAATCGCTGGCGGAAACGATTATTGAAGAGCTGTGTTCAAGTGACTCCCTGCTTTATCTGACCGGCCACGTCAGGTCGCCGGGCTTTGAGCGCGCTGTGGCGAAAGCAGGGTTCCGTTGCTCTTCCATATCGGTCTACGACACAATTTCAGTCAGTTATACAACTGAGTTTCTGACCAAAACGCTCGGGTCAAGAAATATTGATTGCTGCCTTCTGTATTCGCGCATGAGCTCAGGCGTCCTGTCAACTCTGGCCGAGGCCGCAGGATTGACGCATCTCTTTGATAAGACGCTCTTTTTATGCCTGTCTCAGCGTATCGCCGACGATCTCAAGGGCTTCAATAAACCATCGGTCAGGATCGCCCGCAGGCCGGATGAAGACGCACTGTTTGACCTCCTGGAAGGGATGCAGGACGATAGGTGAACGGCATTCGTCGCTGCATGACGTTTCCGAAGCGGAACTTCCCTGCTAGCTTGGGGTTTCAGTCAACCCAATTGTTCTGAAGAGAGTGTCCATGGCCAAATCATCCGTTCCCCGTCATTCCAAGTCAGCCCGGAAGCCTGTGACGATAGAACTGGAGCCATCGGATATTGTGAAAAGTGCCCCGGCCGGTACGAACGTGCCGCAGCCGGAGCCGGTCGGCTTCAGCCCGACGATGGATGCCAAGCCACAGCCGCCGAAAGACGAGCCGGCAAAAGCGGCCTTTGCGGCCAGCGCCGAAACAGCGAAGGCAGATGAGACATTGCAACAGGGCACGTCGTTTGGCCGGTCGCCATCTGGCGAAGCGTCAACACCTGCGGCTCCTGCATCCGTTGCTGCTGCGCCCAAGACGGGCGATCCGCTTGGACGTTTGACGGCCGGTCTCATCGGCGGTGTGGTGGCATTGCTTGGTGCGGCCGCGCTGCAATGGGCTGGCGTATTGCCATCGCCCAAAGCCGACCTTTCGGCCGTGGAGCAACAGATTGCCGAATTGCGCGCGGCCGCTCCGGCGAAGGCCAGTCTCGACGAGGGCGCACAGGTTGCATTGAACGGCGCGGTGGAAAATGCCAAGCAGGCCCTGGGTCAAGTGTCCGGCATTGCCGCTGATGTGAAAGCCCTGAAGCAAACTCTGGCGGATGCCCAGACCAAGGCTGCCGGCACAGGAGGTTCTGTTGACACCAGTGCCATCGATGCGCGTATCGCATCGCTCGAAACGCAACTGACCGCCAGTCAGCAGAAGGCAGAGCAAGCCGCCGGCGCACTTGCGGGGGAGGCACAGACGTCAGCAGCCTTGCAGACGCGGCTCGATGCGCTGGAAACAAAGGTGCAGGACAATGCCGGCCAGAACACCATGGCACTGGCCATCGCCGCCACCGGCCTGAAGTCGGCGATTGACCGGGGCGGGCCTTTTGCGGCGGAGCTCGACACATATCTTGCTGTCGCGCCGGCCTCGGCTGACGCCGAGGGGTTGCGTACTGCCGCTACGGCCGGTGTTCCGACTGTCGGCATGCTGGCGAGCCAGTTCGGCGACGTGGCGACAAAAATCATTGCGACGACGCGAACGGTTGATCCCAATGCGGGTATTGTCGACCGGCTATGGGCAAGCGCCAGCGCGCTGGTGGAATCGCGCCCTGTGGGCCTTGTCGAGGGTGAAGGCATTGCTGCCATCACCGCGCGCATAGAGGCGCATCTCAATGGCGGTGATCTGCCTGCGGCCATTGCCGAATGGGACAAGCTGCCCGAATCGGCCAAAGCCGTCTCGACCGATTTCGCCAATGCCATGCGCACCCGTCAGAAGGCAGGCGAGATCGTTTCCAAGGCGCTCTCCAATGCATTGACCGGCATGAAGACGCCGGCTGCGGCGCAGTAAGGGAAGATGACCATGATCAAAGTTCTGTCCTTCCTTGTCGTCGTTCTGGTGCTGGGGTTTGGTTTTGCATGGCTCGCCGACCGGCCGGGTGATCTCGTCGTCACCTTTGCCGGGATGCAACACAAGGTCAGCCTCATGGTGGCCGCGTCCGCCATCGTTGCGCTTGTGGCCGCTGTCATGCTGGTCTGGTGGATCATCAAGAGCGTTATTGGCTCGCCTTATGCCCTGCGCCGCCATTTCCGGGCCCGCAAGCGTGATCGCGGCTATCAATCCCTGTCCACCGGTCTGATTGCCGCGGGTGCGGGGGACGGGCAAACGGCCCGGCGCATGATCAAACAGGCGGAAAAACTCCTCAACGTCGATCAGGAGCCGCTGATCAAACTTCTGGACGCGCAAGCCGCCATGCTGGAAGGCCGTTCGGACGATGCCAGGGCGAAATTCCAGGCGATGCTGGATGACCCGGAGACCAAACTGCTCGGCCTGCGCGGGCTTTATCTCGAAGCGCAACGCCTTGGTGCGCGGGATGCGTCGCTGCAATATGCCGAACAGGCAGCGCTTCTGGCACCCAACGTCGAATGGGCCTCTACAGCGGCCCTTGGCCAAAAAACCGCCCATGGCGATTGGGATGGCGCGCTGGAATTGCTGGAGACCCAGAAAGCCACCAAGCAGATCGACAAGGACACGGCAAAGCGGGAACGTGCGGTTCTCCTGACAGCCAAGGCGCTCGACACGTTCGAAAGTGATCCGGTCGGGTCGAAACCCATTGCCATCGAAGCGAACAAGCTTGCGCCCGATCTGATCCCGGCCGCCATTATCGCAGCAAAAGTGCTATTCCAGCAGGCCGATCTGCGCAAGGGCTCGAAAATTCTGGAGCATGTGTGGAAGAAGCAGCCACACCCGGAAGTGGCGGAAACCTACGTGCATGCGCGCCTGGGAGATTCCGTGTTCGATCGTCTGAAGCGCGCCCGCCATCTGGCTTCGCTCTATCCGCATCATGCGGAATCGAACCTGGCCATAGCCCATGCGGCGCTGGCCGCAGGCGAGTTGAAGGAAGCGCGCGAGGCTGCCGAGACCGTGTTGCGCACGGCGCCGCGTGAAAGTGCCTATCTGCTGCTGGCCGATATCGAGGAGGCGCAGACGGGCGATCAGGGCCGCGTGCGCCAGTGGCTGTCACGGGCCGTCAAAGCGCCCCGCGATCCCGCCTGGACCGCTGACGGCTATGTTTCGGAGCGCTGGGCTCCCGCTTCGCCGGTCACCGGCAAGCTGAATGCGTTCGAGTGGAAGGTGCCCGTCGAGCAATTGGGAACGGTAATCGATGCGCGCGATGACTTTGACAGTGCTTTGGCAGCCAAACCCGTCCAGTCAGCGCCGGTGCGCGAGCCCGCCGAGCCTTTGATCCCGGCGAAGTCCGTGGTGGTATCTGCCGAAAAACCGGCGGCACGTGTTGTTGAAGCGGATGCCGATATTGTGGATGCGGAAATTGTACCGGCGGAGCCTGTGGTGAAGCCCGTGGCGGCAAAACCGGAGGAGCCGCATGCGCACGAACGCATTGCGTCCGTCCTGCCGTCTCTGGCGGAAACGGCGCCTGCGGCGGTGCAGCACGAGGAAGAAAAACTGGTCATTCCAGTGCCGGATGATCCGGGTGTGCTGGCTGACGACGAGGAAGACCGGCCCAACAAGAAGTTCCGTCTGTTCTAGAGCTTTTTCCGGTCGGTGTGGCCGGAAATGCTCCTGTGTGTCGATCCTAACACATTAATTTCAATAGCGGTCTTTGCGGCAAGATGCACAATGGCAGGGCCGTGTCAGCCAAGCTATCAGTTGATTCGGCTCATTGATAACAACGCTGAGAGATTCGTATTGATGCTGGACCGCCTTGTCACCTTCTTCAAAGCTTTGCCTTCAGGCGAAAGCGGGAAAGGCCATTTTTCCAGGAATGATCCGCGCCTTGCGGCGGCCGCGCTGATGTTTCATGTCATGGATGCGGATGGCGAGCGGCGCAAGGTGGAGCGCAAGCGCCTGTCACAGCTGATTTCCGAAGCCTACGGGCTCAAAGGCGAAGCCTTGAAGCGTCTGCTCGAGGACAGTGAGCAGGCGGATCAGGAAGCCGTCGATCTCTATAGCTTTACCAGCGTGCTCAAGCGCAATCTTGACGAAGCGGCGCGAATTCACTTCATTGAACTGATGTGGGACGTGGTTTTCGCCGACGGATCCGCGCATGAGCTGGAAGAAAATGTTGTCTGGCGGGTTGCGGAACTGATCGGAGTCTCGTCCCGTGACCGGGTCACGATGAAGCAGAAGGCGGCCCTTCGCGCCAAGCAGGCGGTGCAAGAGGAATAGGATCAGAAGCATGTTCCAGACAGACTGGATGGAGAACAGGCAAGTGAAGCGCCCGAAAATCCTCACGGTACTGCATCAGGAACGTTCAAGCCCCGGCCGCGTCGGCCAGTTGCTGCTGCAATCCGGCTTTGATCTCGATATCCGCCGTCCGCCGCTTGGCGATGATCTGCCTGAGACGCTGGAGGATCATGCGGGCGCCGTCATCTTTGGCGGCCCCATGAGCGCCAACGACCCCGATGAATTCGTTGACCGGGAAACCGACTGGCTGTCCGTGCCGCTTGCGGAAAACAAGCCCTTTCTTGGCATTTGCCTTGGCGCGCAGATGCTCGCCAAGCATCTTGGCGGCACGGTCGGTCCGCATCCGGAAGGACTGGTGGAAATCGGCTGGTATGAACTCGAAGCCACCGAGGCCGGCAAGGCTCTGATGGACTGGCCGCCCATGGTGTATCATTTTCACCGCGAGGGTTTTGACCTGCCGCGCAGCGCCACGCTTCTGGCAACGGCCAAGGCTTACCACAACCAGGCTTTCCGCTACGGCGAAAATGCCTGGGGGGTGCAGTTTCACGCGGAACTGACCCGCGCCATGATGCAGCGCTGGGTGGTGCGTGGCTCGGAACGCTTCACCATGAACAATGCCCAGCACGGCCGCCAGCATCTGGAAGGCCGACTGGTCTATGACGCGGTGCTGAAAGCCTGGCTCCAGCGTTTTCTTGGCACGATCTTCGGCGCGCCTGTTCCGGCTTAGCTGTCTATGTCCGACCCTGCAGGTTGCGTGCCTTGCGCAATTGCGGGAACCGGTAAGCCCACAGGCCCGCGACGGCAATCGTGCCGACACCGCCGAAGACGACGGCAGGGATCGTGCCGATCAGTGATGCCATGATACCGGCGCGGAACTCACCCAACTCATTCGACGCGCCGACAAAGACCATATTGACCGCATTGACGCGGCCGCGGACGTGGTCTGGTGTCCAGAGCTGCAAGAGGGTTTCCCGGATATAGACGCTGATCATGTCAGCCGCGCCCATCAGGGCCAGCAGGGCGATGGAGAGCCATGCGAGGTTGGATACGCCGAACATGACGGTGAGCAAGCCGAACAGCGCGACAAACAGGAACATGATCATGCCGGCATGGTCGCGGATGGGATGACCGGCCAGCCAGAGCGCAGTCAGAATGGCGCCGATACCCGGCGCTGCCCGCAGCATTCCAAGCCCCCAGGGGCCAAGCTGCAGGATATCCCGGGCATAGACCGGCAGAAGCGCCACGGCGCCGCCGAGCAGGACGGCAAACAGATCGAGTGAAATCGCGCCGAGAACGACTTTCTCTTTCCAGATGTAGTGAAAGCCTGCCAGCAGCGTCTGAAGCGATTTTTTCTCGGTAAGCGTATGCTGAGCGGGTTTTGGGATGGAGAAAATGCAGATCGTGGCGGCAGCCAGCAGGACCGTCGCGATTCCGTAGGCGATGGCGGGCGACAGGCCGTAAAGCAGGCCGCCCGCCACAGGGCCCACAATCGTGGCGATCTGCCAGGCGGAGGAGTTCCACGATACGGCGTTCGAAAATACTTCGGTTGGCACCAGATTGACGACCAGCGAGGCGGAAGCCGGTCCAAGAAAAGCGCGCCCCACGCCGAAGCCGGCGAGAATGGCAAAGACGGTGAGCGGGGTGAACGTGTGGGTGAGGGTCAGCAGCAACAGCAGCGCCGCGCAGATCACTTCCGCACCGAGTGCAAGCCCCATGATGAAGCGGCGGCCAAACCGGTCTGCGGCGGCACCGGTGACGAGAACCAGCAGCAGTGAGGGGGCGAACTGGACGAGCCCGACGAGGCCGAGATCAAAGGGATCGCGCGTCAGATCGTAGATCTGCCAGCCGACGGACACGCTGATGATCTGGATGGCAAAGGAGCCGAAGAAGCGGGCCAGCCAGTATCGCGTGAAGGATGAATGGCGAAAGGCGGCATAGCGATCATGCGCCGCGTTCATTTCTGGGAGGGACATTGCGATGAAAGGCTCCGGAATCTGGAAACCTCTTCTAGAACAAATCCGGACGAAGGGGGATCAATAAATATGAATTATTATATCGTTTCAGCAGGGTGAAAAAATGCGCCGGATCAACTGACCTGAAATCGCGCTTGGGGGGATTGAGAATTCAGTCCTTGCCGGGAAGACCCTTCCGGGTGATTGCCTGGTAACAGCGCTGCCGGCATCAGCCACGGTTGGGACCACAAGACCAAACCCAACTCCAAGAGAGCAGCTGCCTCTTGCTCGAAAGCACGCCAATCGCTACATGTCGTGATTATCAGGAGAAACCCATGCTCGCCCTTCTCGAAACCATCAACCTGGCGCTAACGCTCTATTCCTACGTCATCATCGCCAGCGCAATTTTCTCATGGCTCCATGCGTTCAACGTGATCAATTCAAGCAATCACTTTGTCGCTTCGATTGGTGAGTTTCTGTATCGCGTGACGGAACCGGCGCTGCGCCCCATACGCAGGTTCATTCCTGATCTGGGCGGCATCGATATCTCGCCCATCATCCTCCTGCTGATCATTTTCTTCCTTCAGCGGTTTCTTGCAACGACGATTGCGCCAGCGCTGCTTTAAGTCAGCGCCTTGGCTTTGCGCGCGGACTTCTTTCGCAAAGAGCGCGATGGCGTCACGCTCTTTGTCCGGTTGACGCCAAAGTCAGCCAAGGACGCGGTGGAAAGTATTGAAGCAACGGATGACGGCAGAGCGCATCTGAAAGCGCGCGTGCGGGCAGTACCGGAAGATGGAAAGGCCAATGCGGCGCTGGAAAAGCTGCTGGCACAATGGCTTGGCATTGCAGCGCGGGATGTTTCCATTGGCGCAGGCACCACATCGCGGCTGAAGCAGGTAAAGATTTCGGGCGATCCCGAGGCGCTGGCAATGAAGCTGGCGGAACTTGGATCGCCCGAGGAATAAATCAGGCCTTCTTGGCGTTGTGACGCTCGATGGCTTCGGTGATCAGCTTGCGGGCCGCATCTTCATCGCCCCAGTCACCGATCTTCACCCACTTGCCGGGTTCCAGATCCTTGTAGTGTTCGAAGAAATGCTGGATCTGCTTCAGGGTGATGTCGGGCAGGTCCGTGTAGTTATGGACCTTCTCGTAACGCAGTGTCAGGTGCGGCGACGGCACGGCGATGATCTTTTCATCCTGTCCCTTGTTGTCTTCCATGACCAGAACACCAATGGGGCGCACGTTGATCACGCTCGTGGGCATCAGGGCGCGGGTGTTGCAGATCAGAACGTCAATCGGATCGCCATCATCCGACAGGGTGTGCGGCACGAAACCGTAATTGCCGGGATAGGTCATCGGGGTGTGCAGGAACCGGTCGACAAACAGGGCGCCGGAATCCTTGTCGAGTTCGTATTTGATCGGCTGGCCGCCGACTGGAACCTCGATGATTACGTTGACATCTTCAGGAGGATTATTGCCGACCGAAATGGCATCAATGCGCATATTTTCAGAGTCCTTGTTGGTTTGGGAGTGCTGTAAAGATTTTTACGGCCTGGCGCAAGAATTGCATCGCATATCTACGTCCCGAAAACGCGGGAGCAGGCCAAATTGACCGAAATAAGCGCCGGCAAGGCCACGCAATGGCAGGCAACACAACAAATAGTGCGCTTCAAAATGACGGGACAACCCGCCGCCTCGCGGGTGGGGGAAAGCATTTCCGGTGATCAATTCCAGACGAAGGCGATTTTCTTCAGTGTCTTGCCTTCGAAACATTCGACGCCTTCAGCCACATCCTTGCCGCCTGCGCTGGCATAGAAGCTGACCGCAAGATCATTGTCCTCGAGCGCCCAGACAACCATGCCCTTCAGCCCCTGATCGATGAGGCTGCGGCGCGAGGCGCCCAGGAGCCGTGTCCCCAGACCCAGTCCCTGATACTCGGGACGGATGTAGAGTTCGTAGACTTCGCCTTTCTGCGGCAGCTGCCGCGCCCGGTTGGGCCCC
>JANVCC010009742.1:1504491-1548261 GCA_025345505.1 Todiramphus chloris collaris | reverse complement strand
GGCGCTGGCACATGTTCGAGAACCATGTCGAAGAGGGCGGACAGTCCCTGGTCCTGCGGACCTTCCGGGTTGCGTGCCATCCAGCCATTGCGGCCTGAACCGTAGAGGATCGGGAAGTCAAGCTGTTCGTCGGTGGCATCCAGAGCGGCAAAGAGATCGAAGACCTCGTTGACCACTTCCTCGTAACGCGCGTCCGGGCGGTCAATCTTGTTGATCGCAACGATCGGGCGCAGGCCAACCTTGAGAGCCTTGCCGACCACGAACTTGGTCTGGGGCATCGGGCCTTCGGCAGCGTCAACGAGAACGATCGCGCCGTCCACCATGCTGAGGATACGTTCGACTTCGCCGCCGAAGTCGGCGTGGCCGGGCGTATCGACGATGTTGATGCGTGCGTCCTTCCAGACAACCGAAGTGGCCTTGGCGAGAATGGTGATCCCGCGTTCCTTTTCGATGTCGTTCGAATCCATCATGCGTTCGGCAACGCGCTGGTTGTCACGGAAATTGCCGGACTGTTTCAGAAGTTCGTCGACAAGCGTGGTTTTGCCATGGTCAACGTGTGCGATGATCGCGATGTTGCGCAGTTTCATGAGTTTCTCTTTTGGAGGATTGAGGACGCACACATGCTGGCGCCGCTTTGCATTTGCGCGCTCCTTACATGTTTTTTCGCAAATGCGAAAGGGGGGATGCGCGTTTGGATGGCCGCTGTCTGCATTACAGCTATGCGGATGTAACGGTTCTCGGGCGGTCCCGCGCGCGGCAAATCCGGGAATTTGCCGCGCGCTTGGTCAAAGAAGCGTGCCGGAAAGAAAGACCAGCGCAATCGAGAAATAGATCACCAGCCCGGTCACATCGACGAGTGTGGCCACGAAGGGTGCGGAGGCACTGGCAGGGTCGAACCCGATCTTCTGCAGGATGAAGGGCAGCATGGAGCCGACGAGCGAACCGAAGGTCACGATGCCGATCAGGGCGGCGCCGACTGTCGCTGCAATCAGCATCCAGTGCGGGCCGTAATTGTAAAGGCCGGCCATCTGCCATGTGGTGATGCGGATAACGCCGATCAGGCCGAGGAAAGACCCAAGCGCCAGGCCGGTTGGCAGTTCCCGCAGCGCAACGCGCCACCAATCCTTCAGGCGCAGTTCCTGCAATGCCAAGGCACGGATCAGCAGGGATGTGGCCTGGGAGCCGGAATTGCCGCCTGAACTCATGATCAAAGGAATGAACAGGGTGAGAACCACGGCCTTTTCCAGTTCGCCCTCGAAATACTGCATGGCGCTGGCGGTCAGCATTTCGCTGAGAAACAGCACGCCGAGCCAGCCGGCGCGCTTGCGCAGCATCTGGACGAACCCGATCTGCATGTAGGGCTTGTTAAGCGCCTCCATACCACCGAATTTCAGGGTATCCTCGGTCATTTCCTGGGTCATGGCGTCGATCACATCATCGACGGTCACGATGCCGATGATGTGATTGTCGTCATTCACCACGGGAACGGCGAGCAGATCGTGCTTGCGGAACAGCCGGGCCACGTCTTCCTGATCAGTGAGCGGACCAACCGTGACCGGTGCCACGTCGCGGCCAACGCTCATGATGGAGTCGTTCGGTTCGCTGGTGATCAGGCGGCGCAGGGCGACGGCGCGCCGCAAACCCTTGGTCTTCGGATCGGTCACATAGATCGCATAGATCGTTTCGCGCGAGCGTTCCACCTCACGAATGTGCTGAAGCGTTGCAGCGACGCTCCAGTTGGCGGGAACGCTGACGAATTCCGTCGTCATCAGGCTGCCGGCCGTATGGGGCGGGTAATGCAGGAGTTTGCGCAGCGCTGCCTTGGTTTCCTGGCCGAGGCTGGCGGCAAGACGAATGCGGGTTTCGTCGTCGAACTGCTGGAAAATATCCGTCACGCGGTCTGCCGACATGGCATCGAGCAATTCCCGCGCAATGACGGGGGGAAGTGCGGTGATAATCTCGGCGGACGAATGGAGTTCCGGCTGATCCAGAATCAGAACCGCGTGATCCCGCGGCATTTCTGCCAGAATGCCGACTGCATCCTCGACATCGAGCTCATTGAGCAATTCGACAGCATCAGCAGCCTGCATGGACGCAAGCTGTTCAGCCACATTGGATGCCGTTGCCAAATCAGCATTGGCTGCATCCTGGTTCAAGCGAAGGTCGTTCATTTTAGCTCGCCTTTCCGTCGATCCGCCGTCATGGCTGATCGGGGCGAGCTGATCTCTTGAAATCAGGCCACGATCGCCGATGACGGCGCAAACAATCGACTGTAACTGTCGTCGCTGGGCATAAGAGATAGACTCCGGTTTGGTGATACGCGGTTGAAAATATATCAGCTGCGTGCTGCCATTTGGTCCCCTCTGCGGGGAAAGTCAACCCCCCGGAAATTATGCCGCAGGGCGCTGATTTGCTGCTGTTTCAGCCGGCTTGCCTGGCGGGGTGCCAGACGCTTCACGCCTTCACTTTTGCGTTGTGCGGATCATAGAGCGGTTCGAGATGGATCGCGGCGGGAAAGCGCTCATTGGCGACGACAAGTTCATAGGTTCCCCCGGTCAGAAAGCCATCCGTGACACCCTCGGCATGGCGCACATAGCCGAAGCCGATGGGTTTGCCGAGCGTATAGCCAAAGCCGCCGCTGGTCAGATACCCGACCGCCTCGCCATTGCGCAGGATTGTTTCGCGCCCGAGGAGAACCACGTCCTCGCTCGTAACGGTAAAGCCGACGAAGCGCTTTTTGAGTGGTGCTGCCTGAATGGCCTCGCTGGCCTTCCGGCCGAGAAATTCCGTATCCTTGCGCAATTTGACGGCCCAGCCCAGTCCAGCCTCGAAAGGCGAGTCATTGGGCGTGATGTCGGCACCCCACGCACGGTAACCCTTTTCCAGCCGCAGGGATTCCAATGCCCGGTATCCGACCGGCTTGATACCGAAATCGGCACCGGCCTGCATCAGGGCATCGAAGACGGCGCCGGTCGCGGCAATCGGGATGTGCAGTTCCCAGCCGAGTTCGCCGACATAGGTGACACGCAGGGCGCGGACCATTGCTCCGGCAATGGTGATTTCCCTGACGTGACCGAAGGGGAAGGCGCTGTTGCCGACATCGGTATCCGTGACACGGGCGAGAACATCCCGCGCCTTTGGCCCCATCAGGGAAAGCGTGCCGAAATGCTCGGTGATATCGGTGAGACGCGCGTCCAGCCCTTCGCCGATATGTTCCCTGATCCAGGCAAAGTCATGGGTGCGGAAACCGGTGCCAGTGACGATATAGAACTTGTCTTCGGCAAGCCGCGCGACCGTGAGATCGCACTCAATGCCGCCGCGCGTGTTGAGAAGCTGTGTATAGGTCAGGCGCCCGACAGGCTTGGCGACATCATTGGCGCAGATGTAGTCCAGTGCCTTTAACGCGTCCTTGCCCGTCAGTTCATACTTGGCAAATGACGACTGGTCGAAAATGCCGACGTTTTCACGCACCAGCGCATGTTCCTTGCCGACCTGGTCAAACCAGTTCTGCCGGCCCATGGAATAGACATCAACGGGCTCTGTTCCCGCCGGCGCGAACCAGTTGGGCCGCTCCCATCCAAGCTTTGAACCGAAGACCGCGCCATGCTCCTGCAGTCGCTTGTAGAGCGGCGAGACGATGGCTGGCCGCCCGGACGTATATTCCTCGTGCGGGAAGCCGATCGTGTAATGCTTGCCATAGGCCTCCAGCGTGCGGTCTCGGACCCATTCACGGTCGCGATGCAGATTGGAAAAGCGCCTGATGTCGACGGTCCACAGATCGAGCGGCGCTTCGCCATCGATGACCCACTGCGCGAGGACCCAGCCGGCACCGCCGCCCGAGGCGATACCGAAGGCGTTGAAGCCTGCGCCGACAAAAATGTTGGAGCATTCCGGAGCCCGGCCAAGGATGAAATTACCGTCCGGCGTGAAACTCTCGGGGCCATTGATCATCTGTTTGACGCCGACGGTTTCGAGCGCGGGAATACGTTCGATGGCCTGCAGCATATGCTGCTCGAAATGATCGAAATCGTCGTCGAACAGGCGGAACTGCCAGTCGTCCGGCACATCGCCAGTCACCCAGCCCTGCGGATTGGGCTCATAACCGCCCATGACCAGCCCACCAACCTCCTCCTTGAAATAGGTACGACGGTCAGGATCGCGGATTGTCGGCGCATTGGAGGACAGGCCGTCGATCTTTTCCGTGATGATATACTGGTGCTTGACGGGTTGCAGCGGCACGTTGATCCCCGCCATCGCCCCCACCTGCCTCGCCCATTGGCCAGCGCAGTTGACGACCTTTTCGCAGGCGATGTCCCCCTGATCCGTCTTGACCTTGATGATGCGCTCGCCGTCCATCTCGAAGCCGGTTACGCGGATGTTTTCGATGAGTTTCGCGCCGTTCATGCGGGCGCCGCGCGCCAGCGACTGGGTGATGTCGGACGGGCTTGCCTGCCCGTCTGTCGGCAACCAGCTTGCGCCCACCAGATCGTCGACCCGCATCAGCGGCCACATGGCCTTGACCTCCCCAGGCGAAAGCAGGTGCATCTCCATGCCGAAGCTGCCGGCGGTCGTCGCGAGCCGGCGGAACTCGGTCCACCGGTCTGGATTGGTGGCAAGGCGCAGGCAGCCGGTCATTTTCCAGCCCGTTGCCAAACCGGTTTCTTCGTCGAGGCGCTTATAGAGATCAACGGAGTATTTCAGGACGCGTGTGATCGATGCGGAGGAGCGCAACTGACCGACCAGGCCCGCCGCGTGCCAGGTGGAGCCTGATGTGAGTTGCCCCTGTTCGAGCAGAACGACATCGGCCTTGTGATCTTTGGCGAGATGATAGGCGGTGGAGCAGCCGATGATGCCGCCGCCGATGACGACGATCTGGGCGTGACTGGGCAGGGTCATGATTTGTTTCCATAGGTGGTTCGAAACCGGTCGAGCGCCTGATCCAGCCGCTCCAGATTTTCGTGGGTATAGGCGACGTAGTCGACGCCGGGTGCGTTGAGATACAATTCCGATACCATCGCCCACATTGCCTCGCGCAGCAGCGAAGCACATTGCATGGCGGCATGAGCACGTTTCAGCGCGTAATTCGGCGCAGCCCCGAAATAGGCAGTGAGAAGCACGTCCGATTCGTCATCGCTCAGGCCCGCATTGGAGGCGATGCCGGCGAGATCGAACATGGCCGTGGAAAATCCGGCGTATTCGAAGTCGATCAGCCAGAGGCGATTGCCGTCATCGAGGATATTGGCAGGCAAAAGGTCATTGTGGCTGAAGATGATCGGCAAGGGTATCTGTGCCGCCTCCATCTCCGCGGCCAAGGCGAGGTAGTCGTCCAGGTGGCCGGCCATGCGGCTCCTGCCGTCCTTCAGGGTGCGGGCATAATCGCGGATCACGTGGAACACCCAGAACATGAAACCGGGGCCGGTGACGTGCTCCGGCATTGCCGTGTGAAATCGCCGGATCAGCTCTGCAACACCCACAATGTTGGCGCGCACGTCCTGGGAATCGTAGGTTTTCGCCCCGAGAAACGCCGATACCATGATGCCGTCATCCGCATGAAACAGTTCCGGCGCGAAACCGGCCCGATGGGCGGCCTTTGCCGTCATCGCTTCGCGGTCACGGAAGACATGGTGAAAGGGATAATCCTTGCCGAAGCGCACCACATATTTGCGGGTGTCATCTTCGACGACATAGCTCTCATTGCTGATTCCGCCTTTGAGCATCGATATCCGGATGTTGCCATGCCAAAGCGGCAAGGCAGCAATTCGAGCTTCACTGGTCTGGGTCTGCGGCATGGGGCAATCCAGAAAACAAGGGCCCGGATTGGGCGCTCACTGCAGCAAATCTCATCCGCATGTCTGGCGTTGTCAATCCAGATTTGTGAGATTTTGTGGTTTTTATGACTGCTTTGCAAAGTTTATGTGGTATTAATATCGGAAAGTGCGTGAACTTGCGGGATTGAAGAGGTGTTTGATGAGTTCCAAACGGCGTGGCGAGATTGCCAGAGTGCTGCAGGACGAGGGCACAATCTCGATTGCAGATCTCGCGCAAAGACTGGGTGTCTCGCTTGAAACGATCCGGCGCGACGTCAAGCCCCTGACGGATGAAGGGGTGATCGTGCGCACCCACGGCGCCGTGGGATTGCCGCAGCATCTGGGGGAGGCACCGTTCGAGCGGCGCATGCGGGAGAACGCCAGCGCCAAACGGGCAATTGCCCGGTATGTGGCGGGCACGATCCGCAGCGGAGACTCGATCATGCTCGATACAGGGACGACCACCAGCTTTCTGGCGCGCGAACTCCTGCACCACCGTAACCTGACGGTCGTGACCAATTCATCCGATATTGCCCGGACGCTGGCGACCGTCAACGGCAACAAGGTGTTCATGGCGGGAGGCGAATTGCGCAGCGACAATGGCGCGGCATTCGGGGCTTTTGCCATCGACTTTGTCAGCCGGTTCAACGTTGCCCATGCGATCATCTCAATCGGCGCTATCGACGCGACGCACGGGTTGATGGACTATAATCTGGAGGAGGCCGAGTTCGCGCGCATGGTCCTGTCACGCGGCGGACGTTCGGTTGTGGTAACCGACGCTTCCAAGTTCGGCCGGCATGGTCTCGTTCAGGTCTGCGATTTCACCGGTTTCGACGAGTTGGTGACGGATTCATCCCCTCCCGCCGATATTCTGCAGGCGCTTGGCCGGGCCGGAGCCAAGGTCAACATCGTCGGTGAAGGCGCTCGGCAAGAAACGGGTGGCGGTCAAGTCGCGGGCGGATAAAATCACCCGGGTGAGTCGGGAGAGGATCGTGACAAAGACCCTGCATTACAGGCATATACAGACACCCATCGGTCCCATGATCGCCATGGCGAATGATGAGGGGCTGTCTCTGCTGGAATTCGCCGACCGGCCGGCGCTGCCCGCGGAGCTCAACGAGCTGGAGCAGCGCTATCGCTACACGATCATACCGGGCGAGCATCGCTATCTCGATCAGATCGACGGGGAAATGACCGCCTATTTCAACGGCGTGCTCACGCGGTTCGAGACGCCGCTGTTTTTGCCTGCCACACCGTTTCAGCGCACGATATGGTCGATGCTTCTCGCCATTCCCTACGGCGAAACGCGGACCTATGGCGGCATGGCGCAGGCGCTTGGCAGGCCGAATTCGAGCCGGGCTGTGGGCGGAGCGAACGGGCAGAACCGCATCGCTGTTGTCGTTCCCTGTCACCGGATCATTGGCGCAGACGGATCGCTGACCGGCTATGGCGGCGGCCAGCCGCGCAAGCGCTTCCTTCTCGATCTCGAACATCGGATTGCGGCGCAGATATCCGGACAACCGGTGTTTCACCCGATCACGGCGCAGGGAAGCTTTCTTTAAACAAGGATTCCGGTTGCGAAACGCGGTTCGTGCAGCAGTCGGTCGAGCAGGACCAGTGCCTGTTCCAGTCTGGGCCTGTTCGGCGCCGCACCCAATGACAACCGCACCGCTTCGAGGTGCGTGGGTGCTATGCTGAAGGCCGAAGCGGGGACGATGCCGATGCCGGACCGGCGGGCCAATGCGGAGAATTCCGCAGCACTCCACTGAACCGGCACATCGAGCCACAGGTGATGCCCCGCGGGATGGGCGGCAAAATGCCAGTCCTTCAGCACTTTCCGTGCAATTGCCTGCCGGGCGCTGCTTTCCTCACGAATGGCCGCGGCGATCCCGTAAAGACTGCCATCATTGATCCAGGCGGTGGCGATGGCCATCAGCAGCGGCGATGCGGTGGGGTTGCTGGCGCGCAGGCTGGATGCGAGTTTCAGCACATCCAGCGCGGAAGGACAGACTACATAGGCGACACGCAACGCCGGCGTGACACATTTCGACAGCGTGGCGATGTGCCAGGTGATGTCGGGCGCTATCGAGGCGATGGCCGGCAGCGACGCATCGAGAAGTTCCGCATAGGGGTCATCCTCGATGATCATCACGTCATTGCGCTGGGCAATGCTGACGATGATCTGGCGGCGCGAAAGCGGCATTGTCACTGTCGTCGGATTGTCGATGGACGGGCAGAGGTAGATCGCCTTCGGTTTCAGGGTTCTGCAGCAACTCTCGAACACATCGGGAATGATACCGTTCCTGTCCATGGCGAGCGGGTGCAGAGGAATGTCGAGCGCCGAGCACACGGATTTCAGGCCGGGATAGGTCAGGGTTCCGGTGCAGATGGAGCCGCGCCCTGCCAGAAGGCCGCAAATGGCAAAGAGCGCACTTTGGGCACCGCCTGCGACCAGCAGCCGGTCGGCCGACGGGGCTGCGCCAAAACGCGGTGCCAGCCATTTTGTCCCGGCGGCCCGCGCCGCTTCCGTCCCGGCGCTTTCCTGGTAGCTGAGGAAATGGCTTGAAGCGCCGTTGAGCACATGGCTGACACCGTGGATCAAGTGGGTGTGGATATCCGCTTCCGGGGGCTGCGGCGGAATGATCATGGTGAGGTCGAGATCCGTCAGAAGCGACGCCATGCCCTGGACCGGCGATGTCAGGGCACCCTTTATGATCGTGCCTGAACCGACTTTCGCTTCAATGAGGTCGAGGCGGCGCGCTTCGGTCATCGCGCGCGTGACTGTGGTCAGATCGATGCCAAGCTCTTTTGCAATCGCGCGCTGCGGCGGCAGCGCATCGCCGGGTTTGAGAATGCCGGAACCAATGTCTGCGACCAGCGCATCGACAATCCCCTGATGCTTGTAGCGGGAACTGGCGGCGATACGGGGTTTCCAGGTGGCCATGATGGACTCTTTGTATGGGCTTAAGCCATACAATTACCCATGATCTGCCATTAGGACAAGGACAAACGGTCCGTGTGACAAAGCGTCATGCTTGTTTATCCACATACAATCCGTATATTTCTTTCAGATAGTATGCTGATTGTATGTGTTTTTACAAAAAATAGCATACAATGGGCTTCACTCGAAAGGCATCAGCCATGTCACAGACAGGCCACTACCACCCTACCGACAATCCGATGAAGACCGGCATTCTCGGTCGTTGTCCGCAATGTCAACAGGGACGGCTGTTCCACGGATTTCTGAAGCTTGCGCCCTCCTGCGAGGTTTGCGGGCTCGACTATGCCTTTGCCGATCCGGCAGACGGTCCGGCGTTTTTTGCCATGACCATCGTGGCTGTTCCAGCCATGCTGTTCGCGCTGTGGCTGCAGACGACCTACGAAGTCTCAATCTGGGTACATCTGTTCACCACACTGCCCCTGACCCTGTTCGGCAGTCTTATCCTGCTGCGGCCGCTGAAGGGCTGGCTGGTATGTTCGCAATTCTTCCACAAGGCGGAAGAAGGCCGCCTGGTGCGCAAGGGCGAACAGTAAGAACAGCCCAGGCAAATAGGCCGGGGCCGTTCCCGTCGATCAGGTGTTGGCGCCGCCGTCGATCGTCAGCGACGTGCCGTTGATGAAACGGCCTTCCTCACCGGCGAGAAATGCCACGAGACCGGCAATGTCCCTGGCTTCGCCGAAACGCGGAATGGCCATACGGGCGCGCTGGCCTTCGGCATGATCGCCATCCGCAGGATTCATATCGGTATCCGTCGAGCCGGGATGAACGATGTTGGCGGTAATCTCCCGCGGTCCGAGATCGCGCGCCAGAGCCTTGGTCAGCCCGATCAGAGCAGCCTTGCTGGTCGAATAGGCGATCAGGCCCGGGAATGGCACGATTTCCGCCAGGTTGCTGCCGATGCTGATGATGCGCCCGCCAGCGGGCATGAATGCAGCGGCTGCCTTTGCCGCCACAAAACTCGCCCGGACGTGAATCGCCATCACCCGGTCGAATTCTTCCAGTTCCAGTTTATCGACAGTGTCCATCGTATAGACCCCGGCGCTGTTCACAAGAATGTCCAGCCGCCCAAGTCTGGCGTGGGCTTCATTGACCGCACGCTCAACAGCCTTCGCATCGAGATTGTCCGCCTTGATGGCGATTGCCCGGCGTCCAAGCGTCTCGATGGCCTTGACCGTCGCATCCGCCTTGTCCGGGGCGCTGGTGTAGGTGATGGCGATATCGGCACCGTCTTCGGCCAGTTTGAGGGCAATGGCTGCACCGATACCACGGCTTCCGCCGGTGATGAAGGCGACTTTAGGAGAGAGGCGAGACATCGATTTTCCTTTATGTAATGATTGATACATAAATAACTGCCACTCTTGCGCCGAAGCGTCAAGCGATTTATGTATTGATTGTTACAAAAGGAGATTGCCATGTTGCCGAAGGGCCGGCCCCGTGCCTTTGACCGTGATGCTGCGCTGGAACGCGCGATGCGCGTTTTCTGGCAGAAAGGCTATGACAGCGCTTCCATGAGCGATCTGACCGAGGCCATGCAGATCAACGCGCCAAGCCTTTATGCGGCCTTCGGCAGCAAGGCCGGCCTGTTCAGAGCGGCGGTGGAGCTCTACACCGGTCAGGTCGGGCAGCGCATCAAGAACGCTTTGCCGACAGCGGCGACGGCAAAGGAAGGTATTGCCGATTTTCTCAAGCAGACCGCAATTTCGCACACGCATCCCGGCCAGCCGCATGGATGCATGGTCGTGTTGGGGGCGCTGCATGGTGAGGCGGGTACGGACACACCGTGTTCCCTTTTGCGCGAGCGCCGCCTCGAGAATGTAACGCTTTTGCGCGAGCGGTTGGAACGCGGGGTGCGCGAAGGCGAGCTTTCCGCAAAGGCCGATCTGCAGCAGATCGCAGAGTTCTACGCCACCGTACAGCATGGGATGTCGATCACCGCCCGCGACGGGGCAACGCTGGATCAGCTGGTGAAAACCGCACATGCGGCCATGGCAGCCTGGGAGGGGCTGACGGCAACCCCGGGATAGAATGATCGAAGACCGGCCTTCGTCAGGATTTAGACGGTCGCGGATGCGGGATTGTGATGCCCTTCGTGTTCTCCTCGTCCCAATTCTACGCCGGGGCGTTCGACAAACAAATGAACGGCCAGGGCCCAAAGCACCAGACTGACAAGAACGCCGAGGATGGCAATCCAAAAATTGACGTCGGACGCCATCGCAAAATCGCGGAAGGGCTGGGCGGCAAACAGCGCATACAGAACCAGCCCCTGCATCATGTAAACCGCATAGCTGATTTCGCCGAGCCTGATGCAAGGCTTTGCAATGAGGAATCCGAATAAATCTGCGCCGCTGATCAGAAAATAAAATGCGAGGCCGAGAAGCAACGCTACCTCCGGCCGGTAAGCGCTGCCGTAAAGCAATATAATGGCAATCAGGCATCCGGCGCACAGGACGGATAAAACAAACTTTGGCAGCTTGAGCAGATAGCCGGAGGCCTCGAGCGAAGCGCTGACCATCCCACAGGCAAAGAAAACGTAAAGGACCAGGGTCGAACTGCCGCTCATGAGAGCGAGAGCCAGTGCCGTCAACAATGTCACGATCGCAAAAGGCAGATGGGTGCGCGCCTGTCTGGCGAAGATGGCTAGAGCAGGCAAAGCAAAATAGAACTGCCATTCATATTGCAGCGTCCACGTAACGCCTGCCAAAATTGTTGCTGAACTCGGTTCATCGTTCATCCCGGTGAACGGAAAGATTCCGATGGCCATGTTTTGGATGATCTGAAGAAGGTATTGCGACAGCGGTATCTTCAGGACACCGCCGGACTTCCAAAAGATAATTGCGACAGCGAGAGAAACTGCCAGGCAATAAACGGGCGCAAGCCTGAAAAATCTGCCCTTCATCAGTTCAGCAAAGTCCAGACGTCCCTTTGAGCGGACAATTTTCGCCCAGAATAAATAGCCGGTTATCATGAAAAAACATGCAACACTGACCTGCCCGATAAGCGTGTAGAACCGTGAGGGTGGAGCCTGCCATACACCCGACCGGATGAACTGATAGTAAATTACGGAATGGTGGATCGCCACTCCCAGCGCGAGAAACCCGCGGACACCGTCAATGGCATTCACACGAACCGCCGTCGATTTGAAGCCGGCCCGATCAAAGCCCGGAAGATATGTCAAAAGCATCAGTAGGGCGAGGCACACGAATGTCGGCCAAATCGAATATACGGTCATGAATGTACCCGCGTAATACTTGATCCAAGCACCCTGTGGTGGCTGGTTGTGATGCGTGAGAGATGATTGCCGTCAAACGGCAAAGAGGTGGGTAAATGATGTATCGGGCGTTCGCTGTTTTTTAAAGTCGTGTTCTTTCTTTGCAAGCGCAAAAACAAAAACGGGCGGCTGTGAGCCACCCGTTTTGCAGTCTTGCGATGCGGTAAAGCTTACTCGCTGGCAGCAGCTTCTTCAGCAGGTGCTTCGGCAGCGGCCTTGGCGGCTTCTTCAGCGGCCTTTGCAGCTTCAGCTTCAGCGGCAATCTTTGCCTTCGCGTCTTCTTCGGCCTGCTTGGCCATGGCAACGCGTTCCTGAGCCTTCTTGCCCGGAAGACCCTTTTCAGGGTTGCTGCGCGTGTCGCGCTTGGCAATGCCAGCCTGATCGAGGAAGCGCAGAACGCGGTCGGTTGGCTGCGCGCCGTGGCCGATCCAATGCTGGATGCGGTCAGCGTCGAGCTTGACGCGATCGCCGTCCTTGGGAAGCATCGGGTTCCATGCGCCAACCGTTTCGATGAAACGGCCATCGCGTGGGGCACGAACGTCAGCAATGACGATGTGGTAGTAAGGGCGCTTCTTGGAGCCGGCACGTGCCAGGCGGATTTTCAGTGACATGGGGTATTCTCCTGTTGGTTAGTTCGCGGCGTTTTCTTTGGCCGCAGTTGTTTCGTGATGTCTGATCACTTCCTTGACGATGAAGTTGAGAAACTTCTCGGCAAAATCCGGGTCGAGGTCGGCCGACTGGGCGAGGGCGCGCAGACGTTCGACCTGTTGTTTTTCGCGCGCGGGATCAGCGGCTGCGAGGCCGTTTTTGGCCTTCAGCACACCCACGGCTTTGGTGCAGCGGAAACGTTCCGCCAGCATGTGGATCAGCGCCGCATCGATATTGTCGATGGAGGCACGCAGTTCGAGCAATTCTTTTGGCAGAGAGGAAGACGTCATGATTATCCCTTCTTCTTCGGCAGGCCGGGAAGCCCGCCACCAAGGCCGGGCAAGCGCGGGAGGCCGCCGCCCAAACCACCACCGAGGCCACCCGGAAGACCGGGAAGACCACCACCCTTACCGAAGCCTGCGGCTTCCGCCTGCTTCTGCAAGGCCTCAAGCTGTTTCGGGTCCATCTTCGAGAGGTCAGGCATGCCGCCCATACCACCCATGCCGCCGAGACCCATCTTGGCACCAAGGCCGCCCATCATCTGTTTCATGATGCCGCCTTTGCCCTTGCCGCCCATCGCCTTCATCATATCCGCCATCTGGCGGTGCATTTTGAGAAGCTTGTTGATATCGGCGGCATTGGTGCCGGAGCCCTTGGCGATGCGCTGCTTGCGCGAATGTTTGAGCAAATCCGGATTGGTGCGCTCGGCCGCAGTCATGGAGGAAATGATCGCGAGCTGGCGCTTGAAGATGGAATCATCGAGGCCGGCTGCGGCCATCTGATCCTTCATCTTGCCCATGCCGGGCATCATGCCCATGATGCCGCCCATGCCGCCAAGCTTCTGCATCTGGCCGATCTGGTCTGCCAGATCGTTAAGATCGAACTTGCCGGACTGCATCTTCTTGGCCATCGCCGCGGCTTTTTCCGCGTCGATGTTTTCAGCTGCCTTCTCGACCAGCGAAACGATGTCGCCCATGCCGAGAATGCGGTCGGCGATACGGCGGGGGTAGAACTCCTCCAGCGCATCCATCTTTTCGCCGGTGGCAATCAGCTTGATCGGCTTGCCGGTGACGGCGCGCATCGAAAGCGCGGCACCGCCGCGGCCGTCGCCGTCCATGCGTGTCAGGACGAGACCGGTGATGCCGACGCGCTCGTCAAAGGAGCGGGCGAGGTTGACGGCGTCCTGACCGGTCAGCGCATCGGCGACGAGCAGGATTTCGTGCGGATTGGCCTTTTTCCTGATGTCGGCCATTTCGACCATCAGAGGCTCGTCAATATGCGTGCGGCCCGCAGTATCGAGAATGACGACGTCATGGCCGCCAAGCTTGGCAGCCTGCACGGCGCGTGCGGCGATCTCGACCGGTGTCTGGCCGGCGATGATCGGCAGCGTGTCGACGCCGGTCTGCACGCCGAGCTGGCGCAACTGTTCCTGGGCGGCTGGACGGCGCGTGTCGAGCGACGCCATCAGCACTTTCTTCTTCGACCGTTCGGTCAGGCGCTTGCCGATCTTGCCCGTCGTGGTGGTTTTACCGGAGCCTTGCAGACCAACCATCATGATGACGACGGGCGCCGGGGCATTCAGGTCAATGGTGACGCCTTCCGCGCCGAGCATGTCAACGAGTTCGTCATGGACGATCTTGACGACCATCTGGCCAGGCTTGATGCTTTTCAGAACTTCGGCACCAACCGCCTTGGCGCGAACCTTGTCCGTGAATGAGCGGACAACATCGAGGGCAACGTCAGCTTCGATGAGGGCCCGGCGCACTTCGCGCAAAGCCGCCGCGACGTCGGCATCCGACAACGCGCCACGGCCGGTCAGGCCATTCAAAATCGAACCTAGTCGTTCCTGTAAGCTCTCAAACATCCGTTTTCCTTTATCCTTCCGGGAACCGTTTCCCCGAGAGGTAAGCATCCTCCGCGCCAAAGCCCATAGTTAAAATGCGGCTCAAAGCAAAATTGCACCCGAGGGCGCATCGCGCTGTCGGGTGTTGACCTCCGGGATCGTCGAACCCTTGCGGGGTCCCGGTCGGCTGCTCGGAGTTTGGAACTCGTCGCGGATTGATGGGCGCCTTAAACAGGAAATGCGGCTCAAAGTCAAGACAAGGGCATCAAGCGCGCTTTTTCAATCCTGCCGCTTCGCGCAAGGCCTCGTCGATGCGGCTCTGCCAGCCGGGACCGCCGGAACGGAAATAATCGAGCACGTCGGGGCTGAGACGGATGGAAACTGGCGTCTTGGTGATATCCGCGACCGGCCTGCCCGGCCTGCGCTTGCTCAATTCGGTAATGAGCACCGTGTCCGGATCCTCCAGCGCAGCCTTGGTCAGTGCTGCATCTTCTTCGGGAGTAAGCGACTCAGCACAGGCTTTTGCCGCTGCGATGGCTTCTTCACGGGTCTTCGGCTTATAAACCCGCTGTGAAACGGTCATGGTTACCAATCCGGTTTTCGGATCGAAAGCAATGTGCGTACCTGAGGTATCCAGTTTCTTATTGGGCATAATCATTTGCCTCCTTCCGAGACGCTCTGAGTAATGAAATAACGCGAATGGATGTTCCTCTAAATAATTAATGTATATACGAAAATACAGGTAGCTGGGCTGGAAAATTGCGGCCATTTTACAATGAAAGTGGAACGGTGCTGCTTATCAATACGTCTAACGCGGTCGCCGAATCAGGTTGTATGCAGCAATTCTAGGTTGTGACGAGCCCAGTGCTTATGGGCTCGCTCACGGTCTTCAAAATGCCTTCGAATAGCGTCAAAAGCCCAAAACCGGGTCAAAATAAACGGAATTGACGCGGTTTCGCCAAATGTCGCCGGATTCTGCCAGATGACAGCGGATCAGAAAAATGGCAGATAGGTTCAAAGAAGATTCAACTTTTAAGGAGATTTCCATGGCATTTGTTGCCAAAGCCAGGTTTTTTGCAGGAGTCGCCGCAGCGGTTTTTCTGACCGCAGGTGCGGCGCAGGCCGCCGCCCAGTGCGGCAACAACTCCGCCGGATTTCCGGCATGGGTTCAGCAGTTCAAGCAGGAAGCCCAATCGCAAGGGATCGGCAGCAAAGGCCTCAACGCGCTCAACAACGTGACCTATTCCACGAAGACGATCGCGCTGGATCGCAATCAGAAGAGCTTCAAGTACTCGCTCGAAAAGTTCCTGCAGGTTCGCGGCGGCCAGACCATCGTCTCGCGCGGCAAGAAGCAGAAGGCGCAGAATGCGGCGCTCTTTGCCAGCATCGAAAAGCGTTATGGCGTGCCAGCCGGCCCGATCATCGCCATCTGGGGCATGGAAACGGGCTTTGGCGCCTATATGGGTGACCAGCACACCCTGTCTGCCGTATCGACGCTTGCCTATGACTGCCGCCGCAGCGACTACTTCCGCCAGCAGCTTTATGCGGCTTTGAAGCTGATCGATCATGGTGATCTGGCACCCGATGCGCGCGGTGCTTTGCACGGCGAAATCGGCCAGACCCAGTTCATGCCCGCCAACGTGCTGAAGTACGGTGTCGATGGTGATAGCAGCGGTCACATCGACATGGTGCGCTCCAAGGCCGACGCCCTGGCATCCACTGCAAATTTCCTGGTTGGTCATGGCTGGCAGCGGGGCGCCGGCTATCAGCAGGGCGAGCCCAATTTCGCAGCGATTCAGGGTTGGAATGCCGCTACGGTTTACCAGCAGGCGATCGCGATCATGGGTGCGCAGATCGACGGCAAATAAGGCCTTTCTTCCGCTCCATCACGTTCAAGAGGCCGGTGTGTTCGCACCGGCCTTTTGTTTAGAAGCCTTCACAGGTCTCGCCGATGGC
Organism: Todiramphus chloris collaris; assembly: GCA_025345505.1. Classification (NCBI taxonomy): domain Eukaryota; kingdom Metazoa; phylum Chordata; class Aves; order Coraciiformes; family Alcedinidae; genus Todiramphus; species Todiramphus chloris. The sequence continues at coordinate 1,531,738 of JANVCC010009742.1, read as the reverse complement.
GCCTTGGGCACTGGCGCTGATCTTGCCATCGCGGAAGCTGAACATCTCACGCGTATAGGTGGTGTTTTCGGGGAATTCGTAGCAGACGAGCATGGTCATCCTGCCGTTCTCCATCCCCTCAAGCCGATGCTTCACCTTGGTGTCTTTTGCCGCACTCTCCCATTCGGTGAGTGAAGCGAGGAATTCGCTTTTGTTCAGTTCGACTTCCTGGTCTTCCAGCACAATTGTTGCATCATCCGTCAGAAGATCGGCGAATTCGGCCCGGTCAACCGTTGCAAGCGCCTTGTACCAGCGCTCGACAAGAATCTCTGGTGCATCCTCGGCAAGCGAAGGCACCACGAAGCTGAAAAGCAGCGCGACGGCGATCACCAGTTTCCGCATGGGCTACTGTCCCGGCTGCAGGTCGACCAGTTCAGGGTCCGGGCGCAGGAAATCCCCGGTTTCAGGGTTCATCACCCAAAGCTCGCCGGTCGAGATATCGAACCAGGCACCATGCAGGGTGAGGCGTCCCTTCTTTTCCAGGATATCGACACAGGGAAAGCTGCGCAGGTTCCTTAGGGAGTAACGGATGGAAATGCGCTCCAGCGCCGTCTGGCGCTCGAACGGGGTCATCAGTTCATTCGCAGCGATGGATTCCGCGGCCGGTGCCACAAGGCTCATCCATTTGCCGATGAAATCACCGGGTGAGAGCGGCTTGCTTTCCGTATCGAGCGCCGCCTTGATGCCGCCGCAACGGCCATGCCCCAGAACGACGATATTTTTCACCTTGAGGCTTTGCACGGCAAATTCGAGCGCGGCCGATGTCGCGTGGTACTCGCCGTCAGGCTCATAGGGCGGCACCAGATTGGCGACATTGCGGATGACGAAAATCTCGCCGGGGCTGGTGTCGAAAATGATTTCGGGGGCGGCGCGGGAGTCGCAGCAGGCGATTACCAGCGTTTCAGGGGTTTGGCCTTGTTCGGCCAACTGGCGGTAGCGCAGGGTTTCATTGGCATAACGCTGCGCCATGAAGGTGCGATAACCGGTGAGCAGTCTCTCAGGAAGCATGGTCATGATGGTGCATTAATCCCGATTGAAAGGAAGATCAATTGGTCTTGTGTCGGTAGACGCAATGCTGAAATGCGAGACCCCAGAATAGGGCCATTTCACGGCATGTCACCGGAATTGCGGAACCACGCCCCGTGTCGAAACGGCGCAGGTCAGGCCCGGATGCCTTTGCTCGGGTGCGTAAGGCGGCGCATCTGGATCATTGCCATCGGGCTGGACAGGCTGGAAGCATCCGCTTCCAACATCAATTCATCGGCGCCGCGCTTGGCCGAACGCGCCATGATCTCAAAGACCGACGCGGTCGTCCGCTGCAAAATCTGCTCGTGGTCGAGGCCAGCCAGCATGCGCGCCAGGAAGAGTGCCGACGTCAGGTCGCCGAGCCCGTTCGTCGGACCGGTGACAAGGCGGTGCTCTGCCAGCATGGCGAAGGAATGGGTGACCAGAAGATTTCCCGTGCCACCAGCCAGCATCGGATGGGCCGAGGTTACCAGCATCGTGCCGGGGCCGGCATGCAGCGCCGCCTGCATGATCGACTTGTTGTCGGGAAGGTCGGCTCCGGCGAGCCAGGCCAATTCGAAACGGTTGGGCGTGGAGATATCGGCGAGAGGCATCAGTTCATCGCGAATGCCGATGGCCGTGGCTTCAGGAACATAAAGGCCTTTCGTGTCGCCGATCACGGGATCGCAGAGGTAAAGCACATCCTTGTTCTGGCTTTTGACCTTCTTGACGAGGCGGGCGACGGATGCTGCCTGCGCGGCATTGCCGAGATACCCTGTCATGATGGCGCGCACTTCGCCCAGCCATGGCGCGCGCTCCAGATCGGCGATCAGATCGTCGAACTGCTGGGGTTCCGGCACAATGCGCTTGGCTGGCCCGTGCCCGGGATGCCATGGCAAGACGACCGTGGGTACGGCCCAGACCGGATGTCCGAGAGTCTCAAGCGCAAACACCGCCGCACGGTTGCCAACGGAACCGCGCACCACGTGGCTTGAAATGACGATGACAGCATTGGACGAGGGAGCAACAGAACCGGTCATGGGAATACTCGTAAAGGAGTTCGGAAAAGCGGGATGAGTGTGCAGACTCAGCTTTTGCCGGTAACAGAACTGATCAACCAGATAAACATGGCGAGCAATACAAGCAATCCCAGAAACCGGCCGATGCGTGTCCCCCAGATTTCTATCGGATCGCTGGCATCGGCATCTTGCGCGGTGAAATGCCCCTTGGTTCTGGCAACGGTGCGGTCGATCACGGTTCCGCTGCCGGCATTGGACTCGTGGTTGACGCGTTCCAGAATCCGCGCCGATTCTGTTACAGTCTGACGTTCTTTGTCATTGGCAGCCATGGCGATTCCGCTTGATCCCTGTTGCAAGGCAGCATAGCGCTTTGCCAGTTCCTTTTGCAGCAAAAAATGGCTACGCTCAACCTGCTTCGTTCCAAAACGGCCAGCCGGTCGGGAAAATGAGTGTTGAGGAGAGGGTTTTATGCAGAAAATGGCGTCGTCGTCCGGCTTTTTGCCACGCAATGTTTTTTCGGTTCTTGCGCTTGCCATCCTCGTGCCGCTGCTTTCCGCATGCGGCTTCAATACAATTCCGACCAATGAAGAGCAGGCCAAGGCCGCATGGAGCGAGGTGCTCAACCAGTATCAGCGCCGCGCAGACCTGATCCCGAATCTGGTCGAAACCGTCAAAGGTTATGCGGCTCAGGAAAAGGATGTGCTGACATCCGTGGTCGAGGCACGCGCCAAGGCGACGTCGGTGCAGGTGACGCCCGATACGCTGAAGGACCCCAATGCATTCAAGGCCTTCCAGGACAATCAGGCCAATCTCACCGGCGCCCTGTCGCGGCTTCTGGCGGTTGTCGAAAACTATCCCGACCTCAAATCCAACCAGAACTTCCTGGCATTGCAATCGCAGCTGGAAGGTACGGAAAACCGCATAGCCGTTGCCCGCCGTGATTATATCGAGGCGGTGCGCGTTTATAACACCTCGCTGAGAACCATGCCGACGATCATCTGGACGTGGATCTGGTACACCGGCAGCCAGCCCTATCAAACCTTCACCATCGACGATTCCGCCAAGCAGACGCCTCAAGTCAAATTCTAGGCTTTCAGAATGCGCACCATGCGCCAAAGCGCGGTCAATACGATGCGACGTCCCATCTTGATGCGGATTTCGCATGGTCTGCTGTTGATTCCGGTTCTGCTTGGGCTGCTGCTGGGCGGCGCCTTTGCGGCTGCGCTGCCGGCCCTGACGGGGCGCGTGGTCGACGGCGCAAATGTCATCGATGCGGCAACGCAGGATGCCATCACCCAGAAGCTGGCGGCATTCGAGGCGAAGTCATCCGACCAGGTCGTCGTCGTGACGATTCCAAGCCTTGATGGAGAGGCGATCGAGCCCTATTCCAACCGGCTTTACCGCGCCTGGGCGCTTGGCCAGAAGCAGGAAAACAACGGCGTCCTTCTGGTCGTCGCTCCCAGTGACCGCAAGGTGCGTATTGAGGTCGGCTATGGGCTGGAAGGAACGCTGACAGATCTGTTGTCTAGGCTGATCATCGAGAATGCCATTATTCCGGGCTTCCGTTCGGGCGACTATTCCGGCGGCATAGCACGGGGGGTCGACGATATACTGACCGTGCTCTCCGGCGATTCAGCCGAACTCCAGGCACGGGCAAAGCGGAATATCCAGAAGGAATCCTCCAACATCGACTGGTTCGGGGTGATTTTCATCTCGATCTGGGTGCTGATCTTCTTCGGTGGTTTCGGCATGGCGATCATGGCATCGGTTTTCGGCCAGAAGATCGGGCCCGGCCGTTACAAATGGCTTGGCATGACCATCGATACACGATCCTCCTCGGGCGGCGGTTCCGGCGGAGGATGGTCATCGGGTGGTGGCGGTTGGTCTTCCGGTGGCGGCGGGGGCGGCGGCTTTTCCGGCGGTGGCGGTTCGTCCGGCGGCGGCGGCGCTTCGGGAAGTTGGTAGGAGAGAGCATGTCAATGATGAGCGACGAGGATCACGCCCGCATTGCCGAGGCGATCCGTGATGCGGAAAGCCGGACCAGCGGCGAAATCTACGCGGTGCTCGCTCGCCGCAGCGACAGCTATTTCTTCGTCGCCGGTTTTGTGGTCACCGTTGCCATCCTCATTGCAGCCGTCGTGGTCGCACTTGCGGCACACTGGTACTGGTTCACGATTTCACTGCCGCTGTTTGGACTGGCCATTCTCGCGGCGTTTCTCACCGCTATCCTGCTGATCCGGCTGGTCCCCGGCCTTGGCATGCTGTTCGTGCCCAAGCGCATTCTCTATCGGCGCGCGCACCTCAATGCGGTTCAGCAATTCCTGGCGCGCAATGTTCACCTGACGGAAAAGCGCACCGGCATTCTGCTCTTCGTGTCGCTCGCCGAGCATTATGCGGAGGTCGTGGCAGACGCGGGCATCAATGCGCGCGTGCCGCAGGAGGAATGGAACGGCATTGTCGCAATCCTGACAAACCATGCGGCGCTGGATGATCATGCCTCCGGCTTCCTCAAGGCCATTCGGCATGCGGGGCAATTGCTTGAAACACACTTTCCGGCAGGTCCCGACAACGTCAACGAGCTCGATGACCATCTGGTGGAACTGTAGCCGGTCCAAATGTCATGCGAATTTTACCTCCGACGTGCAGTTTGCAGTCGAAAATGCAATTTCAGTGGCTATGATGAGCCAAAATGCCTGTTCAGGGAGAGAATCTGATGGCTTCAACAACAAAATCGGGCGCGAAAGCCGCGCTGAAATCAAAAACAGCAAAAGCCACGAAAGAAAAGAAGCAAGCACCCGGTTTGTTTGAAGAACTGCTGTTTGCGCGGGCGCCGGCAGAAGACCTTGCTGACTACGATGCAGGGGCGCTGAGAACGTCTGCCAGGCTTGCCGAGGATGCACTGAGCCGGTTCAAATCGGGAAAGCCCCTGATCGACCTTTCCGATGGCAGTACCGTCTCCCGCGATGGCAGGCCGGTTACGGTCGTCACCCTGATCAACGATAACATGCCCTTCCTGCTCGACTCGGTTCTGGGCGAGTTCAGCGAACGGGTGAGTTCTGTCTATCTGGTGCTGCATCCAGTGATGGACGTGGACCGGAAAAGCGGCGCGGTTATCGGTGCTGCAGGACCCGACAAACCGGGCAAGGATGAAGCCCGCGTCTCCGTGATGCAGATTCACGTGCCGGCACTGGATGCACCCGTGCGTGAAATTATAGTTGAAGCGCTCAATCTCGTGCTCAAGCAGGTGCGCGAAGCGGTGAATGACCGCGCCGCCATGGTTGCGCGTCTCGGCGATGCGATCGAGGCCTACAAGACCGGCAAGACGCCGATGAAGAAAGCCGCCGCCGAAGAGGCGGTCGAATTCCTCGAATGGCTGCGCGACAACAATTTCACCTTCCTCGGTGTGCGCGAATATGATTATCAGGGCGACGGCAGCCAGGGCGAACTGGAGCGTTCGGGCAAACCCGGACTTGGTATTCTACGTGATCCCGATGTGCGCGTGCTCAAGCGCGGCAACCAAGGCGTGACGACCACGCCGCAGATCATCGCGTTCCTCACTGGTCCCGAGCCGCTGATCGTCACCAAGGCGAACACCAAGTCGCTGGTGCATCGCCGGGGCTACATGGACTATATCGGCGTCAAGACCTATGACGCCGATGGCAAGGTGAGTGGCGAATTGCGCTTCGTCGGCCTTTTCACCTCCGGGGCCTATACGCGTTCCGTGCTGAAGATCCCCTATCTGCGGTCGAAAACGGAAAGTGTCATCAGCCGCCTCGGATTCAACCGCGAAGATCACTCGGGCAAGCAGCTCATCAAGGTACTTGAGAGCTATCCGCGCGACGATCTTTTCCAGATCGACGTCAAGACACTGACCCGCAATGCCGAGATCATTCTGGCCCTGGGCGAGCGCCCGCGTGTGCGTGTCCTGCCGCGCATCGATCCTTTTGGCCGGTTTGCCTCCATCATCGTCTATGTGCCGCGCGAACGTTACGATTCCATTGTGCGCGAAAAGGTTGGTTCTTATCTCGCGGCAACCTATGAGGGACATGTTTCCGCCTATTATCCGGCATTTCCGGAAGGCAATCTGGCGCGTGTCCACTTCATCATCGGCCATGCGGAGAATGACTTCCCCAAGGTCAAGCGCGAGGCTTTGGAAGAAACCGTTCGGTCGATTGTCCGCACCTGGGAAGACGCAGTCGCCGAAGTTGGCGATCGTAGCGGCCTGGCGGAGTTCTCGTCGCTCGCCGCGGTATTCCCCGATTCCTACCGCGAAAACTTTTCGCCGGATGAAGCGCTGATCGATGCCAGCCGGATCGCCGGACTGTCGCGGACCAATCCGCTGTTTGTTGATTTCTACCGTCATCGGACCGATGGCGCCAATGCGGCGTCGCTGAAAATCTATCACTACGGCTCGGCCGTCGCCCTGTCCCAGCGGGTGCCGCTGCTCGAGAACATGGGCTTCCGCGTGATCAGCGAGCAGACATTTGCCTTGCCTGCTGCCGATGGCAGCCCGCTTTTCGTGCATGACATGGAATTGGTCAGCACATCCGGGTCCTCCATCGATCTGAGGGACAATGGCGACCTGTTCGAAGATGTGTTCCGCAACATATGGGGCGGCGCTTCCGACAATGACGGCTACAATGCGCTCGCATTGACCGGGCAGTTGACAGCACGCCAGATCATCATCCTGCGCGCCTATGGCCGTTATCTGCAACAGGCCGGTATTCCCTATTCGCAGGACTATATTGCCATTGCGCTCAACCGCTACCCGGCGATTGCCAAGCAATTGTTCGATCTGTTCGAGCAGCGGCTCAATCCGAAAAAGGGTGCGGCGGCGCAATCGCACCGCAAACAGGCAACGATTCGCGCTGCCATCGAAGAGGCACTGCAGGGTGTGCCGAGCCTTGACGATGACCGCATCCTGCGCCGTTTCCTCAATCTGATCGAATCGACATTGCGCACCAATGCCTTTGCGCCGGAAGAGGATGGCAGCGAACGTGTGACGCTGGCCTTCAAGCTCGACCCGCGCGCTCTCGATGATCTGCCGGAGCCGCGGCCTTATCGCGAAATCTTTGTCTATGGCCCCGAAGTCGAGGGTGTCCACCTGCGCTTTGGTCCGGTCGCGCGCGGCGGGCTGCGCTGGTCGGACCGGGCACAGGACTACCGCACGGAAGTGCTGGGCCTGGTCAAGGCACAGCAGGTCAAGAATGCCGTCATCGTGCCGGTTGGTGCCAAGGGCGGGTTCTATCCGAAGCGCCTGCCGACAGGCGGCGACCGCAACGTGATCTTCGAAGCGGGGCGTTCGGCCTACATCACCTTCATCGCGACGCTGTTGTCGGTGACCGACAACCTGCACGGTGAAACCGTTGTGCCGCCGGAGAATATCCTGCGGCTGGACGGGGACGATCCCTATTTCGTCGTGGCTGCCGACAAAGGCACGGCGACGTTCTCCGACACCGCCAATGCCATCAGCCAGGCGCATGATTTCTGGCTGGACGATGCCTTTGCGTCGGGTGGTTCGGCCGGCTACGACCACAAGAAGATGGGCATCACCGCTCGCGGTGCCTGGGAAGCCGTGAAACGGCATTTCCGCGAAATCGGCACGGATATCCAGAAAGTGCCGTTTGTGGCGGTTGGCGTCGGCGACATGTCCGGCGACGTCTTCGGCAATGGCATGCTGCTGTCACCGCAGACGAAACTCGTTGCCGCGTTCGACCACCGCGATATCTTCATTGATCCGGAGCCTGACGTCAAAGCCAGCCTGAAAGAGCGGCAGCGCCTGTTCAACCTGCCACGTTCGAGCTGGCAGGACTATGACAAATCGAAGATTTCGGCTGGCGGCGGCGTGTTCTCCCGTTCGCAGAAGTCGATTACCCTGTCGAAGGAAGCCGCCAAGGTGATTGGCCTTGCCAAGACCACGGCAACGCCGTTCGAAATCATGACGGCCATCCTGAAAGCACCGGTCGATCTCCTGTGGTTCGGCGGCATCGGCACCTATATCCGCTCAAGCTTCGAGACGGATGCCGAAGTCGGCGACCGCGCCAATGACGCCATCCGCATCACCGGGCTTGATGTGCGGGCCAAGGTGATCGGCGAGGGTGCCAATCTCGGCGTGACGCAAAAGGCCCGCATCGAGTTCGGTCTCGCCGGTGGGCGCTGCAATTCCGACGCCATCGATAACTCGGCCGGCGTGAACACCTCCGACGTCGAGGTCAACATCAAGATTGCCCTGGCGCAGGCCATGCGTTCGGGAAAACTGCAGCGCGACAAGCGCGATACGCTGCTTGAATCGATGACGGACGAAGTAGGGCATCTCGTCCTGCGCAACAATTATCTGCAGACGCTGGCACTGTCGCTGGCGCAGCGGCGCGGATTGACCGATCTTGCCTATCAGTCGCGGTTCATGAGCGAGCTGGAAGCCCGGAAGCTTTTGAACCGCAAGGTGGAAACCCTGCCCGATGACAAGGCGTTGGCCGAAAGGCAGGCTGATGGCATCGCGCTCAGCCGCGCGGAACTCGGCGTTCTGCTCGCCTACGCCAAGATCGTGCTGTCCGACCAACTGCTGGCCAGCAACCTGCCGGATGATCCCTATCTGGAGCGGGGATTGCTCGATTACTTCCCGAAGCAGATGAAGGAAGGCTACGGCGAGGAAATCCGCACGCATCGTCTGCGCCGGGAAATCATTGCAACCCAGCTCGCCAATGATGCCATCAACCGCGGCGGCCCGACCTTTGTCAGCCGTCTTGCCGATCTGACGGGGCAGTCGGCGCCGGATATCGTCCGGGCCTATGTGATCGTGCGTGACGGTTTTGAGGTCGATGGGCTGTTCGCTGATATCGATGCGCTCGACAATACTTTGCCGGGTGACGTGCAGAACGGCTTTTACGCCAAAGTGGCGCAGATGCTCAACTGGACAACGGCGTGGGTTCTGCGCAACCGGACCGGCGGCATCGGCCTGGAGGCGGCAATCAAGGAAATCAAGGCGGCTCGCAGCACCCTGCAACCCAAACTGGAGAAGCTGCTGCCGCTGTCCATGAGCAACCAGCTGCGCGACGATACGGCCTATTACGCCGGACAAGGTGCACCCGCGGCCTTGGCGGCTCAGCTCGCCCGGCTGGAAATCGCGCCGATCATTCCAGATATCGCTGCCGTCGCCCAACAGGCCGGTACCGACATTGCCAGTGCGGCCAAGGCGTATTTCGATATTTCCGAAGCGTTCCGCATCGGCCGTATCGTTGAAGCGGCGCGGGGTGTTTCCGTCGCGGACTACTATGACGGCATCGCGCTGGCACGTGCATCCGACCTGATCTCGCAGGCACGGCGCGGTATTGCCGTGGCGGCACTCAGCGAGCATGGCAAGAAGTCCGATCCGGCCAAGGAGTGGCTGGCCGGACGCGGTACGCAGGTCGATGAAGTGCGTCAGCGAATGGCGAATATCGTCGAGGGCGGAGATCTCACGGTCTCGCGTCTCGCCGTTGCCGCCGGATTGCTTTCCGACCTGTCCTAGAACAGGCTGGGGGACCGGATCAGGGGAAGGAAACGACATGGCTGCGTCTAAACGGGGCATCTGGGGATGGATGCTCTTCGACTGGGCGGCGCAGCCATTCTTCACCGTTGTCACAACCTTCATCTTCGGTCCCTATTTCGTCGCGCGGATGGCGAGTGATCCCGCCATCGGCCAGGCGGCCTGGGGTTATGGCATTGCCATATCCGGCCTCGTCATCGCCGTACTGTCGCCCGTCCTCGGGTCGATTGCCGATCAGACCGGCGCGCGCAAGCCGTGGATCGGCTTTTTTGCCGTCATCCAGATCATTGCCCTGTCGATGCTGTGGTTCGCCGCGCCGGGTTCAAGTCTCATTGCTCCGCTGCTCTTCTTTTCCCTGGCGTCGATTGCCGCGGAATTCTCCATCGTTTTCAACGACTCGATGATGCCGCGGCTGGTGCCGGAAAAGGATATCGGGCGCATTTCCAACATGGCGTGGGGACTCGGTTATCTCGGCGGCATGATTGCCCTGATCTTTGTCGTCGCCTTCATGGCAGGCTCGCCGGAAACCGGAAAAACCATGCTGGGGTGGCAGCCGATCCTGGGGCTTGATCCCGCTGCAGGTGAGGGCGACCGCGCAACCGGGCCTCTGTCCGCGCTTTGGTATCTGGTTTTCGTTCTGCCGATGTTCCTGTTCACGCCCGACAGCGCAAGGGGGCTGCCCATCGGCAAGGCGGTGCGCGGAGGGCTTGCGGAGTTGAAATCCACCATTGGCGAGGTGCGTCGGCGCCCGGGTATCTTCCGCTTTCTGATCGCACGCATGATTTACCAGGATGGCGTCAACGCCCTGATCGCCCTTGGCGGGGCATTTGCCGCGATCATGTTCGGTTGGGCAACCGTGGAGATCGGCATCTACGGCATCATCCTGAATGTCGTTGCGATTTTCGGCTGCCTTGCCGCGAGCTGGCTCGATACGCGGATCGGCTCGAAGGCGGTTGTGGTGATCTCGCTGCTGCTATTGACCGTCGCGGCCATCGGCATCGTCTCGACTGGGCCCGGCTACACACTGTTTGGATTGTTGCCGCTGACCGGCGCCGATACGGTCGGGCTGTTCAAGACACCCGCCGAGAAGGCCTTCATCGTATTCGGGCTTCTCATCGGGCTTGCCTTCGGCCCGGTGCAGGCATCGTCGCGGTCCTACATGGCCCGCAGCGTGTCGATCGACGAAGCGGGCCGCTATTTCGGCATCTATGCCCTGTCGGGGCGGGCCACCAGTTTTCTCGCGCCATTCATGGTTGCCACTGTGACAGCGCTGAGCGGATCGCCACGCCTCGGCATGGCGATGATCATCGTCTTCCTGCTGGCCGGACTGGCTGTCCTGTTGCGAACACCCTATCCCGCTGCAATTCCGGCGAGACTTAGTGCCTGAAATGGCGCATGCCGGTGAACACCATGGCAATGCCGTGTTCATCGGCCGCAGCGATAACATCCTCGTCCCGCATGGAACCGCCTGGCTGGATGACGGCCGTGGCTCCGGCGGCGACCGCTGACAGCAAGCCGTCGGCGAAGGGGAAGAACGCATCGGAGGCGACGACCGAGCCTTTGGTCAGAGGTGTCGCTAATCCGGCGGCTTCAGCAGCATCTTCCGCCTTGCGGGCGGCAATGCGTGCGGAATCAACGCGGCTCATCTGACCGGCGCCGATGCCGACCGCCGCGCCATCCTTCACATAGACGATGGCATTGGATTTGACATGCTTGGCGATGCGGAAGGCGAGCTTCAGGTCGGTCATTTCCTGTTCGGTCGGGGCACGCTTGGTCACGACCTTCAGATCGAGATCGTCGACCACGCCGCTGTCGCGTGACTGAACGAGAATGCCGCCGGCAACTGTCTTTGCGGTGATGCCGGATGCACGCGGATCAGGCAGGCCGCCAGTGACAAGCAGGCGAAGGTTTTTCTTGGCGGCAACGATTGCCTGCGCTTCCGGTGTCGCATCCGGTGCGATGATCACTTCGGTGAAGGTCTTGACGATTTCTTCCGCCGCATCCGCATCGAGCGTCTTATTGAGCGCGACAATACCGCCGAAGGCCGAAACGGGATCGCAGGCCAGCGCCTTGAGATAGGCTTCTTTCAGTGTCGCGCCCTCAGCCACGCCGCAGGGGTTGGCATGCTTGATGATGGCGACGGCCGAGGTGCGGGCAGGATCGAACTCGGCAACCAGTTCAAAGGCCGCGTCGGTATCGTTGATGTTGTTGTAGGAAAGCTGCTTGCCCTGCAGCTGGGTTGCCGTGGCAACACCCGGACGCTTTTCGCCGGTGAGGTAAAAGCCTGCGGACTGATGCGGGTTTTCACCGTAGCGCATGACCGAATGCAGGTGGCCGCCGATGGCCCGGCGCGATGGTGTCTCGGTCATCAGCGCTTCGGCAAACCAGCCGGAGATGGCCGCATCATAGGTTGCCGTACGGGCATAGGCCTTGGCGGCGAGGCTCTGGCGGAAGGAATAGGGCAGCGATCCCTCGTGCTTGTCGAGCATGGCAATCACCATCTCGTAGTCGCCCGTATCGGTGACCACGCCGACATAGGCATGGTTCTTTGCCGCAGCGCGGATCATGGCCGGTCCGCCAATGTCGATGTTCTCGACGATATTGGCGTAGTCGGCGCCGGAATGGCGAACCTCTTCAAAGGGGTAGAGATTGATGACGGCCAGATCGATGGCGCCGATGCCGTGCGCCTGCATGGCATCGGCATGTTCCGGATCGTCGCGCACCGCCAAAAGGCCGCCATGCACCTTGGGGTGCAGGGTCTTGACGCGGCCATCCATGATCTCGGGAAAATTGGTGATCTCGGAAACGTCAATGACGGGAATGCCTTCCGCCGCGATGGTCTTGGATGTACCGCCCGTCGACAGGATTTCGATACCGTGCCGGTGCAGCGCATGGGCGAGGGCGGTCAGGCCCGCCTTGTCGGAAACCGAAATGAGCGCACGCTTGACGGGATGAAGGTTCGGGGCGGGAATGGATTTTGCAGTGACGGCCATGGGAGAATTCGTCCTCAGCGGGAAAGTTTGGGGGATTTGGACAGCCGGTTAGCACAGGCAGCCAAGGAATCCTACTTCCGATCGCATATTCAGACGAATTGGGGCGGTTTTCCCCACCACAAGGGGTCAGCCATAGGCGCCGAGGGATGTCCGGGTGAATTGCCATTCCACTTCCGGTAGTTGCGCCGCACTCAGCGAAAGCGTGATCTGGCGCGTTTTAACCGGCCCGCGGAATCCGGCGAAGAACAGCGAGTCTTCGATGAAGGGCTGAACGGTGGCGGAAAACATCCAGATATCGTCATTGTCCACCTGCAGGATGATCAGGCCGTTATCATCGACACTGACGTTGACCGCCGGATGGAGATGAAAGCGGATGACCACATTTTCGCGGCCGGTTCCGCGCAGCGGATTGCGGCCGGCGGCAAAGAAACTGTCGATACCCTCGATGACACTGCCATTGTGCGACAGGACGATCTGGCGTTCGTGATAGATGCCGAATGGCCGGACATAGCCATTGTGGTTGGCGACGAAGCCAGCGGCCCCCGGCCGTTCGATCCGCTCGACATTGACCTTTGTTGGCCCGGCGATGATCGGGGTGCCGATCATGGTGGAAAGGCCGGATGTCGCGCTGAAGCGGCATGACGAGGTGTCATTGATCGTCGCTGTGGAATGCGCAGCGGTGGAGCGTGCCAGTGGACGGAATTCTTCCGGACCGTAGCGGTCGACACCGGCATTGACGATGTAGCGATTGCGCCCGGATGACATTTCGAAAGACAGGCACCCGGCATGGGCATCGCGCGACGCGGTGACCGGCGGCGCAAGGCCCGTATCGGCAATGATGGTGGTCGAATCCATCGAGAGCCGCTCATAACCCGAATGCAGCGCATGGGTCAGAGGCAGGCCGCCAATATCGTCATGGCGCAGAACAGCGATGACGCGTTCGGGCATCGTCGCGCCGACGCCGTTGAACAGAGCCAGGTTGCCGTCGTGATGGCGGAAGAAACGCAACGCGGGCAGCATGCGCTCGATGGCTTCCATCAGCGCCTTCGGCGGTGCCTCGGTGCCGCTGGCATAGGTCTGGCGCAAGGGAAGAAGATCGGCCAGAAGCTCAAGCACCGTCAGCGGATTGCGGGAGATATGCCCGCCGTCCGGCAGGATCTGGTGAATGAGCTCAAACTCGAGATTGCGACGGGCCGAGCGCGCCGTATTGGACGAAACGGGCAGCGCCAGCGCGGCAAAGGCAAGCGCAATGCGGGCGCGCAGTTTCTCTTCGCCATCGTCCATCACGGCAGCCATGGTCCTGAGATAGCGCACCTGGGTGGCGAGCGAACGCATGAATTGCCGGTAGGCCCGCAGGTCTGCACCCGCCAGGATGAGGCTGGAATGCTGAAGCCAGGCGATAATGCGCTGGGCTGTGACCTCGGGAGCCCAGGCAGGGCCGCCGATCGAGCGGCCGTGGGTCGCTATCCAGTCGCTGAGCAGGGCGCGGGCATTGGCTGTGGCCAGCTCGGTGCCGGAGGCACGCATATGGCGCAGCCAACCGAAATTGTGCAGCGCCGCCTGCCAGGCGGCATTGGGTGGCTCGACGATGAAGGGCGAGCGCCCGCCGGTCTCAACCACCCGGCCGGCAAGCGCAAAGCGGCCATGGTAAAACTCTTCCGCCAGCTGCGGGTCGGCGGGGCGTAAATCCTGCGGTGCAATCAGCACGCGTTCGGGGGTAAACCCGGTGAAACGCCAGCGAAACAGCGGCCCCATGCGCAAGCGCCTGCGAAAACGGCGCCACAATTGCGCAGTTGCAAGTCCCCAAAGTTGCGGTGTTTCGCTAAAAGCGACCATCTCGCGGCATTTCCTCGCTTCGCCGCATTCCGGCGCACTTCAGTCTGCTGTTACGCATGTTCGCGAAACATGTCCCGCACGGCGGAATCCTGTCCCAGCTCCCTGAAATCATTGCTTTGGTTTCAACCCATCGACGACAAATCGGGACTATGCAACCAAAACAGTTAAAATTTTAGTATTTGATTTTAATCTTTCCGGCGAAAACGTGCAGCGAAGAAACCATCCATGCCTGAGAGGGCCGGATCATCGTTGGCAAGGTCAGCCGGTGTGGAACGCACATAGCCCTCCGGGGTGATCAGTTCGGCAAGTCCGCCTACCTCGTCCTTGCTTACCGGCAGCAATTCGATGGACGGATTCTTGGCCAGAAGATCGTTGGCAACCTTTTCGCCTTCCAGCGGATCGAGCGAGCAATTGGAAAAGACCACGACGCCGCCGGGACGAACCAGGGTGACCGCGTGATCGAGCAGCTTGGCCTGAAGCGTTGCAAGCTTCTGGATGTCGGCTGGCGACTTCGTCCACGGAACGTCGGGATGGCGCCGCACGGTGCCGGTGGAGGAGCAGGGCGCATCAAGCAGAACCGCGTCGAACGGTTCAGCTGGAGTATAGGCGGCGAGATTGGCTTCCACGGTTTCTGCCGTCAGCTGCAGGCGCTCAAGGTTTGATCGCAGGCGTTTCAAGCGATTGGCCGACAGGTCAAGCGCCGTGACGTGCGCGCCGGCCAGCGCCAATTGCGCGGTCTTACCTCCGGGAGCGGCACAAAGGTCGGCAACACGCTTTCCCTTGATGTCGCCGAAGAGTTTTGCAGGAAGGCTTGCTGCCGTATCCTGCACCCACCAGTCGCCTTCGGCAAAGCCTGCAAGGCTGGTCAGCGCACCATCGACCTGGGCGATGCGCACAGACCCGGTCGGGAGGGCAATGCCACCAAGGCGGTCCGCCCATTCCTGCGGATCGCCCTTGACGGTGAGGTCAATGGGCGGTTCTTTGCTCTGTATATCCAGGATAGCCTTGGCTTTTTCCTTGCCATAGGCGGCGATCAGGCCGTCTTCGAACCACGCCGGCACGTTGCTCGCATTCGAAACGAGAGTGTCTCTCTCACGCGACAGGCGGCGCAGCACGGCATTGACCATCGAAGCGAAACGGCGGTTGCGCGGATCGTTGTTGGCGGCGGTCACCGCCAGATCGACAGCGGCGCGATCGGGGATATCGAGATGGAGAATCTGTGCAGCGGCCACGTGCAGCAAGTGACGCAGAGCAACGGCGTTTTCGGGCAATGGCCGGTCGATCAGCTGGCCGATGGCTGCTTCAATGGCGCCGCGATTGCGCAGGGCAGCACCGAGAATAGCGCGAACCAGCGACCGGTCGCGGTCGTCAAGCGCCATGTATTGCGGATGACCGTTGCTGTTGTCGGTCAGTCCATCCAGCGAGGTCTGCTTTTCAATGACGGCACCCAGCAGCCGGGTCGCGCATTGGCGCGCCGCCAGCCCCGGCCGGTCTTCGGCCTCGTGGTAATTTGAGGCGCTGTTCTTCCTGCCAGACGGCCGCTTTCTCTCCTGTCCCGCGCTCATGCCCATGGGCCTTTACGCGAGGAACCGTCACGGCCCCAGGGGGACGGTGTCTCATCCTGAGGCTCCTCCTGTGCGGAAGCAGCCGGCGTCGCCATTGGCTGCGGTGCGGCAGGACGCTGGCGAAACTCTTCCACCATGGCCTGCAAGGCCGCGATACGGTTTTCGGTGCTCGGATGTGTGGAGAACAAATTGTCAGCTCCTTGGCCGCTCAATGGATTGATGATGAAGAGCGACGCGGAGGCCGGGTTGCGCTCGGCTTCCTCGTTGACGATCTCCTTGGCGCCGCGGGCAATCTTGTTGAGTGCGGAGGCGAGCCACAGCGGGTTGCCGCAAATCTCCGCGCCGCGCCGGTCCGCCGAGTATTCGCGCGTCCGGCTGATGGCCATCTGCACGATCATGGCGGCGAACGGCGCAACGATCATGGCAACGAGAACGCCGATGAAACCGAGGGGATTGTTGTTGTTGCGATTGCCACCGCCAAAGAACATGGCAAAATTGCCAAGCATGGAGATTGCTCCGGCGAGGGTGGCTGTGACGGTCATGGTCAGGGTGTCGCGGTGCTCGACATGCGCCAGCTCGTGCGCCATGACAGCCGCAACCTCGTTCGGTGACAGGCGATGCAGCAGTCCGGTGGAAGCGGCGACCGCGGCGTTCTGCGGATTGCGCCCCGTGGCGAAAGCATTCGGCTGGTCATTTTCAATGAGATAGACGCGTGGCATGGGCAAGCCAGCGCGCGCGGCGAGATCGCGCACGATGCCGTAATATTCCGGGGCGTTGTTCTGGTCGACTTCGACGGCGTTGTACATCCGCAGGACCATCTTGTCGGAGTTCCAGTAGCTGAAGAGATTCATGCCTGTCGCAACGACGAGGGCAATCAGCATGCCGCCGGTGCCGCCAATGAGAAAACCGACGCCCATGAACAAGGCGGTCATGAAGGCGAGCAGCATTCCAGTGCGCATTACATTCATGGTGTCATTCCCCGCATTGTGAACATTTCACGTATCAAGATCATTCCTTTTGTTCGACATCTTCCGGTATATGATGGTGTTTCACACAGCAAGCTTCAATGATGGACAGACCAGAATGACCAGCGACCAGACATCGGAGACGCCGCAGGCCGAGACCGGCGAGCAGCCGTCAGGCAAGCCTTTCGATCAACTGCCGCCTGCCGCACAGCGCGCATTGCTGGAAGCTGAGGCGCGCCGCAAGGCCGAGGAACAACAGGCTGGCCAGCCGCGGGAGATCGGTGGGCGCGGCGGCAAGGATCCCGCCCGCTTCGGCGATTGGGAAATCAAGGGCCGCACCATCGATTTCTGATCCCGTCGGCCTAGTGCCGGATGATTTCGATGCCCAGTTTTTCCCGCCGCAACCAACGGCTCATCAGCAGAATGGCGGCGGCAGCCAGGCCGGACAGCAGGCCGAGCCAGATGCCTGCGCCTTCCAGTTTCAGCCAGAAACCGAAGGCGACCGAGAGCGGCAGGCCGATGCCCCAATAGGCAATGGCCGCATAGATCATCGGTATCGTCGTGTCATGCAGGCCGCGCAGCATGCCGCTGGCAACGGCCTGCCCGCCGTCAAAAATCTGAAAAAGCGCGGCAAAGGCCAGAAACGACACTGCGAGGGATACAACCGGCGCATTGGCCGGATCGCTGACGTCAATGAATGCGCGGATGAGCTGGTGGGGCGCCAGGAGCATGAGCAGCGCTGTCAGAACCATGAAGCCTGTGCCGGCTGCAAATGCCACCCAACCCGCCCGCTTGATACCATCCCGGTCCTGTGCACCGTAGGCCCTGCCAATGCGCACCGTGGCGGCCTGGCCAAAGCCCATAGGCACCATGAAGCTGATCGACGCGATCTGGATGGCAATGGCATGGGCGGCCAGGGAATCGGGCCCGATAATGCCCATCAGAAAGGCGGCCGCGTTGAAAATGGTCACTTCGAAGCTGAGGATCGCTGCAATGGGCAGGCCGAGGCGCAGGAGTTCGCGATAGCGGGCCCAGTCGGCGCGCCAGAACCGGCCAAACAGGCGGTAGCGGCGAAACTGCCGGTCACGCAAAACGACGATGACAAGACCGATGAACATCAGCGCAGAGGACAGCGTCGTGGCAATGCCCGAGCCGACGATGCCGAGTTTGGGGAAACCGAAATGGCCGAAGATCAGGCACCAGTTTGCCAGGGCATTGAACATCACGGCGAGGACAGCGATCACCAGCGCCCAGCCTGGACGCTCGAGTGCTGCCAGGAATGAACGGACGACGATGTAGCAATAGAACGGCAGGGCCGCCCATTGCAGGGCCCTGACATAGGCGCCTGCTTCGGCTGCAAGTGCCGGATCCTGCCCCATGGCCGTCAGGATCGACTGGGTGTTCCAAAGGACAAGCCAGATGGGAATGGAGATCGTCACGGCAATCCACAGGCCCTGCCGCACGGTGCGGCGGATTTCCCGTACGGTGTGTTTGTTGCGGCCCAGCTCGCGTGCCATCATCGGCGATGTCGCCAGCATGAGACCAAGGCCAAAGATCATCGGAACATAATAGAGATTGGTACCAAGCGCCCCGGCGGCCAGCGTGTGCGCACTGACCCAGCCCATCATCATGACGTCGGTTGCCGTCATGGCGGTCTGAGCCAGGTTGGTGAGAATCATAGGCCAGCTCAAGGACAGCATTGCAATGATTTCGTCACGCCATGCACGCTTCGGTGCTGCGTTTGGGGTCGAGAGGGCGGACATCGTGGGTCTTTCCGAGGGAATTGCCTCGTATAGAGGCAGAGTGCACCATTTTCAGGCAGAAATCTTGGTATCATCAATTTTGGAAAGAGCAAAGTGCATCACGGATACAATCTGGCGTTGGTTTCATTTGGAATGTCATCCGATTAATACTTGGAGGAATTGACATATTGTAATTTAAAAAATACATTTTTAATGCAGATCAAACAGACGGATACCTATCGGAGATGGGAGCGGAAGCTTAAAGACGACAGGGCAAGAGCTGCGATTGCTGCCCGGCTATTCCGTTTGGCCAATGGTCTGGTCGGTGATGTTTTGTCAGTGGGACAGGGCGTCAGCGAACTGCGTATTCACTACGGACCCGGCTATCGCGTTTATTTCAAACGGCACAATTCCGAGATTGTCATTCTCTTGTGCGGTGGGAACAAGAGCACGCAACAGCAGGACATACGCAATGCAAAACTGATGGCTGCAGAATGGAAAGACGACAATGGTGACAAAGCTTTATGATTATGATCCAGCAGAGGCTTTGAAATCGGACGATGCAATCGAAGTGTTCCTGGCCGATGCGTTTGAAACGGGCGACGCAGGTCATATTGCAAAAGCGCTGGGTGTCGTGGCGCGCGCCAAAGGGATGACGAGCATTGCCCGTGCAACCGGCTTGGCGCGTGAACAACTGTACAGGTCTTTGAGCGAGGACGGGAATCCGACGCTTGAAACGACCATTGCCGTCATGAAGGCGATCGGTTTCCAGATTACAGGAAAACGTGCCGCCTGAACGGAAAGGGCCACTCCGAAGAGTGGCCCCGCAATTCCGTCTGGCACAAAGCTGTCGTTTGGCCTTCTTACCCCTGGACTAGCCAGGGTTGCTTATTCAACGGAGAGACGATCCCCGATGGAAAGCATCAGACGCCTTGTGGCAGTTTGCGAAATCACGAGACATCGGATCACCTCCTTTTCATTCGTTGAACACAAATTGAGAATGGGGTCTGGCGCGTCAGGTTTCAAGGGAAAATTTTCAATCGCCGTTTTCAGCTGCCCGTGAAAGTGCGTTGCCAGCCGGAAACGAAGCGCATAGGTTCTGCCGGACCTCTGGCAGCAGTGTGCCGGAGCCTATGATTTGGAGTTGTTGCATGGCGGCACAAGAAAGCGCGGCGCGGATCATCCGCACAGTCCTACATATGCTGGAGCCGCAATTTGCCGTGGAGCTATGGAATGGCGAGCGTATCGGCGACATGGACGGCCCGGTGCTTGCGATCAACGATCCGATGGCCGTGCGCCGTCTGGCGCTGAAACCCAACATCGGATCGATCGTCGAGCTGTGGATTTCGGGCCAGATCGACGTGAAGAACGGCACGCTGTTCGACCTGGTCGAGCGTGGGCCCAAAGGCAAGTTCAAGCAGAAGCTCAAGACCCTGCCCAAATGGCAATTGCTGAAGGACGTGCCGGCCTTGCTGCTCGGCGGCCGCGGTACGGATGCTTCGGGCGTCGATGGACAGAAGCCTTTCGTCAGCGGCTCCGACAAGGCGGCCATTACCCACCACTATGATGTGTCGAATGAATTCTACCAGCTCTTTCTCGACGAGCGCATGGTCTATACCTGTGCCTACTTCACCGATTGGGCCAACAGTTTGGACCAGGCGCAGGAAGCCAAGCTGGACCTGATCTGCCGCAAGTTGCGCTTGAAGCCCGGCGAAAAACTGCTGGATATCGGCTGCGGCTGGGGTGCGATGCTGATCCATGCGGCCAAGCATTATGGCATCACTGGAACCGGCGTGTCGCTTTCGGAAGCACAGACTGCGCTTGCCCGCGAGCGGATCAAGGCAGAGGGTCTGGAAGACAAGATCACGATTCACGTGAAATCCTACGAACACCTCGACGAGGAGTTCGACAAGATTTCATCGATCGGCATGTTCGAACATGTCGGCATCGCCAATTACGATACGTATTTTTCCAGCGTGCATCGTCTGCTGCGACCGGGCGGCCTTTACCTTCATCACGCCATCACCCGTCGCATGAAGCGCAACAAGAAGACGTTCGGCCGCAAGAGTGCCGAGCATCTGGCGCTGGTAAAATATATCTTCCCGGGCGGTGAACTCGACCATCTCGGCATGACCATTGAAAATCTCGAAGGCTATGGTTTCGAGGTTCACGATGTGGAAAACCTGCGCGAGCACTATGGCCGGACCTGCCGTCTCTGGGCCGATCGCCTGCATGCCCGCTTTGACGAGGCGATTGCGGAAGTCGGTGCGCCAAAAGCCCGGCTCTGGCTGCTCTACCTGACCGGCTGCGCGCTGGCGTTCGAGCGCGGGACCGTACAGATCAACCAGACGCTGGCGTCCAAGCGCAAGCGCGGGATTTCCGCAGTGCCACAGACAAGAGCCGATCTCTACGGCTAGAGAGACCGGCTCTTGTTAGGGTTTTTGTAGCGGCTTGCCGCTCAGCCCTTCTTGTTCTGCCGGTTGGCGATCAGATCGTCGACAACAGCCGGATCGGCCAGTGTCGACGTATCGCCCAATGAGCCGAAATCGTCCTCGGCGATCTTGCGCAGGATGCGGCGCATGATCTTGCCCGAGCGCGTCTTGGGCAGGCCCGGTGCAAACTGGATCTTGTCCGGGGAGGCAATCGGCCCGATTTCCTTGCGCACATGGGCAACAAGTTCCTTGCGCAACTCGTCAGTGCCTTCAAGGCCAGCCATCAGCGTGACATAGCAATAGATGCCCTGTCCCTTCAGGTCATGGGGATAACCGACCACTGCCGCT
Source organism: Todiramphus chloris collaris (assembly GCA_025345505.1). Lineage (NCBI taxonomy): Eukaryota > Metazoa > Chordata > Aves > Coraciiformes > Alcedinidae > Todiramphus > Todiramphus chloris. The sequence continues at coordinate 1,510,269 of JANVCC010009742.1, read as the reverse complement.
TCCGAAACCGTGTCATGGGAGACCAGAGCGGATTCCACTTCGGCGGTGCCCATGCGGTGACCCGAGACGTTGAGGACGTCGTCGACACGGCCGGTGATCCAGTAATAGCCATCCTTGTCGCGGCGGCAGCCATCCCCGGTGAAATACTTGCCCTTGTAGGTGGAGAAGTAAGCCTCGATGAAGCGCTTGTGATCGCCATAGAGCGTGCGCATCTGTCCCGGCCACGAGTCGCTGATGCAGAGATTGCCGTCGGCTGCACCTTCCAGCACATCGCCTTCATTGTCGACCAGCTGTGGCTGCACGCCGAAGAACGGGCGCGTGGCGGACCCCGGTTTCAAGTCGGTGGCACCCGGCAGCGGCGTGATGAGAATACCGCCAGTTTCCGTCTGCCACCAGGTATCGACGATGGGCGAGCGCTTGTCGCCGACCACCTGATAGTACCATTCCCAGGCTTCCGGGTTGATCGGTTCGCCGACCGAACCAAGGATGCGCAGCGATTTGCGCGAGGTCTTCTTGACCGGCTCATCACCCGCGCTCATCAGCGCGCGGATGGCGGTGGGTGCAGTGTAGAAGATGTTGACCTTGTGCTTGTCGATGACTTCCCAGAAGCGCGAATTGGTGGGGTAGTTGGGAACACCTTCGAACATCAGGGTTGTGGCGCCATTGGCAAGCGGGCCGTAGACGATATAGGAGTGGCCGGTGACCCAGCCCACGTCGGCCGTGCACCAGTAGATATCACCATCGTGATAGTCGAAGACATATTGGTGCGTCATCGAGGCATAGACGAGATAGCCGCCTGTCGTGTGCAGCACACCCTTCGGCTTGCCGGTGGAGCCCGATGTGTAAAGGATGAACAGCGGATCCTCGGCCTTCATCTTTTCCGGCTTGCACTCGGGCTTCACGCTGAGAATTTCCTCGTGATACCAGAGGTCGCGGTTGGGCGCCCAACTGGTCTTGCCGCCCGTGCGGCGGACAACCAGCACGTTCTTCACCATCACATAATTCTTGGCAGCGATGTCGATGGCCTTGTCCGTATTGTCCTTCAGCGGAATCTGCTTGCCGCCGCGCATGCCTTCGTCGGCCGTGATAACGAAGGTGGATTCGCAATCGATGATGCGGCCGGCAAGCGCATCGGGCGAGAAACCGCCGAAAACGACGGAGTGGACAGCGCCGATACGCGCGCAGGCCAGCATGGCGTAGGTGGCTTCGACGATCATCGGCATATAGATCGTCACGCGGTCGCCCTTCTTGACGCCGTGCTTCTTCAGCACATTGGCAAGACGGCAGACCTGCTCATACAACTCGTTGTAGGTGACTTTCTTGTCGAGATAGGGATTGTCGCCCTCCCAGATGATGGCGACCTGGTCGCCGCGCTTCTTCAGGTGCCGGTCGATGCAATTGTAAGAGACATTGGTCTGGCCATCTTCGAACCATTTGATCGCCACCTTGCCCTCGAAGGAGGTGTTCTTGACCTTGGTATAGGGCTTGAACCAGTCGATGCGCTTGCCGTGCTTGGCCCAGAACTTCTCCGGATCCTTGATGCTCTGCTTGTACCAGGCGAGATATGTTTCGTTGTCGATAAACGCGTTCTTCTTCGCGCTTGGCAGCACGGGGTAGACCTTCTCGGACATCAATTTCCTCCAAACCTGAGCTGACGGGCCTCCACCCGGATGCCTCCCGGGGAGAGAGGCGCATGGCGTTCATTATCACCATGCAAATCGATGCGTAAATACAACAAATGCCCCGGAGGGAACGGCGTTCCGTCGCACACAAACCGCGACGTGTCGTAATATTACGTTACATTTTGTTATGGGGCGTGATCCATTTTGGACACATTTTGCCTTAGACCGTCTCTGCCTTGACTTGGGAGGATAATGCCGGCGCGCCGTGTGGACTGAGAAGCGTGCGCCCAATCAAGGACTGATGGATGACGATGTTACCCTTGCGCGGCGTTGTGTTTCGCGCAAAATCCGCCTCTCTGGCGATTGCCCTGTTCGGGCTCACTTTTGCCAATCCCGCCACTGCCGGCACGCTGCCGGAACCGGCCAATCCCTGGAAACGGCTCGGTGCACACCTCTTTGACGAAGAGCATGCGCATCTGCTCGGCGATTCCCTGTTCGACAAGATCAATCCGCTCGTGCTTGCGGCCATGCCGCGCGGCAAATCCTATATTCAGTACAAGGCTCCGGCCAATTGCGTACCGGAACGGCTCAAGCATGTCTTGAACCGCGTTTCGGCAGCCTATGGCCCGATCACCGTCAATTCGACCGTGCGGTCACGCAATGCCAACCGCAAGGCAGGCGGGCGGGAAAAATCTTACCATCTGAGCTGCCAGGCTGTTGATTTCCGTGTGCATGGAAGCGCTTCCGGCCTGTTGCAGCATCTGTCGGGCAGCAAGGAAGTCGGCGGCTTCAAACGCTATCCCGCCGGTTACTATCACATCGATACGGGACCGCGCCGCAGCTGGTGACGACAGCGTCTCAGGTTCGGCTGCCGAAAATGGCCGAGCCGACGCGCACGGATGTCGCGCCAAAGCCGACGGCGGCCTCGTAGTCACCCGACATGCCCATGGAGAGCTTTTCCACGCCGGCTTCGTGCGCGATCTTTTCCAGAAGGGCAAAGTGCGGGCCAGGGTTCTCATCCGCCGGAGGGATGCACATCAGGCCTTCGATGGCCAGCCCGTGCATTGTGCGGCAACGCTCGACAAAGGCGACCGCTTCCTTCGGCTCGATCCCGGCTTTCTGCGGTTCGGAGCCGGTATTGACCTGAACGTAGAGCTTGGGAAACCGGTTCTGCTTCTTCATTTCGCCGGCAAGGGCTGCGGCGATCTTTTCCCGGTCAACCGTTTCGATGACATCAAACAGCGCAACGGCGTCTTCACTCTTGTTTGATTGCAGCGGCCCGATGAGATGAAGGTCTATACCCGAATAGTCCTCGCGCAAACCGGGCCACTTCGACTGCGCTTCCTGAACACGGTTTTCCCCGAAAACACGCTGTCCGGCATCCAGAACAGGGCGAATCTCTGCTGCGTCAAAGGTTTTCGATACGGCAACGAGTGTCACCGAGCCTTCCCTACGGTTGGCTTCCGCTTCGGCTTTCGCAATGGCTTTACGAACGGCAAGAAGGTTTTCAACGGCGGTCGACATGGTCAAGCGTGTCCTTTTTGATGCAGTTTCGGCCAAACCCTCATTGTCAATGGTTGACGCTCTGGTCAATCCATGGTGAAGGTCCGCCCATCACTATCCTTTGCAAGAGAATCCCGTTCATGGCAACCGAACGATACAATCCCCGCGTAGCCGAGAAGCATTGGCAAAAGGTTTGGGACGAAGCCAAGCTCTTTGAAACCGACAATGACGATCCGCGCGACCCCTACTACGTGCTTGAGATGTTCCCCTATCCGTCGGGACGCATCCACATGGGGCATGTGCGTAACTATGCCATGGGTGACGTCGTTGCCCGCTACAAGCGCGCCAAGGGATTCAATGTTCTCCACCCGATGGGATGGGACGCCTTCGGCATGCCGGCAGAAAACGCGGCGATGCAGAACAAGGTTCATCCCAAGGAATGGACCTATCAGAACATCGCGACCATGCGCAGCCAGCTGAAGTCCATGGGTCTTTCGCTGGACTGGTCGCGCGAATTCGCCACCTGCGACGTCGAATATTACCACCGTCAGCAGATGCTGTTCCTCGACTTTGTCGAAAAGGGGCTGGTGACGCGCAAGTCTTCCAAGGTCAACTGGGATCCCGAGGACATGACGGTGCTTGCCAACGAGCAGGTCATCGATGGCCGCGGATGGCGCTCCGGCGCGCTGGTGGAGCAGCGCGAACTGACGCAGTGGTTCTTCAAGATCACCGATTTCAATGAAGAGTTGCTGAGCGCTCTGGATGGTCTCGATCAGTGGCCGGACAAGGTGCGGCTTATGCAGCGCAACTGGATCGGCAAGTCCGAAGGCATGCTGATCCGCTGGGCGCTGGACACCCAATCGCAGATCGGTGGCGAGACCGAGGTCGAGGTCTATACGACGCGGCCCGATACGCTGTTCGGTGCATCGTTCCTGGCCATTGCGGCGGATCATCCGCTGGCAAAAAAAGCGGCAGAGAATAATCCCGCCCTGGCTGAATTCAACGATGAATGCCGCCGTGCGGGTACATCTCTGGCTGCGCTGGAAACGGCGGAAAAGCGGGGTTTCGATACGGGCCTGCGCGTCAAGCATCCTCTTGACGAGAACTGGACGCTGCCGGTCTTTGTCGCGAATTTCGTGTTGATGGATTACGGCACGGGCGCGATTTTCGGCTGCCCGTCCGGCGATCAGCGCGATCTGGACTTTGCCAACAAGTATGGCCTGCCCGTCGTGGCTGTTGTCATGCCGGAGGGCGGCGATGCGGCCACATTCCAGATCACCGAAACCGCTTATGTTGATGACGGCGTGATGATCAATTCGCGCTTCCTCGATGGGCTGTCGCCCGCAGTGGCCTTTGACGCGGTTGCCAAACTTCTGGAAGAACAAACAATCGGCGGCCGTCCGCAGGGCGAGCGCAAGGTGAATTTCCGCCTGCGCGACTGGGGCATCTCGCGTCAGCGCTACTGGGGCTGCCCGATCCCGATGATCCATTGCGACGATTGCGGCGTTGTTCCGGTTCCCAAGACTGATCTGCCGGTGAAGCTGCCGGATGACGTGGAATTCGATCGTCCGGGTAATCCGCTCGACCGGCATCCGACGTGGCGGCATGTCAATTGCCCGCAATGCGGCAAGGCTGCCCGGCGCGAAACCGACACGATGGATACATTTGTCGATTCGTCCTGGTATTTTGCCCGCTTCACCGCGCCGTGGGAGAACGAGCCGACGGACCCGAAAGTGGCCAATCACTGGCTGCCGGTCGATCAGTATATCGGCGGCATCGAGCATGCGATCCTGCATCTGCTCTATTCGCGTTTCTTTACCCGCGCGATGAAAGTTGCCGGGCATCTCGATATCAGCGAGCCGTTCAAGGGACTGTTCACGCAAGGCATGGTCGTGCACGAGACCTACCGGCTTGGCACGGGCGCCAATGGCAGTTGGGTCACACCGGCCGAGGTGCGGCTGGAGGAAAGCAACGGCAAGCGCCGGGCGGTTCTGATTGCCACCGGCGACGAGGTCGAAATCGGCTCCATCGAGAAAATGTCGAAGTCGAAGAAGAACGTTGTCGATCCGGACGACATCATCGCTTCCTATGGCGCCGATACCGCACGCTGGTTCATGCTGTCGGATTCGCCGCCCGAGCGCGACGTGATCTGGACTGAAGCGGGAGCCGAGGGCGCGCATCGTTTTGTCCAGCGTGTCTGGCGTCTGATTTCCGAAGCAGCGCCCGTCCTGCAGGGAGCGGCGGCCGCACCTGCCTTCGACGGCGATGCGGCAGCGATTTCCAAGGCTGCCCACCGGACAGTCAAGGCTGTCGGCGAAGACATCGAAAAACTGGCTTTCAACAAGGCCGTTGCGCGTCTCTATGAACTCGTCAACGTGCTGGCTGGTCCCTTGCAGAAAATCGCCGCAGGGGAAGCCGATGCGACAACCATTGCTGCCTGCCGCGAAGCAACGGACATGCTGATTGCCATGATCGCGCCGATGATGCCGCATCTGGCCGAGGAATGCTGGAAAGCCCTCAACGGCAGCGGTTTCGTTGCTGACAAGGCCTGGCCGCACCACAACGAAGCGCTGATCGTCGAGAACACCGTCACGATGCCGGTACAGATAAACGGCAAGAAGCGGGGTGATTTGACAATTGCCCGCGATGCGGA
>JANVCC010009742.1:1432423-1504391 GCA_025345505.1 Todiramphus chloris collaris | reverse complement strand
AAGCACAGCAGGTGCGCAACAATCTGATCTTCATGTTCAATCATGGAGCCGGGCAGCCTGCGAATGCCGCCTATACGCTGCAACTCGGCGTCAGCTACCAGGATCTGTCGCTTGCACTCATCCAGAATGCAACAAACGACAAATCCGGACAGCCGACCGCCGGTTCGATGCGCATGACAGGCAGTTACACGCTGACGCGCATTGCGGACGGCAAGGTGGTTGGCAAGGGCACCCGTCTTGTGACGGCGGACTACGATGCACCAAGACAGCGCTACGCCGTTCTGCGGGCGCAGCGCGATGCGATCAACCGGGCGGCACGGGAAGTCGCGGAGGCGTTGAACCTCAGTGTTGCGCAGGACATGTCCAAGCTTTAAGGGCATAACGGGGCGGCCCCCATGCGTCTGATTTCCCTCTCGGCGACCGGTTACCGGTCGCTGCAGTCGATCCGGTTGGATATCCGCCAGCTTGCCGTGTTCGTTGGCGAGAACGGTGTCGGCAAATCCAACCTTTACCGCGCCATGCAGATGATCAAGGCGGCGGCCGAGGGCACGCTTTCCTATGAAATAGCCCGTGAGGGCGGTATGCAATCGGCATTGTGGACCGGCAAGCGCAAACCCGGTCCGGTGCGCATGGTCTTCAGCGCCTCTTTTGACGATGACGAGGAAGCGATTCGGACCGGGCATGCGGTGCGAACGGGATTTGCCCCGACTTACAGCATCGAGATCGGGTTGCGGCCTCCGGTTGCGGCAGGCTTTGCCTTTGAACCGCAGATCAAGGAAGAAAGTCTGACAATCGATTCCGGCCGCCGGCCGGTCGAGATGATGGGCCGCAAGGGTCCGGCGGTGTTTGCCCGCGACGATGGCGGCCGGAGAATAGAGCATCCGGTGCGCCTGCTTGATTCGGAAACCGCATTGGCGGCGCTCGGCAATGCGGGACGATATCCCGAAATCGGTGATTTGCGCGCCACCATTCTGGGATGGCGGTTCTACCACGGCTTCCGGACGGACCGCGATTCGCCGGTCAGGCAGCCTGCTCTGGCAATCACTGCGCCGATGCTGGATGAGGACGGCCGGAATCTGGCTGCCGTTTTCGCCACATTGGTGCACATCCGCGGGGATACCGCTGACCTCGACCATTGCATTGCATCGGCTCTCGGTGGTGCGGTGCTTGATGTGCCTGTGCCCGGTGAAACCGCGACGTTCGGTTTGCAGATGCCGGAATTCCCGCAGCGGATTTTCCGGCCCGAAGAGCTTTCGGACGGGCAGATCCGGTTCCTCGCCTTGGCTGGCGCGTTGTTGTCCTATCGCCTGCCCGGGCTTATCGCGCTGAACGAGCCTGAGACCAGCCTGCACCCGTCCATGCTTCCCGCCCTGGCGGAAATGATCGCCAATGCCGCGGAACGGACGCAGGTTTGGGTCGTCACCCATTCGCGTATCCTTGCCGATGAAATTGAAGCGCGAACCGGGGCGCGGGCCCTGACGGTGGTGCGCGACCATGGTGCTACGACCATCAAGGGCGTGCGCGTGTCGGGTAGCTATGCCGACGATGACCATTGAGCATCGTTCGCCCCGATTCTCCGCGAATGCGCCGTCGGGGAAATTATTTTCTCGGTGGGATGGAAACTTGGCAGATCGTAACTCTACAATTTAAGTAGAGATGACCAGAGTTGGAACAGGATTGTTTCAACAGGTCAGGATCACCGATGTTCACCCGCCGTCATTTCCTTGCTGCGACCACTGTTCTTTTCAGTCTCGGAGCGTTTGCGTCCGCTCAGGCGGAGGATCTGAAGATCACCATCGGCTATCAGACCGTGGTCGAACCTTCCAAGGTCCCGCAGGCGGATGGTGCCTATGAAAAAGCTGCATCCGCCAAAATCGACTGGCGGAAGTTTGATTCCGGCGCGGATGTCATCGCCGCTGTTGCTTCCGGCTCAGTTGACATCGGTTATGTCGGATCCAGTCCGCTGGCGGCTGCCGCCAGCCGCGAGTTGCCGATCCAGACCATTCTCGTTGTCGGTCTTATCGGGGAATCGGAAGCGCTGGTCGCCCGTAACGGCTCCAATGTCAGCAAGATTGCCGATCTGGCCGGCAAGAAAGTGGCTGTACCCTTCGTTTCAACGACGCACTACAGTCTGCTTGCCGCATTGAAGCATGAAGGCGTTGATTCAAAGTCCGTCAACATCCTTAACCTGCGTCCGCCGGAAATCGCCGCGGCCTGGGAGCGCGGTGATATCGATGCGGCCTATGTATGGGATCCGGCGCTCGGCCAGATCAGGACCAGCGGCAAAATCATCGTGGATTCATCCAAAGTTGCCGAATGGGGCGCGCCGACATTCGATGCCTGGATCGTCCGTACCGAATTTGCCGAAAAACACCCGGATGCCGTGCGTGATTTCGTCAAAGTGACCGGGGCGGCCTATGCCGACTATCTGGCGAAGCCGGAAGCATGGTCTGCGACATCGCCGCAGGCCGAAAAGATCAGCCGTCTGACGGGAGCAAAGGTTGATGACGTGCCGCTTCTGTTGAAGGGCTATGTTTTCCCGAACCTGACGGAGCAGGCATCCTCCAGGTTCCTTGGCGGCGATACGGTCAAGGCCATTGCCGCCACATCGCAATTTCTGAAGGAGCAGGGGAAGATTGACGCTGTCCTTCCCGATTACTCGAAATATGCAACGGCAAAATTCGTGGAGGCGGCACTCGCATCGAACTGAGTTCAAAACCTTGTAACGCGGGGGTGTTCATGTGTTCTTTCCGGTCTTCGGGGTTTCCTCTCCCCCGGAGACCGGGAAGGCCGTGAACGCCGCCGTTCAACCGGTAGACCCTATGGCACATCTCTTTCTCGATCATGTCTCCGTGCATTATGACGGTCAGGTGCAGCCTGCTGTCACGCAGGCAAGCATTTCCGTCCAATCAGGCGATTTCGTCGTCCTGGTTGGACGGTCCGGATGCGGAAAGACCACCTTGCTCAATGTTGCGGCCGGACTGGTGCCGCCGATCAGAGGAACCGTGACCGTGGATGGGAAGACCATCACGTCGCCCGGTGCCGATCGCGCCGTTGTCTTCCAGAATGACGCGCTGTTTCCCTGGTTGAGCGTGCGGGACAATGTCAGCTTCGCCCTGAAACTGCGTGGCGTACCCGCGCAGGAGCGGGATGCTGCTGCAACGCGCCTGCTTGAACGGGTCAAGCTCGATGGCATCGGCGGCAAGGCGATCTGGGAGTTGTCGGGTGGTATGCGCCAGAGAGTGGGCCTCGCCCGGGCATTGGCCGCAGAGCCGGATTTTCTGCTGATGGACGAGCCGCTGGGTGCGCTTGATGCCTTGACGCGAGAACGCATGCAGACCCTGCTTCTAGATATCTGGGCCGCCAACTCGGTCGGCGTTCTGATGGTGACCCACGGTATTGACGAGGCGCTGCTGCTGGCGACGCGGATCGTGGTGCTTGCCCCCGGTCCCGGCCGGGTTGTCAGGGAGATCGAGGCTGGTTTTGGCCGCCGCTATGCCGGCGGCGAACCTGTCCGGTCGATCAAGGCAGACCCGGCATTCAATCAAGCGCGTGCCGAGCTCGAAGATTCCATTTTCGAAGGAGAGGCGGTATGACGCTCTCCGTTGAAATCGGCCGGGATGTTGCTGTAGAAAGCGCCACGGAGCAACCTGACGGCAAAGGGGCAAAGCCTTCGGCGAAAAGGACGGCCCGCATTGCCAGCGCGGCAACCATTGCCGGCCTGCTGCTTGTCTGGATTGTCGCGGCACATTTCAAGCTGGTTTCTCCGGTTTTTCTGCCTGCGCCCTCGGCGGTGCTGTGGAAGTTCTATTCCGTCGCAACCAATGGCTTTGTCGACGCCACGCTGTGGCAGCACCTGCTTGCAAGCCTGCTGCGGGTGTTCGCGGCCCTGCTGCTTGCACTGATAGTCGCTGTTCCCGCCGGCATCGCCATCGGTGTCAGCGCCATCGGGCGCGGTATTTTCGATCCCATTATCGAATTCATCCGGCCCATTCCGCCACTGGCCTATCTGCCGCTGGTCATCATCTGGTTCGGTATAGGCGAGCCGTCAAAAATCCTGGTGATTGCCATTGCCATGCTGGCGCCGATTGCCATTTCCACCGCCGCTGGTGTCAAAGGCGCTTCGCTTGACCGGGTCAATGCGGCGCGCGCCCTCGGTGCTACCCGGTCGCAGGTCGTCCGCCATGTGATCTTGCCAAGCGCACTGCCCTCCATCCTGACCGGATTGCGCATTGCGCTTGGGGCGGGATGGTCAACGCTGGTTGCAGCGGAACTGGTGGCTGCGACGCGCGGTCTTGGCTTCATGATCCAGTCTGCCGCACAATTCCTGGTCACTAACGTGGTCATCATGGGCATTTTCGTTATTGCCATTGTCGCGTTCATTCTGGAAATCGGGATCAGGCGGCTGGAACGTATGGTGGTGCCCTGGGCCGGTCGGGAATAGATAACTCCCGTCGGCGGAAAGGTGTTGCGGGAAACCGCTTGGCCTTTGCTTTGGCTTGCACGACGCCGAGAAAACCAATCCGCATGCAGCTCATTATACGAAATATATTTTCTCTATAGAAATAGTCGAGTTTAATAGCATTGAGGTCATTCCTGATCACGGGAGGGTCCTTGGTATAATCCTGAAGACGCTCTCCCAAACCAAAGAATTGCGAGAGCCATGCCCAACCTGACGCGCAGACTATTCGGTGCCCTTGTCCTTGCAGCAACGGCCATCGCGGCAACAGCATCCCATGCCGCCGAACCGCTGCAGGAGTACAAGATCGGCTTCCAGAAGACGAGCCTGCCGGTCATTGCCCAGCAACAGAAGGTGATTGAAAAAGTTCTGGAGCCCAAAGGTATCAAGGTCAAATGGGTCGAGTTTGCCGCTGGCCCGCCACTGGTCGAGGCGCTGAATGTTGGCAGCATCAATGTCGGATGGGTCGGCGATGCCCCGCCGATCTTCGGGCAGTCCGCGGGCTCGGCCATTGTCTATGTCGCTGCCCTGCCATCCAATGGCAAAGGCGAAGCGATCTTCGTCAAGCCGGCTTCCCCGATCCAGTCCCTGGCCGATCTGAAAGGCAAGAAGGTCGGCGTCGGCAAGGGAACCAGCGCGCATAATCTGCTGGTGGCTGCGCTTGAGAAAGCACACGTCAGCTATGACGAGATTACCCCGGTTTATTTGAGCCCTGCGGATGCCGCAGCGGCCTTTGCCAGCGACAAGATCGATGCCTGGGCGGTCTGGGATCCGTTCTTTGCCATTGCCGAGACCCGCTATCAGCCGCGTATTCTCGCACGCTCCAGCGACGTGCTCGACGTCAATACCTATTTTCTGGCCAATCGCGATTTTGCAGCGGCACATCCCGATGTCGTGACCACGACCGTTGCCGCCCTGAAGGAAGCTGCTGCATGGGCCGAGGCGAACAAGGACAAAGTGGCAGCGGCGCTGCATGAGGTCACCGGCGTTCCGCTCGAAGCCCAAACCATCGCCGCCAACCGGTCGGTGTTCGGCATCTTCCCGATCACGCCTGAGATCATCGCGCATCAGCAGGAAACGGCCGACCGCTTCTTCAAGCTGAAGCTGATCCCCAAAGCCATCAAGATTTCCGACGCCGTCTGGACAGCCCCCGGCAACTGAACGGAACAACAGGGGATGCGGAAATCGCCCCTACCATGAAGAGAACTGGAACCACGCCATGACGCAGCCAGCAAATACCACACCAGCCCCGCTTGATTTCTTCTGGTTCATTCCCACCCATGGGGACGGAACCTATCTCGGTTCGGAAACGCAGCAGCGGCCGCCCGAGTTTGCCTATTTCAAGGAGATTGCCCAGGCCGTGGACCGGCTGGGTTTCCCCGGCGTGCTGTTGCCGACCGGCCAAAGTTGTGAGGATTCCTGGATTACCGCGACGGGTCTTGCCGCCCATACGGAGCGGCTGAAGTTCCTGGTGGCCCTGCGCCCCGGCATTGTCTCGCCGGTATTTGCCGCCCGGCAGACCGCTGCGCTCGACCGGCTGAGCAATGGCCGGCTGTTGCTCAACGTGGTTGTCGGCGGCAATCCGACAGAGCTGGCCGGTGATGGCGTTTTCCTGCCGCATGACCAGCGTTACGAACAGGCAGCCGAGTTCCTGAAAATCTGGCAGGGACTGGTGACCGGCGAGACCGTTGATTTTGAAGGCAGGCATTACCGGGTTCAGGGCGGGCGGCTCGATCTGCTGCCGGTGCAGACGCCGCCTCCGCTTTACTTCGGCGGTTCGTCCGATGCCGGCCAGGATCTCGCTGCCGAACAGGTGGACATGTACCTCACCTGGGGAGAGCCGGTGGCGCAGGTCGCCGAGAAGATCGAGCGGGCGCGCAGGAAGGCAGCGCTCAAGGGCCGCACGCTGCGGTTCGGCATAAGGCTGCATTTCATCGTGCGTGAAACCGAAGACGAGGCCTGGGCCGCGGCCGACAGGCTGATCAGCCGTGTGACCGACGCGCAGATCGAGATTGCACAGCAGCGCTTCCTCAAGGAAATGGATTCCGTCGGCCAGCGCCGCATGGCTGAGCTGCATGGCGGACGCCGGGACAGGCTGCTTGTCGGCCCCAATCTGTGGGCGGGCGTGGGACTGGTTCGCGGCGGGGCGGGCACCGCCCTTGTCGGCAGTCCCGAAAGCATTGCCGCACGCATCCGCGAATATCAGGACGTGGGTATCGATACGGTGATCGGCTCCGGTTATCCGCATCTTGAAGAAGCCTACCGCGTTGCCGAGTTGCTGTTCCCGAAACTGGGATTGGGCGAGCGCAGAAACACACCCCGGCAGGAGATCGCCAACGAATTTGCCGTTGGTTTCCACGGTGCCAAACGGCTGCAGGCGGCCTCATGAGCAGAGCGCTTCAGTCCATTGGCCGCAGCGCCGTAGGATGGCTGCTTCCCGCCCTGCTGCTGGCCGGGTGGGAAATTGCATCGCGTGCCGGTGTCATCTCGGCCAATGTCCTGCCGGCGCCTTCGGCCGTGGGCGCTGCCTTCTGGAAGCTGCTTCTGTCAGGTGAACTGCTCGAAAATATCCGCATATCCACGCTGCGCGCCTTGAGCGGCTTCGTTGTGGGCGGCGCCATCGGTTTTGGCCTTGGTCTTGCCAACGGGCTTTCCGCGCTCAGCCGCGGGCTCACCGATACCACCATCCAGATGATCCGCAATATTCCGCATCTGGCCCTCATCCCGCTGGTGATCCTGTGGTTCGGTATCGATGAGGAAGCAAAACTGTTTCTGGTGGCGCTCGGGGTTTTCTTTCCGATCTATATCAACACGCTCCTTGGCATTCAGGGCGTCGATCCGCAACTGGTTGAAATGGGCCGCATTTACGGCATGTCCCGTTCGCAGCTGTTCATGCGGGTTATCCTGCCGGGCGCCCTGCCGTCGATTTTCGTCGGGCTGCGCTATGCGCTGGGGATCATGTGGCTGACGCTGATCGTGGCCGAGACGATCTCCGCATCCTCCGGCCTCGGCTATATGGCCATGCAGGCGCGGGAATTTCTGCTGATCGATGTGGTTGTTCTGTCGATCCTGATCTATGCGCTCCTCGGAAAACTCGCCGATGTCCTGGCGCGTTCCCTCGAGCGGCTTTCCCTGCAATGGCACCCGGCCTTTCAAAACGTGTAAGGAATGACGATGACCGCAGCAACCATCACCGCCCGCCAATCCTTTGCTGAAACCACGGCCCGCGCCACCGTAACGGCACGCAAGATCGCCTTCTCGTTCCGTAACGTTACCAAACGCTTTGGCGACAAGACCGTGCTGCAGGGGATCGATCTTGACGTGCATGACGGCCAGTTCGTTGCCATTATCGGCAAAAGCGGCTGCGGTAAGAGCACATTGCTGCGGTTGCTGGCCGGGCTCGACAAGCCGACATCCGGCGAGCTGGTTCATGCCGATGAAACGAAGGATCAGAAGCGCACGCGCATCATGTTCCAGGAGCCGCGGCTGCTGCCGTGGGCGCGGGTTGGTGCCAATGTGGATGTCGGACTGACCGGAATCGCCAGAGGGTCCAAGGTTCGGCAGAAAAGCCTCGATATTCTTGCGGAAGTGGGACTTGCCGATCGCAGCGAAGAGTGGCCTTCGGTGCTGTCGGGCGGTCAACGGCAGCGCGTGGCCTTGGCACGTGCGTTGGTCGGGCACCCCCGCATTCTGGCTCTGGATGAGCCGCTTGGTGCGCTGGATGCCCTGACCCGCATTGAAATGCAGCAATTGCTGGAACGCATCTGGCTCGCCAAGAAATTCACGGCGGTGCTGGTGACGCACGATGTGGCAGAAGCCGTTGCGCTGGCGGATCGTGTTGTCGTTATCGATAGCGGCCGGATCGCCCTTGATCTGGCCATTCCGGTGGAGCGGCCGCGGCGGCATGCCTCGCCGGAACTCGCCTTTTTCGAGCGCCAGATTCTGGACCAGCTTTACACGCAAAGAACATCTTGAAGTTGAATGCATCGGGATAGACAATCGGATTGCATGCGGAGACCTGAACGATGAGCGCCCTACCCAAAACCGATACTCTACCAACACTCGATTTCGGCCGTTATCGCGATCCTGCGGACCGAGAAGCCTTCTTCGAGGATTTGCGCCATGCGGCACGAACCTATGGCTTTTTCTATCTGAGCGGTCACGGCGTTTCCGAACAGCTGCAAAGGGATATCGTTGCTGTTTCCAAGCGCTTCTTTGCCTTGCCGGAGGCGGACAAGATTGCCGTGGAAATGGTCAATTCCCCGCACTTTCGTGGTTACACGCGTGCCGGCTGGGAGCGTACCAAAGGACAGGCGGACTGGCGCGAACAGTTTGACGTGGGCGCGGAGCGGGCCGTTATCCGGCAGGATGCGACAACACCTGCGTGGTCGCGGCTGCAGGGCCCCAATCAATGGCCGGATGGCCTGCCCGACCTGAAATCTATCGTGCTGGAATGGCAGAGCGAACTGACGCGGGTTGCCATCGAGCTGCTGCAGGCCTTTGCAACGGCACTTGGGCAGGACAAGGATGTTTTCGCGCCCATCTACGAAAAGGCACCCAATCAGCACCTGAAGATCATCCGCTATCCCGGCCGCGATGCCACAGGCAGCGATCAAGGTGTTGGCGCGCACAAGGATAGCGGGTTTCTGACCCTGCTGCTGCAGGATGTGCAGGGCGGCCTACAGGTGGAAAAGGATGGCGGCTGGATCGATGCCACACCGGTTCCGGGGACGTTCGTCATCAATATCGGTGAAATTCTCGAACTGGCATCGAATGGCTATCTCAAGGCGACCGTGCACCGCGTCGTCTCACCGCCGTCGGGCAAGGACCGGCTGTCGGTGGCGTTCTTCTTCGGCGCCGATCTCAACGCCAATGTGCCATTGCTGACACTGCCGGACGATCTCGCGCACGAGGCAGGCGGTGCCGATACGGACCCGGACAATCCGCTGTTCCGGGAAGTCGGGCGCAATTATCTCAAGGGGCGCCTGCGCTCGCATCCCGATGTCGCGCAGCGCCATCACGCCGATCTGCTGTAGTCCCGCAGTGCGGGCGGGAAGGGCCGGATTTCCCAGCCTTCACCAAATCAAAACGCCCGCCGGTTCATCACCGGCGGGCGTTCCGTTTTGAAAGCTATCTGCCTTGATCAGGCGATCTTCTGACCGGTCTTGGCCCAGTCGGCGAGGAAGGTCTCGAGACCTTTGTCGGTCAGCGGATGCTTGACCAGCGCCTTCAGTGTTGCCGGTGGGATAGTGGCAACGTCGGCACCGATCAGTGCGGCTTCCTTGACATGGTTGATCGTGCGGATCGAAGCCGCCAGGATTTCCGTCTTGTAGTCGTAGTTGTCATAGATCGTGCGGATTTCGGCGATCAGGTCCATGCCGTTGATGCCGATATCATCGATGCGGCCGATGAACGGCGAGATGAATGTTGCACCGGCCTTGGCGGCAAGCAGCGCCTGGGTGGCGGAGAAGCACAGCGTGACATTGACCATATGGCCGTCGGAGGTGAGTGCCTTGCAAGCCTTCAAACCATCGAGTGTCAGCGGAACCTTGATGCAGATATTGTTGGCGATCTTGGAAAGAACCGCCGCTTCCTTCATCATCTGCTCATATTCGACAGCAGCAACCTCTGCGGAAACCGGGCCATCGACAATGCTGCAGATTTCCTTGGTGACGTCGAGGATACTGCGACCGGATTTGAGGATCAGCGACGGATTGGTGGTCACGCCGTCGAGCAATCCGAGATCATTCAGTTCGCGGATATCCTTCACATCGGCAGTATCGACAAAAAATTTCATTGGAGCAGTCCTCCTTAAATGGGGCTAAAGGGATGGTGTCCCGGAAAAGTGGCTTTTCTTTAAACGAAAGCCGCGCCAAGGTCACGAGGTTATGAAGCAAGATTCGCCTTCCGCGCAAAAAATTGTTCCGGTGCTCGTGCCTTTGCCGGCAGCGAAACCTTACAGCTATTCCGTGCCTGATGGAATGGCCGTGAAAGCCGGCTCAATTGTTCGTGTGCCCCTTGGTCCGCGCGAGGTTGCAGGCATTGTAACCGAGGGCGCGACCGATTCGGTTGATGCGAAAAAGCTGCGGCCGATCTCGGAGCTTTTCGATTGTCCTCCGGTCGATGACGGCATGATGCGTTTCATGCGCTGGGCCGCCGATTATACGATCTCGCCGCCGGGCATGGTGGCCCGGATGATCCTGCGCGTGCCTGCGGCCTTCGATCCCGAGCCGCCGGTGCCGGGGTTGCGTTTTTCCGGCCAACAACCTGAACGGATGACCGGTGCACGCTCGCGCGTGCTTGAACTTGCCGGGGATGGTCTTGCCTGGACGCGCACTGGCCTTGCCCACGCGGCCGGGGTTTCCGCAACGGTGATTGACGGGCTTTCGGCGCAGGGGGTGTTCGAGGACGTCATGATTCCGGCGCGTCCCGTCGTTGCGCCGCCCGATCCGGATTATGCGCCTGCCGAACTCTCCGGTGATCAGGCCGATGCCGCAAGGCAGCTGGTGGATGCGGTTACGGCGCACGGGTTCTCCGTGTCCCTGCTGGATGGCGTGACCGGTTCCGGCAAGACGGAAGTTTATTTCGAAGCGGTGGCAAAAGCGATCGAGCAGGGAAAGCAGGTGCTGATTCTCTTGCCCGAAATCGCCCTGACACAGCAGTTTCTCGAGCGCTTCCACGATCGATTCGGTTCAAAGCCGGCGGAATGGCATTCCGATCTCGCCCCGAAGACGCGCGAGCGCGTCTGGCGGCAGGTGATGGAAGGGCAGGTGCGGGTTGTCGCGGGCGCACGCTCGGCGCTGTTCCTGCCCTTCCAGGATCTGGGTCTTATCATTGTCGATGAAGAACATGACCCTGCCTATAAGCAGGAGGACCGCGTTTTCTACAATGCCCGCGACATGGCGGTGGTTCGCGGCCATATCGGCAGCTTTCCCGTCATCCTGGCTTCCGCCACACCATCCGTCGAGAGCCAGGTCAATGCACTGCAGGGGCGCTATACCCGCATCCGTCTGACCGGGCGTTACGCGGAAGCGGCAATGCCGGACCTGAGAGCCATCGACATGCGCCGCTCGCCGCCGCGTCCCGGTGGTTTCCTGTCCCCTGCGCTGGTCGAGGCGATGAACCAGACCTTGCAGCGCAAGGAACAGTCACTGCTGTTTCTCAACCGCCGTGGCTATGCGCCCCTGACGCTGTGCCGGGTGTGCGGGCATCGTTTTCAATGTGCCTGCTGCTCAAGCTGGCTGGTCGAGCACCGGTTCCGCGGTCAGCTCGTCTGCCATCAATGCGGCCACCATGAGCCGCGGCCGGAAGCCTGTCCCTCCTGCGGCACATTGGATCACCTCGTTGCCTGCGGGCCGGGTGTCGAACGGATTGCGGAGGAGGCGGAAAAAACCTTTCCCGATGCGCGGATCATTGTCCTGTCCTCGGATCTGATGGGTGTGAAGCGGTTGCGCCTCGAACTGGATGCCATTGCACGCGGCGAGGCGGATATTGTTATCGGTACGCAGCTCGTCGCCAAGGGGCACAATTTCCCCAATATGACGCTGGTGGGCGTTGTCGATGCGGATCTGGGCCTTGCCAATGGCGACCCCCGAGCGGCAGAGCGGACATTCCAGTTGCTGAGCCAGGTGACGGGCCGTGCCGGTCGTACCGGCAAGAAAAGTCTGGGACTGCTGCAAACCTATCAGCCGGATCATCCGGTCATGCGCGCCATTGTTTCCGGCGATGCGGAGGCCTTCTATGCGCGCGAAATCGAGGAGCGGGAACGGTCCGGCCTGCCGCCCTATGGCAGGCTTGGCGCGCTTATCATTTCAGCGGGAACGCGGGCGGAAGCGGAAAACCATGCGCGCGCGCTACGCCGTGCGGCACCGCACTCGCCCGAGATCAATGTTCTGGGGCCCGCCGAAGCGCCGCTTGCCCTTATCCGCGGGCGGCATCGTTTCCGGCTGCTGATTCACGGAACGCGCAAGGCTGATATCCAGAACTTCATTCGCGCCATTCTGAGTGCCGGACCAAAAGAGCGTGGATCAGTGCGCGTGCAGATTGATATCGACCCGCAAAGCTTTCTATAAGCAAACAGCGGAAATGGTTAACGCAGCGGGGACGCGGAAATGATGGAATTGTATTGGCCAGCCAGTCAGGGCGAATGGATCGCCTGGAGTTCTGCCGCCGTTACGGTTGTCTTCGGCCTGATCCTGTTTTTTGCGCCGCGCATTGCATTCAGGATTCTGCGCCTGCAACCTGTTCCGGCGCATCCCGAAGCGCTGTCCGAGGCGCGTGCGACAATGGCCGGCTTCTATCTGGGGCTTGGACTTTGCGCCCTTGTCTTTGCACAGCCTTTCCTCTGGATCGCGCTCGGCGTCTCCTGGGGCTTCACGGTTTTCGGCCGGCTGATCTCGATGATGTCGGACCGCGGCAATACGCTTTACAACTGGATTTCCGTTCTGATCGAACTGGCGCTGGCAGCCGGCCCATTGCTGTTCGCCTTCGGCTTTATCGCCTAGATATAGTTGAGTAGGTCATTCATAAAATTGCTGCTGCGGCAATTCTGACGCCAGTTTTCGCGGATTCGCGTGTTGCGACTCCTGCTTCTCTATGCTAGACGGCATTCAAATCTCGTCGGGGGCAGTTTCAGGGTTGTTTCCAAGGCGATAAAAAATCAATAATGCCAAAGATTTGACCGAAAATTCCTTTTGGTTTCCCGATTTTTGGCTTCAACGCAGAGAGCTTGTCGTTCGTGGCAGAAACTTCGTCGCTCATATCCGGTGTTGCCCAGCGTTATGCGGGTTCGCTGTTCGACCTCGCGCTGGAAGCAAAATCAGTCGCTGATGTGGAAAAGAATCTGGGCCAGTTTGAGGCGCTCGTCAATGGCAGCGCCGATTTGAGGCGTCTCATTCAGAGCCCTGTTTTCTCCGCGGAAGATCAGGTCAAGGCCATCTCGGCGATCCTCGCCAAAGCCAAGATCGGCGGCCTCGTTGCCAACTTCCTGCGCGTCGTGGCGACGAACCGCCGCCTGTTCGCGGTGCCTTCCATGATCCAGGCTTTCCGCAACATCGCTGCGGAGAATCGCGGCGAGGTTTCGGCCGATGTTACTTCTGCGCATGCCCTGACGGCAGCGCAGCAAACTGAATTGAAGGCCACGCTGAAAAGCGTCGCCGGCAAGGACGTGACAATCAATGTCACTGTTGATCCGTCGATCCTTGGTGGTCTCATCGTCAAGTTGGGGTCCCGCCAGATCGACACTTCACTTCGCACAAAACTTTCTTCGCTTAAGCTTGCACTGAAAGAGGTCGGCTGATGGACATCCGCGCCGCGGAAATTTCCGCAATCCTGAAAGAGCAAATCAAGAATTTCGGCAAGGAGGCAGAAGTCTCCGAAGTCGGTCAGGTTCTGTCCGTCGGTGACGGTATTGCTCGTGTATACGGTCTGGACAATGTTCAGGCTGGTGAAATGGTCGAGTTCCCGGACGGTACCCGTGGCATGGCCCTGAACCTTGAAAGCGACAACGTTGGTGTTGTTATTTTCGGTTCGGACCGTGACATCAAGGAAGGTGACATCGTCAAGCGCACAGGCGCTATCGTTGACGTTCCCGTCGGCAAGGAATTGCTTGGCCGCGTCGTTGACGCTCTTGGCAATCCGATTGACGGCAAAGGCCCGATCAAGGCGAAGCAGCGTTCGCGCGTTGACGTCAAGGCGCCCGGCATCATCCCGCGCAAGTCGGTGCATGAGCCGATGTCGACCGGCCTCAAGGCCATCGATGCCCTGATCCCAGTCGGCCGCGGCCAGCGCGAGCTGGTCATTGGCGATCGTCAGACCGGCAAGACAGCGATCATTCTCGATACGTTCCTCAACCAGAAGCCGGCGCACGATGCCGGTAACGAGAGCGAACGTCTGTATTGCGTTTATGTGGCTATCGGCCAGAAGCGTTCCACCGTTGCCCAGTTCGTCAAGATCCTTGAAGAACGCGGCGCGCTCGAATACTCGATCGTTGTGGCTGCAACCGCTTCCGATCCAGCGCCCATGCAGTATCTCGCACCGTTTGCCGGCTGCGCGATGGGCGAATACTTCCGCGACAACGGCATGCATGCGCTGATCGGCTATGACGATCTGTCGAAGCAGGCCGTGGCTTACCGCCAGATGTCGCTGCTGCTGCGCCGCCCGCCAGGCCGCGAAGCCTATCCTGGCGACGTTTTCTACCTGCATTCCCGCCTTCTCGAGCGTTCGGCCAAGCTGAACGATGAAAACGGTGCCGGTTCGCTGACTGCTTTGCCGGTTATCGAAACGCAGGCGAACGACGTTTCCGCCTATATTCCGACCAACGTGATCTCGATCACCGACGGTCAGATCTTCCTCGAAACCAACCTGTTCTATCAGGGTATCCGTCCTGCCGTTAACGTCGGTCTGTCGGTGTCCCGCGTCGGTTCTGCCGCGCAGATCAAGGCGATGAAGCAGGTTGCCGGTTCGATCAAGGGTGAGCTGTCGCAGTATCGTGAAATGGCTGCCTTCGCGCAGTTCGGTTCCGATCTCGATGCGTCGACCCAGCGTCTCCTCAACCGCGGCGCACGCCTTACTGAACTTCTGAAGCAGCCGCAGTTCTCGCCGCTGAAGACCGAAGAGCAGGTTGCCGTGATTTTCGCTGGTGTGAACGGCTATCTCGACAAGCTGGCTGTCAATCAGGTCAGCAAGTTCGAGCAGGGCCTGCTCACATGGCTGCGCACCGAGAACAAGGATGTTCTCGATGCAATCGCCAAGGAAAAGCAGCTGAGCGACGACATCAAGGGCAAGCTTAAGGCTGCAGTTGACGCCTTCGCCAAGTCTTTCGCGTAACCACTGACGGGATGAACGGATGCCTTCGTTAAAGGATCTGAGAAACCGGATCGCCTCGGTCAAGGCGACGCAGAAAATCACCAAGGCGATGCAGATGGTCGCCGCGGCGAAGCTGCGTCGTGCGCAGGAAGCTGCGGAAGCCGCGCGTCCCTACTCACAGCGCATGGCTGCAGTGCTGGCCAATATCGCCGCCAATGTGGACGGCGATGATGCGCCCGTGCTGATGAGCGGAACCGGCAAGGACGATGTGCATCTGCTCATCGTCTGCACGTCGGAGCGCGGTCTCTGCGGCGGTTTCAATTCGCAGATCGCCCGTCTGGCCCGCGAACATGCACGCCGCCTTCTGGCGGATGGCAAGACGGTCAAGATCATCACTGTCGGCAAGAAGGGTGCGGATATCCTGCGCCGCGATCTTGGCAAGCATATCATCGATCACGTTGATCTGCGCGATGTGAAGCAGCTCGGCTTTGTCAATGCCGATGCGATCGGTCACAAGATCATTGCGCTTTACAATGAAGGCGTGTTTGACATTGCCACGCTGTTCTATTCGGAGTTCAAGTCGGTGATTTCGCAGATACCGACTGCCCAGCAGCTGATCCCCGCAAGCGCTGTCGGCGATGCCGAACCGGAAACGGCAGGCGATGCGGTTTATGAATATGAGCCGGATCCGGCATCCATTCTTGGTGATCTGATCCCACGCAATATTTCCGTCCAGGTTTTCCGCGCTCTCCTTGAAAACGCGGCATCGGAACAGGGTGCGCGCATGTCCGCCATGGACAACGCAACCCGCAATGCCGGTGACATGATCAACAAGCTGACAATGTCGTACAACCGCCAGCGTCAGGCTCAGATCACCAAAGAACTGATCGAAATCATTTCGGGCGCGGAAGCGCTCTAATCGCGAAGGTAAGGATCGATGGCAAAAGCAGCGACCCCGAAAACACCCGCAGCCGCCAAAGCAGCTGCACCCAAGGCAGCGGCCGCAAAGACCGCTGCTCCGAAGGCTGAGGCAAAGGCTGCTCCTGCAGCAAAGACGGCCAAGGCATCGGCAACGCCAAAGACGACCGTGAAGGCAACCGGCACTGCCGGCCGCATCAGCCAGGTCATCGGCGCCGTTGTGGACGTTCATTTCGAAGGCGAACTGCCAAAGATCCTGAACGCGCTTGAAACCGACAACCTCGGCAATCGCCTTGTTCTGGAAGTTGCCCAGCATCTCGGTGAAAACACTGTTCGCACGATCGCCATGGACTCGACCGAAGGTCTGGTTCGCGGTCAGCCCGTGTACGACACCGGTTCGGCCATCATGGTCCCGGTCGGCGAAGCAACGCTCGGCCGTATCATGAACGTTATCGGCGAGCCGGTTGACGAAGCAGGCCCGATCAAGACGAAGCTGACCCGCGCTATCCACCAGCCAGCTCCGGAATATGTCGAGCAGTCGACGGAAGCCCAGATTCTGGTGACCGGCATCAAGGTTATCGATCTGCTGGCGCCTTATGCGCGTGGCGGCAAGATCGGCCTTTTCGGCGGTGCCGGTGTTGGCAAGACGGTTCTGATCATGGAACTGATCAACAACGTGGCCAAGGCGCACGGCGGCTATTCGGTATTTGCCGGCGTGGGTGAACGTACCCGTGAAGGCAACGACCTT
This sequence comes from Todiramphus chloris collaris, assembly GCA_025345505.1. NCBI lineage: Eukaryota > Metazoa > Chordata > Aves > Coraciiformes > Alcedinidae > Todiramphus > Todiramphus chloris. Next base: position 1,487,460 of record JANVCC010009742.1, on the reverse strand, counting down.
TACCACGAGATGATCGAGTCGGGCGTGAACAAGGCTGGCGGCGGTGAAGGCTCGAAGGCCGCACTGGTTTACGGTCAGATGAACGAGCCGCCAGGGGCACGTGCCCGCGTTGCGCTCTCCGGTCTGACGGTTGCGGAACATTTCCGCGATGAAGGCCAGGACGTTCTGTTCTTCGTGGACAATATTTTCCGCTTCACGCAGGCTGGTTCGGAATTGTCGGCTCTGCTCGGCCGTATCCCGTCCGCCGTGGGCTATCAGCCAACGCTGGCAACCGACATGGGCCAGATGCAGGAACGCATCACCACGACGCACAAGGGTTCGATCACATCCGTGCAGGCCATTTACGTGCCCGCCGACGATTTGACCGATCCGGCTCCAGCGACATCCTTCGCGCATCTGGATGCGACGACGAACCTCAACCGTGCGATCTCTGAAAAGGGTATTTATCCGGCTGTGGATCCGCTCGACTCGACATCACGCATGCTCGATCCGCTGATCGTCGGTGAAGAACACTACCAGATTGCGCGTCAGGTTCAGTCGATCCTGCAGCGTTACAAGTCCCTGCAGGACATCATCGCCATTCTCGGCATGGACGAACTGTCGGAAGAAGACAAGATCACGGTCGCCCGCGCCCGCAAGATCGAACGCTTCCTGTCGCAGCCGTTCTTCGTTGCTGAAATCTTCACCGGCTCGCCGGGCAAGCTGGTTGATCTGGCTGACACCATCAAGGGCTTCAAGGGCCTTTGCAACGGTGACTATGATCACCTGCCGGAAGCAGCATTCTACATGGTCGGCTCGATTGACGAGGCGATCGAAAAGGCACAGCGTCTGGCAGCGGAAGCTGCCTGATCTGGAACATAATGGCGGGCTCCGGCCCGCCCTTTCTTGTCAAGGCCATCCCTTCTATCAGGTCAATGACCGCAGGAATTGAGTGAATATCATGGCAGAAGCCTTCCATTTCGAACTCGTATCGCCAGAACGTCTGCTGCTCTCGGAACAGGTCACCGAAGTTGTGGTTCCGGGCACGGAAGGTTACATGACCGTGATGGCCCATCACGCGCCACTGATGGCGACCGTCAAGCCGGGCGTTGTCACCGTGAAGACGCCGGATGGCAAGCCGGACAGCTATGTCGTGTTCGGCGGCTTCGTCGATGTGACGCCGGATGGCTGCACGCTCCTCGCGGAATCGGCGGTACACGTCACCGATATAAAGGCTGATGAACTTCAGAACCGTATCAAGGACGCCCGCGAAGACTTCGAAGACGCGACGACGCGGGAACAGAAGGCCAAGGCGGAAGATCTTCTCGGCCAGCTGACGACGCTGCAGGAAGCCATCAAGGCAGCCTGACCGGCTTATCCGGATTGATAGTTCAGAAAGCGGGCCTTTGGTCCGCTTTTTTGTTGTTTCAATTGCGCTTGAGCCGCAGATCAGCCCGCCAGATGCTTGAACGCAGCGACAACCTGCTCATAGACGGTGCGCTTGAACGGCACGATGAGGTCCGGCAGCTCGGTCATGGGTTTCCATGCCCACGCATCGAATTCAGCGGTGTGGCCGCCGGGAGGCGGGTTGATCGCGATCTCGCTTTCATCACCGGTAAATTCGTAGGCGAACCATTTCTGTGTCTGGCCGCGATATTTTCCCTTCAGGGCGATTCCGACAAGCGCGGGCGGCAGATCATAGTTGATCCAGTTCGGCGCCTCGGCAAGCAGCGAAACGGTTTTCATGCCCGTTTCCTCGTAGAGTTCGCGGCGGGCCGCAATTTCCGCGTCCTCGCCTTTGTCGATGCCACCCTGGGGCATCTGCCATAGCTGGGTCGACCCGTCCATTTCATCATTGGGTATGACAATGCGGTGCCCCGCCCAGACGAGTTTATCGGCATTGAGCACCATAATGCCGACGCAGGGCCGGTAGGGGAGCGTCTCGGGGTCGACATGTTTCTTGCTCATGCGAATACTCCGCTGGATGATGGGATAGTGATGGGTGCCTAGCCCTTTTCAGGATCACGGACAAGGGCCGAAACCGGTACGATCTCGATGCCACGGGTCTTGGCTTCGTTGGTCCAGGCGGCCACGGCATCCACGGTTACGCTGAAGGCCGAACCGGTGCCGATCGCCGTGCCTTTGGCCCGGGCGATACGCTCCAGCTCATCGAGTTTCTTGAGGATGCTGCCCCGGTCCTGCGTGCCATCAATCAGCACATCGGCGGCAGCAAAGGGGGTTCCCTGCTGACTGGCGATGGTGTCGGCCTGGCTGCGCGCGGAGCTGCCGTCATCGAGATAGAGCAGCCCGCGTTTCGCGATATCCTGCATGATAGGCGTCATGGCCTTGGCATCGGCGGTAAACCGGGCCCCCATGTAGTTTATGATGCCGGTGTAATTGGTGATGCGGCCCATGGCCTTGTGCAGATTGTCCAGTGTCTCGGCGGCGGGCGCATCGACCGTCAAGGTGTTGCGGCCGGGATTGACCCGCGGGTAATCAAAAGGCTCAAGCGGCACCTGCATCAGCAATTCATGGCCATTCTGGCGGGCCGTCTGCATCCACCGGATGAGGCTATTGCCTTCCGGGGCAAAAGCCAGCGTCACCTCCGCCGGGAGCATTGCGATTGCCTGCTGTGTACCGGTCTGGGACATGCCGAGCCCGCCAATGACGAGGGCGATCCGCGCGCCGCGGGCGCCCGACCATGACCGCGCATAGACATCGAGCGGCCGTCGTCCGTCCGGCCCGATGACCGGCAGGGAGCCGAGCGCGGTTGTCTCCAGCAGATCACGGTCGGGGATATGGGCGGTCAGCGGATTCTGGCTCGCTCTGGCGGGATCGCCCACGACGATGATTTTCGGGCCGCCGGGACTGGTGGTGACATTCCCTTGCGTGACGACGCCTGCCGGGGCCTTGTCGGATGCTGGTATCGTCTTGGCCGGCGCTGGCGGAGTTACCGCTGCCTGTTCGGGCTTTTCCACTTCCGGAGGCGGATTGCGAAATCCGTGATTGCTGGTGAACGAGATCAGCAGTGCGGCACCTCCCACCCCCAGCACGACAATGGCTGGCAAGAACCAGCGAGCGCCAGCCTTCGATTTGTCCTTGGGCCGTTTGCTGTTTTGTCCCAGCGGCCTGTTGATGTCGGAATTCACGCGCTTTGGCCGATGAGGAGGATGAAACGGAAGGAATGATCGGTGGGAAATGAAGTGGGGACCAGGTGTGTAAGAGCCAGCCTGATCCCCTTTGTCATATCAGTTCGGTACGCCCTTGGACGGGTCTGCCGGGAATGCCGCATTGGCCTGTTCGCCGCGCAGCAGCTTCAGGGCTTCGATCAGCTGCAGGTCGTCCTTCGGATCCGGCGGGACATAGGCAATCGAGCCCGATCCTTCCGCATCCTCCTGAACGCCCTTGATATGGCCCTTCAGGCTGGATTCGCTCATCGGTTCGGCCCGGCCCTTCAGATCGTCCGGCAGCGGCTGTTCGACCGCGATATCCGGCACGATGCCCTTGCCCTGGATCGATTTGCCGGCCGGCGTGTAATACAGCGCCGTCGTCAGCCGCAGTGCGCCGTTCTCGCCCAGCGGGATGATCGTCTGCACCGAGCCCTTGCCGAAGGACCGCGTGCCCAGCACCGTCGCCCGGCGATGATCCTGCAGCGCACCGGCAACAATCTCCGACGCACTGGCGGAACCGCCATTGATCATGACGATCATCGGCTTGCCGTTGATCAGATCGCCCGGACGGGCATCGAAGCGGGTGATGTCCTGCGGATCGCGGCCACGGGTCGAGACGATCTCGCCCTTGTCGAGGAAAGCATCGGAGACGGCAACCGCCTGGTCCAGCAGGCCGCCCGGATTGAGGCGAAGATCGAGCACGAAGCCCTTGAGCTTGTCGGCGGGAACCTTGCTCTGGATGTCCTTGATCGCCTTCTGCAAATCTTCAAAGGTCTGTTCGGTGAAGGAAATCACCCTGACATAACCGACATCGTTCTCGACGCGGTACTTGACGGCCTTCACCTTGACCACGTCGCGCACGATGGTCAGCTTGATCGGCTTGTCGGCGCCCTGGCGGATCAGCGTCAGCTCGATGGGGGTGTTGACATCGCCGCGCATCTTGTCGACCGCGTCGTTCAGCGACAGGCCGCGGACATCGGTTCCGTCGATCTGCGAGATATAATCGCCGGCAAGAACACCCGCCTTGGAGGCAGGCGTGTCTTCGATGGGGGCAATGACTTTCACAAGCTCATTTTCCATCGTGACTTCAATGCCAAGGCCGCCAAACTCGCCCTTGGTCTGCACACGCATATCCTGGGCCTGGTCGGCGTTCATATAGGACGAATGGGGGTCGAGCGACGTCAGCATGCCGTTGATGGCGCTTTCGATCAGCTTCTTGTCATCCGGCGGCGTGACATACTGGTTGCGCACCCGCTCAAAAATATCGCCGAAAATCGACAACTGCTTGTATGTGTCAGTGCCCGCAGCTTCTGCAACGGTTGTGGGCAGTGCACCCTGCACAACCACCATTGCCGTTGCACCCAACAGGGCTCCGGCCATGAGAAGCGTTAACCTACGTATCATTTGTGGTCCTTCCAGCGAGCCTATCCGCCCACCAGGGAGCGGGATTAACAGGTTTTGTATCTTTTCGGAACTCAATGTAAAGCATTGGCGCTCCATTTCCCAACGGAACGGTGCCGGTACTCGCAACAAGTTGCTCGTTCATCACACCAACCGGCTCTCCCGCCAAAACAAACTGATTCTGCGAAACATTGATTCTCTTCATTCCTGCCAACACGACATGATAGCCATTGCCGGCATCCAGGATCAAGAGTTGGCCATAGGAACGAAAGGCGCCGGCATACAGCACCACGGCGTCTGTGGGTGCGGTAATTGTTGCGCCTGCCGGGGTTTCCAGCGTGTCGCCCTGCACGACACCGCCCAATCCATCCTCGTCGCCGAAATGCCGAACCAGTTTTCCGGCACCCGGCATGGGAAGGTGTCCCTTCAGCGAGGCAAAATTCACCTTGGCTGACAGGCGTTCCTGGTTGGAGGCGAAATTGTCGGCCCGCTCCTTGCTGGCTGCGAGCTTCTGTTCTTCCTGCTGGTTCGCCGCGCTGGCTGCCTTGCGCGCCTCTTCCATGTCCTTTTCCATCGAGGCGATCAATTCGCGCAGGGATGTCGCCCGCCGGGCCAGTTCTTCCGCCCGCTGCTGTTCGGCCTTGCGCGTTTCCTCGGATGTTGTCTGCAGTTTCTGCTTTTCGGCCAAAAGCAGATCGAGACGCTTCTTTTCCTCCGCCTGGCCTGACAGGGAAGCGGTCAGACGGGTCTGCTCATCGGAAATCGATGTCCTGATCCGCGAGAGCTCCTTGAGATCGGCAATCAGCACTTCCGTCTGTTCGCGCATTTCCGGAACGACAGCGCCCAGCAAGACGGCGCTGCGGACCGACGCAAGGGCATCGTCAGGGCGAACGAGGATGGCGGGGGGCGGATTGAGCCCCATGCGCTGCAAGGCGGCAAGGACCTCAGCGAGCGCCGCGCGCCGGCCCTTGAGAGAGAGCTTTATTCCGTCTTCCCGTTCATGCAGATCGGTCAGCTTGTCGCCGATAGCGGCTATATCTTCAGTCAGTTTTTTCTCGGTCTTGGCCGACTGGATCAACGCGGCCGTCAGGGTGGTCTGATCCTTCTTCAGATCGGCAATTTCCTTGTCGAGGGAAGCCACGCGATCAGCAGACAAACTGATCTGGCCGGTGAGTTCGTCCAGTTGTTTGACGGTTTCAGCGCGCTTTGCGTCGACCTGTTCCTGCGCGTGCACCGGTGAAACGCAGGCAAACAGCAGGACAAGGAGGCAAGCACCCATGCGGGAACTCTTCCTTGAACCAATGATTGCATCTGTAACCCGAAAATGCATATGCGGACCGAAATGAATTAAGATTAGAGCCCGACAATAGGAAGACTTCGATTAATGAACTATTAACCATAGAGCATCCACGCGGGATATTAGCGTGATGCTAGCATTTTAGTGCTGATCGGGATGGCGGAATTACGACGTCAGCTTCACTCTTGCGTGAAACCGCGGCGGGATCAGCCGGTATAAGGGGACGCGGTTTCCGTTCGTCGCGAACATTTGTTTTGCTTTCTCCTTTTGAGTGCTATGGGAACGGGCAAAGAACGTATCGAACATCCTGACGCATTGCGCCGATGCAATGATCTTTCGAAGCCGACCGGCATGACCGGATTTTGATCGTAGTGCGGAAGGTTCACCTTGGTTTCTGGATTTTTCAAATGACCGATCTGTCAGTCGTAATTCCTGCCTATAATGAATCCGGAAACATCGGCGCCCTTGTCACCGAGATCAATCAGGCTCTTTCAGGTGTGGTCAGCTATGAGATATTGATCATCGATGACGGCTCGAATGACGGCTCGGCGGAAGAAGCGTTGAATGCGGGTCGCCACGTTCGCGTGCTGCGCCATAAAAACCGCACGGGCAAATCCAGGGCTCTTGTCAGCGGTTTTCAGGCCGCAAGGGGGCAATGGATCGCGACGCTGGACGGTGACGGGCAGAACAATCCGCTGGATCTGGCGCGCCTCTGGCCGCGTATTGCGCAATCCCAGCCTGCGCTGTTTGCCGGGGTCAGAAAACGCCGCAATGACGGGGTCGTGAAGTTGCTGACATCGAAATCCGCCAATTTCATCCGCAAGCGCCTTCTCAGGGACAACTGCAGGGATGCAGGGTGCGGATTCAAAGTCCTGCCGGCGTCCGTGGCAAGAGGGCTGCCCTACTTCGACAACATGCACCGTTTTCTTCCCGCCCTCTCGATCCGGGCCGGGCTGACTGTCGTCGAAGTCGACGTGGAAGACCGTCCCCGGCTGGCGGGTGTCTCCAAATACGGGTTTTTCGATCGCGCTGCGGTTGCGTTTCTCGACACTGTGGGTGTCTTCTGGCTTATCCGCCGATACTCTGATCCGGCAGGGGTAAGCGAGATGAATAACGCTGAAAGCTGAACGTCCTGATCTGGCCGTTGAAGTTTCTCAATGGGCTGTCAACGCGGGTCATGGGTCCGGCCGCGGCCGCATCGGCGGGCAGGAGTTCGAGCGTTTCTTTATCCGGTGCATCGCCGCCCTCCCAGACAAGGACGATATCGTCGGCCTTGCCGCTTGCCGGCGGCCAATGCAGCTGCACGGCGATGTTGGCGGCGTCGTCCTGCCGCTTGGCTGCTATCCGCGCCGGGGTTGAATTTTGCACGTGAATGGCATTGGCAACCGCATCGAATGGTATCGACAGGCGATCGTCACCGAACAGCAGCACAATGGCGAAGGCAATAGGCGCCAATGCGTAGAAACCACCGGATATGATCAGCAGGTTTCGCGCGCCATGCTTTTGCGGAAAGGACAGCGCCAGCAAAATGGCTGTGGGTGCCAGAATGGGTGCCATATAGCGCTCCGCGACGGAATGGTAGTCGGCAAAAAAGACGATCAAAGCAAAGGCCGTCAAACCGAGCACGACGGTACGGAACAGGACTTTCCTGACATCAGTGTCTCCGTCCGGAGCGGGTTTTGGATCGTCCTGCCAGCGGCCAATCAAAAAGATCACAAGAGCCGGGCCTGACCAGAGGAAGGTCGAGATGAAGAGGCTGAGAAGTCCGTCCACCCCAAACCCAGGAAGATCAAAAGGCTGGAGCATCGGGATAAGGTGGTTGAGCTTGACCATTCGACCGGCCGTCGCAGCCAGGGGTGCATTCAAGGAGGCCAAGGCCACAGGGCCCATGGCAAGCAGGAAAATGCCAAGGGATATCAATGCGGGTCTGCAGAAAATCTGACGGCGAATGGTCCTGTTGAGCGCGCAGGCGATCAGAAAGCTGAACAGGAACATGAAGAAGTTGTATTTTGCCAGCCCGCCAATGGCGGCCCATAGACCAAGCCAGACATAGGCGCTGTATCCTCGTCCCGACCGGATCAGAGCCAGAGCATGGATCGTGCCGATGGACGCAACGATCACCAGAAGTGTATGCGCTGTTGTCTGGATCGACATCCAGACAATCTGCGGCAGGAGGGCGGATGCCGCCAGGGCCAATACTCCGGCACGGTCGCCGCCCAATCGGCGTGCGGTATCGAATGAAAGCCAGTGATAGAGGCCAAGCAGGCAAAGACGGACCAGAACCGTCGCAACAACCCAGTTCCAACCGGTGAGCTCAAGCGCCACCCGCACAAGCCAATTGTAAAGCGGCGGGTGCGAATTGCCGTAAATCCAGGAAAAATCCACGGAACCGACGAACTGTGCTTCATCGATGTCGAGGAATGACGACAGTGCCAGCCTGAGTGCGATCAGGGCCGCTGTGTAGCATAGTATTGCAAGGGGGATTCGCCGGGCGAGGTAGGTCCAGTTGATCATCGGGCCGTCCAGTTTCAACGCTGCATAGACTCAAGATTGGATGCAGCCTGACGTCATTTCACATGTGTCGTATCCCACTACAACCAAGTCTCCATTGCCGCAATGCTACAAATTTCCAATGGAGAACCGTGCCAATGAATAAGGCCGCCGGCTTGATGCCGACGGCCTTTCACGCATTCAAATTGTTGTGACTACGCCCTGCGGAGCAGGCCTGCGATCAACGAGACGAGCAGCAACGCCAGGAACACAAAGAAAACAATCTTGGCTATCCCGACCGAAGCCCCGGCTATTCCGCCAAAGCCAAGTGCACCGGCCACGAGGGCAATAATAAGAAACACAACCGCATAATATAACATTATCAACTCCCTATCCTGTTGCATGCACAACGATCTAAGGGGTGCCTTTGTTCCATGCGGCAGCAGGTGCGGATGCTTTGCCGGCTCCTATGCCTTTGCCTTGCTGCTTTCCTTGAAGAACAACGCCTGTGTAATCAGGGCTTTGACCATGTCAGGGTTGAAGGGCTTGGTGACAAGGAAGGTCGGTTCCGGCCTTTCGCCGGTCAGGAGCCGCTCAGGAAACGCTGTGATGAAGATCACGGGAACCGCGTCCTGGCTCAGGATGTTGTTGACCGCATCGATGCCTGAACTGCCGTCGGCGAGCTGAATGTCGGCAAGAATCATGCTCGGATGTGTTTCCGCGTAGAGTTTCACGGCCTCGTCGCGGGTTCGTGCGATACCGACAACCCGATGACCCAGACTTTCCACCATATGTTCGATGTCCATGGCGATCAGCGGTTCGTCCTCGATGATCATGATATCGGTGGCGATCTGCCTGGAGATGCCGACGGAAGCCTCGTCGAGGAGAGCATAAAGCTCCTGCTCGTCTATATCGAGAATATCGAGGGTTTCAGCCTGGCTGAAGCCTTCAAGGCTGATGAGAAGGAAAGCCTGACGCGCGCGCGGGGCGATGGCCGTCAGGTTTGCTGCCGCGTGCTTTTCCCAGCCGAATTCCGATTGCAACTCGAGCGGGCGGACATTGACGGAATTGAAGTGCTTGATCAGCAGCTTGTAGAGGCTGACCCGGTCGGAGGTAGCTTCAGGAAAAAGGGAGACATCGCTGATAAGGATTTCGAGCGTCGCCGCTACATAAGCATCGCCTGACGATTGCGACCCGGTAATGGCGCGGGCGAAGCGGCGAAGATAGGGCAGATGTGGAGCGATCCGAGTGGACAATGACATTATGGTGATTTCCCGTTCCCGTTTGGGCATTGAAGACTAGTACGAACCAAAACACATTGGCGAAAAAAAAGTTCCCTGGCATGGAACTTTTCCTTCTCCAGGGGATTATCGACATTAATGTGCCTGCCAAAAGCTTTTGCGACGAATGACCAGCAAAGATAGTAGAATGAACGCCAACAAAAGTATCTCAGACGGCTCCGAAAAGGGTCGTGTCCGCCGCCGCGACGTCAGAAACGCGGAATCAGAAATTGGTTTGAAGCTGCGTGCGCTTTATGCCTCCGTACAGGAGGAGGAAATACCGGCACGTTTCCTCGACCTTCTGGAAAAGCTCGACGAAGCTGAACGCAACCATGCTCAGTCGTCAAAATAGCAGGCGGTCGAATGGTACATGAATCCCCTGATTTCAAGAGAAATCTGATTGCGTCCCTGCCGAAGCTGCGCGCATTCGCAGTATCGCTGATCGGCAATCCCGACCGCGCGGATGATCTCGTCCAGGACACGATCATGAAAGCGTGGGCCAAGCAGGATTCGTTCGAGCCCGGCACCAACATAAAGGCCTGGCTGTTTACGATCCTGCGCAATGAATTTTATAGCCAGATGCGCAAGCGCGGGCGCGAAGTGCAGGACTCGGATGGCATTTTCACCGAACAGCTTTCGGTGCATCCCTCCCAATACGGCGCGCTTGATCTGCAGGATTTCCGCAAGGCTTTGGAAAAGCTGCCCGACGATCAACGCGAGGCAATCATTCTTGTCGGAGCGTCCGGCTTTTCCTATGAAGAGGCGGCGGATATCTGTGCATGCGCCGTTGGGACAATCAAGAGCCGCGTCAGCCGTGCAAGAACACGCTTGCAGGAACTTCTCGATGTCCAGGGAGAGGTTGACTACGGCCCAGACTCCATTTCCACGCAGGTAACATCAAACAAGTTCGCCTGACGCGCCGTCTTCTTTTGCCGGCAGTGCTCTTAGAGCCATTCGGGCAAAAGCGGTGGTGACGGCTTGCAGGATCTGGGTCTTGCCATAGGGCTTCAAAACCACGGGAACATCGGCAAAACCGGCAATGCCGCTCCTTTGCTGATCATAGGCGGTGGCAAAGACAACGGGAACGCCCCGTTGCAGCATGAGGCTTGCGGCGTCCAGAGAGGAGGTGCCCCGCGCCTTGACTTCGAGAATGGCGATGTCGCATGGCGGCTGGCTCTCAATCCAGAATAGAAGCTCTGCAACGGTCGAGACGACATGAACGGATTTCGCGCCACATTCCTCCGCAATGCGCTCCAACTCGAGTGCGATCAGATATTCGTCCTCCAGAACCAGAAGTCGCTTGCCGGTCAATTCCATATCAACTGCTCCTAAAAGCAGTGCTTATGCGCTGAACGGAATAGGGTGTCATTTAACTATGACATGTCGAACGCGAAGAATTATCGGTCATTTCAATGGCAGCATGTTAGCGTGCTCAACAACTCTCGATTGAGAAATCAAATGAAAACAGCAACAGCTTCAGCAGTACGGCAATTCCCCTGCGAAAAATGCCCCTTGCAGGATTTCCCGCATTTCCAACCGCACGACAAGGACGAACTGGAGTTCCTGTCGGGCTTCAAGACGGGCGAGCTTGTTGCCGACGCCGGGACGACATTTCTGGTTGAAGGTGCCAACAGCGCGCACCTTTTCACGGTTCTGTCCGGTTGGGCGTTTCGCTACAAAACCCTGGAAGACGGCCGTCGGCAAATCCTCAACTACGTGCTGCCCGGCGATCTCATCGGGCTGCAGGGATCCCTGATGAAGGAGATGCAGCACTCCATCGAAGCCATGTCGCCGGTGATTTTGTGTGTTTTCCAGCGTGACAAACTCCCCAACCTTTTTCGCACCTTTCCAAGCCTTGCCTACGATATTACCTGGCTGGCGTCCCGCGAAGAGCAGATGCTGGATGAAATCCTGCTCAGTGTCGGGCGTCGCACCGCATTGGAGCGCGCGGCCTATCTGTTTGCCTTCATTTTTCAGCGTGCCAAGTCGGTCGGCATGGTCAAGAACAACAAGTTGTTTGTGCCGCTGAAACAACAGCACGTTGCCGATACGCTCGGATTGTCCATCGTGCATACGAACAAGACGCTCAAGAAACTAGCGGCGCGCGGTGCATTGCGCTGGGTTGACCGGGGCTGTGAAGTCCTCAATGAAACGACCCTTCTGGATATATCGGGATGGCAAGGTTTGCCGAAGCTGCCAAGACCCTTTATCTAGTTCGTGTATATGGCGGGCCGAGCATACGAGGCCTGTTTTGGCAGGAGCAGTGCAGTTGGTGCAGTGGCGCAGAGTTTTGGCAGGCTTTTCGGAGAGACCCCGGCGCGGGTTGGCCATCATCATCTCGCTTGCCCTGATCATCACCGCTGCGACGTCGACCGTCATCCTGACCCGCGGCTTCAACAACCAGATGGACGACGTCATTGCCACCTACCGGGTCCGGGAGCAGGCGGATGGCGCACTCGCCCTCTTGAACGAAGCGCATACCAGTCAACGCGGTTATCTCCTGACCCAAAACCCCGCCTTCCTCGATCTCTATCGTGCGGCCGCGTCCCACCTTGCCGAATCGCTGAATACGCTGAACGAGATGACAAGAGGCAATCCCCGGCAACAGGCCATTGTCAGCCAAATTCAGGATCTGGCGAAGCAGAAGCAGCAAAAGGTCGAAGCGGCCATATCGATGTCTCTTGCGGGGAACAACAGCGAAGCTCTGGCTTCACTCGGCTCCGATTTCGGCATCGGCCAGATGGATGAAGTCAGGAAAACCATCAACAGTTTCCTGGGTGAAGAAGATCGTCGGCTGATTGCCCGCAACATAGCCATGGACAAGTTGCGCTTCTGGCTGACCATTGCCTCGATCCTGGCCCTCGCAGGTGCACTGATACTCGCCTATATCCTTGCCAGCCGCACCAAGCGCTATGTGCGCAAGCTGACCGAAGGTCAATCGACGCTGCTTTCTGAAAAATCGCAACTGGAAGAAATGGTTCAACTGCGCACCGCCGAGCTCGAAAAGGCCATGCTGATTGCCAAGCGGGAGCGCGCGCGCGTGGAAACGCTCCTGCAGGATTCCGATCATCGCATCGGCAATTCGCTGGCGACCGTGTCATCGCTTCTTGGCATCCAGATGCACGGCGTTTCGTCAGACGAAATCCGCGTGGCCCTCGGCGCGGCGCGTGATCGAATCCAGACGATTTCTTCGGCACACCGCCGGCTCCGGCTGGGAAAGGATCACGAAACCGTTCGGGCCGATGAGTATTTGCCGGAGATTATGGCCGACATCAGGGAAGCGCATTTTCACGACCGGGATATCCGGATCGAAGCCCATTTCGAACCGATTGATCTGAGCTCCCGGGATGCCACAACCCTCGGTATCATTATCGGTGAGCTGACGATGAACGCGATCAAACACGCATTTCCGCATAATCGCGCGGGGTTGATCGAAATCAGCCTGCAGCGTGATGCCCACGGCATTATAGCCCTCACCATTGCTGATGATGGCATCGGCATCCAGAAAAAACTCCACAAGCGGGCGACAGGTTTGGGCTCCGTGATCGTCGCACAGCTCTGCCAGCAATTTGGCGGTGCGGTGACCTATGGCGCCAAAGATGGTGGCGGCACGATCGTGACGGTCACGTTCCCCTCCCTTCGCAGTGCAGCTGCGCCGGAAAACGCGAAGGCGGAAGACGAATGAGTGGCAGTCAGAGGGTTGCCGCCCCGGTTTCCGGCATGTCGGCTTTCAGCTGTTCCAGCGCAAGTTCGATGTCGCGCAAGGTCCGGGTAGCGCCGTCCTCATTGTCCATTCCACCTTCCGTCGCTGCCCGCTGCAATCCTCTGGCTTCGCTGAGCAGTTCCCGCAGCTTTTCGATTTTCACGATCCTGTCCAGACTATTGTCCGATAGAATGTCCTTCGCTTCGCGCATAGATTTCTCCTTTGCATTCCTCACGCAACAGAAACGACGGGCGCTATTAAATGTTCCGGGCGGGGAACAAAGGGGTATGCGTTGCGTTGATAATCGAAGCTGTTTCAATGTTAAGAGTAAGGACGGCTCGATGAGGGGCGTCATGTGACTATGAAGTCAGACCAAATTTCAGAAAACATGTCAGGATTTCTGTCAGAGCCCGCTCGTCTGGACGCTGTTTCCATGCTGAGCGGCCTTGAATTTCAGCCTGAAAGCGAGCTTCACGGACTAGCCTCTCTGGCCTTGTCATTCTCGAATGCCGATGTTGCGCTGATCGTGGCGGTCGGTGAGACGCAAACCCGGATACTGGCGCAGGCCGGAAACGCGCCGGCGGGACGCACCGATTTCTGGGTGTTCGGCGCAAATGCGCTGGTCCTGCCAGAGGGAGAATCGCTGGTCGTTCCCGATGTGACGGCAGACAAGCGATTTTCCGGGGGTGTGGCGGGCTCAGCCGGCAATGATGTGCGGTTTGTTGCAGCAACGCCCGTCGAGGTTGGTGGCGCGCGGGTAGCTGCGCTTATCATCGCCTCGGCGCAGCCCGGACAAACGGCAACCACGCTGCTGCAATCCCAGTTGAAACAGGTGGCCAGGCTTGCCGGTTCCTTTCTCAAAATGAAGTGCGATGCACAAAGCAATGTCCGGTCCATCGAAACCCTGAACAGGGATGAACTGCGCCATGATATGGCACTGGAGGTTGGAAATGTCGGCAGCTGGGTTTGGGACCTGAAGACCGGAAAATTCACCGGCAACAAGATGGCGTATTCCATGCTCGGCCTTAGCGGCGACAAGCCGATAAGCGGCGAAGATGTTTTCCGCGCCATGCATCCGGATGATTTTCCATTGATGAAATCGGCGTTCACCCGCGCAATGGCACATAACCAGGATTACATCGGCGAATTTCGCGCCGCATCCTCCGGCCAGTGGCTGCTCGGACGCGGCCGTGTCTTTGAACGGGATGCCGCCGGCAGGCCGCTTGTAGCCGTTGGCGTTAATATCGATATCACCAGCACGCGAAATGCCGCCGAGAAAACCCGGCTGCTGTTGCGGGAATTGAATCACCGGGTCAAGAATACGCTGGCCATGCTGCAATCGCTGGCGCGGCAGACATTGAACCGGACCTTGGATCCGGCGGAATTCATGGAGGCTTTCTCCGGTCGGCTGCGGGCGATCTCCGAGGCACACACGCTTTTGTCGGATCGTGAATGGAGCGGCATCAGTCTCGTTGACCTCATCACCAAGCAGGTCGAACCCTATGCGATTTATGATCCGGCCCAGGTCGTGCTGGAAGGCGAGGACATGATTCTCCCGCCCGATCATGCCTTGGGACTTGGCATCGCGTTGCACGAACTTGCCACCAATGCGGCCAAGCATGGTGCTCTGTCCTCCGCACGGGGGAGGGTGCGTGTGTCATGGCAGACGGAAACCGGGCTCGATGAATCCAGGGTTGTGATTCACTGGGTCGAATCCGATGGGCCCCGTGTCATACCTCCTGCCGCCCGAGGACTTGGCGAGCGGCTGATTGAACGCAGCCTGGACAAAGTTCTGTCGAGCAGCGTCCGGTTGAGTTACCCCGAAACCGGCATGGAAGTTCTGATTTCGATGCCGATAAAGGAAGGATCAGCCGCTGTCGTTGGATGATGGTTTCTTCTTGGTGAGAAGCGAAAGTCCGGCAAAGGCGATGACCGGTACGGCGAGCATCAGCAGTCCCCGCGATTTCAAGATGGTTGGCGCGGCGGCAAGTGCAGCGACGGTCAGCAGGGTTGAGGTATCGACCTTTGACCGCTCGCGCTGCCGCTTGCGTGCAACCGTTTCAGCAACTTTCATGATGATGTAGGCCAGAAGCGCAAGGACGATCGCGCCGCCGGCCAGGATTAGGGCGGCGTACAAATCGCCGAAATGCCGAGAAAGCGCGATATAGCCCGCGACGAGCAGGAAGACGCCGGCAATCGCCAGCAGAATGCCGATCAGCGCGAGGAAGACCGCACGGCGCTTTGCCCGGCTCACAGCGGAACCGAGCTCTCCAGAAACCGCACTGGACAGAAGGGGGGCCAGCAGTTTCAGCATGTCAGCGGCGGGCGATCAGAGCCAGAAGAAATCCCACGCCCGCAGCGACGGCAACGGTTGTCAGGGGGTTCTCGCGCACAGTCTCTGTCAATTGATCCTCGAGCGCCTTGGCCTGAGACCGTATTTCATCCAGTGCGTCTTCGCCGCGTGCCCTGGCGTTCTCGAAGGTCGAGGATGCATTACTGCTCGCCTCTTTTGCGGAGGTCTTGCCAATTTTGGCGAGTGTTGCCGCAATGTTCGCGATGTCCTCTTTCAACGCGGCAACCTGAGCTTGCAGATCCGGGTTGGACTCCGTTGCATCGTCCACGGCTTTGCGAACTTTCGAAGAAACTGACGCCATTAAAGGAACTCCTTGAGAAATATAAGTTTCATGGGGATTGAAACGCCCCGCTTGCGGTTTGGTTCCATGCGGAAGCGGAGACCGCTGCTCATGCAGCGGTCTCCCTGCATTGGGCTGCAAACACTGTTATTCGGCGCTGCCGCGCAGCAGGATTTTCTCGCTGTCGGCCTTGTAGGCTTCCTCGCTATAGGCGGGATGGGCCTGTAGCTGCTGCTTCGTGAAGGGCGTGTAGACGGCGATCTTGCCGTCCTTGTCCGACAGTAGGTCGAGATTCTCGATGGAAATGGCGATGGGTTTCTTGCCCAGGCCAAGGAAACCGCCGACGTCCACGACGAAGGCTTCGACCTGACCGTCGGGGGTCATCAACGCGTCGCCCACGGAACCAAGCGTCTCATCATCCGAGCCATAGACGGTCGTGCCGATCAATTTTTCCGCGCTGACGGCGGTTGCCGGTACAGCTTTCAACCCGTCACGCGTCGCCATTGTGGCTTGCGGGGCCGGCTTGGCAGGCGCAAGAGACGGCTTCAGAACATCGGCCGCGGGGTGCCCGTCGAGCAAAGCCGCCTTGTCAAAGGCAGGCGCCTTTTCCAGCTCCTCCTTGCTGGTGGCGATGACGAGCCAACGCGTACCGTCCGCCCGGTCAGCCCAGGCCAGACCATCCAGTCCAACGGCCACATCCTTCTCGCCGATGCCGATAAATCCGCCAACGCCGATGATTGCCGCCTCAGCCGTGCCATTGGCGTCAAGCACCAGATCTTTGACCGCGCCGATCGAGACGGAATCATCCTTGGCGCCGTTATAGACTTTCTGCCCGATCAAGCCGGAAGCCAGGATTTGCCCGGCTGCAGATTCGACATAGCGCCCGGCATTTTGCGCAGGCTTGCTTTTGTCGTGGAAAATGCCGTGCGTTGCCGCTGAACCCGGTTCCTGGGCCTGGGCGAAACCGGATGTTGCCAGGACTGTGATCAAGGCAGTGGTCATCAAGAGACGTTTGGTCATGCGAATATGATTCCTGTATAATATCGTGATGTGAAGAAGCGCCGGGACAATGGCCGGCATGAAGGCAGCGCCGCGCAACGTTCCTACGAGAGATAGCCGAGGAACCAGAGAATAAGGATGATCGGTATTGGCAGGCCGATGAGCCAAAGTAAAACTCCACGCAGCATAGTGTGTCGATCCTTTCGTCAGGTCTGATCCGGGCAATCAGAGTTCAAACAGTTCCGTTAGATGCGGCCCAAAAGCAGCAGGATGAGCAGAATCACCAGGACAATCCCAAGCAAACCGGAAGGGCCGTAACCCCATGCCCGCGCGTGGGGCCAGCTTGGAAACACGCCGATCAGCGCCAGTATCAGAATGATGATCAGGATCGTTGTCACCGGCATTCTCTGCTTCTCTCCTTTGAGCGGCCCGATGCATTGAAAACTTCCGATATCGATTTTTGTTCCGGCCGCTGCAGCGTTTCGATGCTGCTCCATGCAGTGCGAAAGAACGGGTTGGTGTCGTTTTCGTAGGTCTTGGCGGGGGCCATGCAACCAAATTCAGCCGGCTTCGTTTCAGAGTGTTATCGAACGGAGAGGGATTTTCATGAATTCGGAGAAGCGGGCTGGCTATGCCGTCTGAGAATGTAAGGGAGGCGTCCCCGCGCGCCGTTGAGCGCGTCAGTCAAAGGTCAATTTATGCGCCTGCTCCTCCCGATGCCGACGGGCGAATGCAGTTCCCGCCCATCATTGTGGCCATTGCGGTGGTCGCTGCGCTGTATTTTGCCCGGGATATTTTTGTTCCGCTGGCGCTGGCGCTGCTCTTGACCTTTGCCTTGTCGCCGCTGGTCACTCAGCTTCACCGCTTCGGTGTGCCGAAGATTCTTTCGGTTATCGCCGTGGTGCTGACCGCGTTTATCGCCATATTCCTGTTTGCCACGATTGTGGTCGGGCAGCTCACGGTTCTGGCGCAAAATCTGCCAAGCTACCAGTACAACATTGAGGCAAAGATCAGGACCATCAAGGACGCGCAGTCCGGTAACGGTGTTTTTGACCGCGGTGCGCGCATGTTCAAACGGCTCAATGAAGAAATTGGCCGCTCCGATGAAGTGGAGCGGTTTCCCGCGCAAAACGGCGCAGGCACACAGGCACAACAACCTCCTGAGAATGTGACGCCGAACAATCAGGCAGAAAACAAGTCTCCCCTCGCAAAAGGTGATCCGGATAAACCCGTTCCGGTCGAAATCCGTTATCCGGCCCCGGATCCCCTGCAATTGCTGCAAACCGTCGCCGTGCCCTTGATTCAGCCGCTGGCAACGGTCGGCATTGTCGTGGTCTTTGTCATCTTCATGCTGCTGCGGCGGGAAGATTTGCGTGACCGCTTCATCCGGCTTGTGGGAGCCAGCGACATTCACCGCACGACCACGGCATTGCATGATGCGGGCAAGCGGGTCGGGCAATATCTCCTGATGCAGCTTGTGATCAATATCTGCTTTGGTGTCCCGATCGGCATCGGCCTCTGGCTGATTGGTATCCCCAATCCGATGCTGTGGGGCCTTCTCGCCATCGCCCTGCGTTTCGTGCCCTATATCGGACCATTCATTGCCGCATCTTTCCCGCTCATGCTTGCGTTGGCGGTCGATCCCGGCTGGATGCTCCTGTTGTGGACCGCCGCCTTGTTCATCGTTCTCGAGTTGATCAGCAACAATGTCATGGAGCCGGTGCTCTATGGTTCGAGGACCGGACTCTCGCCGGTTGCCATCCTGCTTGCGGCGATAGTCTGGACCTGGATATGGGGCCCGATCGGGCTCCTGCTTTCCACGCCGCTGACGGTCTGTCTCGTGGTGCTCGGGCGTCACGTGCCGCGCTTCGAGTTCCTGGATGTGCTGCTTGGCAA
The DNA here is from genome assembly GCA_025345505.1 of Todiramphus chloris collaris. NCBI lineage: Eukaryota > Metazoa > Chordata > Aves > Coraciiformes > Alcedinidae > Todiramphus > Todiramphus chloris. The sequence goes on along the minus strand of JANVCC010009742.1, from coordinate 1,468,612 downwards.
CGAACCCGTATTGTCGCCGCCGCAACAGCTTTATCAGCGGTTGTTGTCCGGCGATCCCGACGAGGCGACGGAAAAAGCGGAAGACTATCTGCAGTCATCGGCGATTGCGGATTACTACGCATCCGTTGCTGTCCCTGCGCTGTTTCTCGCCGAGCATGACCGGGGACGGGGCGTGCTGGATGCTGCGCGCCGCAGCCGCGTGGCACAAAGCATGATACGCCTTGTGGAAAATCTCTCGGAACATCAGGACGTGCAAGGCGAGGATGATGAAGATCATGTCGAACCGGCCAAGAGCGGGCGCAGCAAGAGCGAAGAGCCAAGGACGATCATTTCAGCGGGTGGGCGAGGCGATCTCGACGACGCGGCAGCGGTGATCATTGGCGATATCCTGGAGCGGGGTGACTTCGAGGTTCGCGACATCACGCATGACGAGCTTGAAGCCGTGAATATCGGCAAGCTCGACCTTGCCGATGCGAGTGCGATCTATATCAGCTATCTCAACATGTCTTCGGTGGCCCATGCCCGTTATCTCGTCCGTCGTATTCGCAGGCGGAATGGGCGTATCAAAATCATTGTCGGCTTCTGGGCCGAGGATGCAGGCACTGTTGAAGGTGACAAGATCGTTGGATCAAGCCGAAATTGCTATTTTGCCTCGAACATCGAAGCGGCAATCAAACAGGTTGCCGGGTGATATCCGGGATATTCGGGAAAGCCTTCCCGCGGATGGGAACCAAGATGACTCTGTGACGTTTCGCAGAAGCTGGTTACACGTTGACCGGCACGTTCAGAACCCGGTGCCTGTTCCCCCGTGGGCACCGGGTTTTTGCTTTGATATAAAAATTATCCTTTAAATTCAATATTTTAAGTATTTTTGATTTCGCGGGAACCGGAAGCGCCACCGCCCGTTTACCTCTGGTGAGTGAACATTCAAGGAGTGTACCGATGGGTAGCACAGGTGACAAGATTTCCGGACTTGCCAACAAAGCCGCTGGCAACATCAAACAGGCAGCGGGCAAGGTAACAGGCTCCAAGAAGCTGCAGGCCGAAGGCAAGGCTCAGGAACTGAAGGGCGATGCCCAAGAGATGAAGGGCAAGGCCAAGGATGCCGTGAAGAAGGTCGTTGACCGCGCTTGACTGTTCCTATGGCTGAAGTTTGAACCGGCTCGCAATCGAGCCGGTTGCTTTTTGCGCAATAGTCTGTCGTGCTGAGCTGCGATTTTCAAAAAGCGATATTCTTACAGGTTGATGGGGATGTGTTCATGAGACTGAATGTCGGGTGTGAATTGCGTTTTGACTTTGTTCAGGAAACACCCTTGATTGCCATCTTGAACGTGCACCATTCGCGCGTCGAGGACATTGAAGGCGTCGAGACATTCCAGTCGACATTCGGTTCGAGCGTCGACGGTTATCACGACCAGTTCGGCAACTGGTGCAACCGCATCCTGGCTGCGCCCGGCCCGTTCATCTGTTCGACCAATGCGATTGTCCGCGATAGCGGTATGCCGGATCCTGTTGTGCTGGAGGCTGTCCAGCACCGCGTGCAGGACTTGCCTGCGGAGACACTGGTCTATCTCCTGGGCAGCCGCTATTGCGAGACGGATGTCTTGAGCGAAGAAGCATGGCGGCTGTTCGGCAATACGCCAGAGGGTTGGCAACGGGTGCAAGCCGTTTGCGACTATGTCCATAATCACATCACATTCGGCTATGCGTTTTCCAATCCGACACGGACCGCCGCATCGGGCTATGCGGAAGGCCGAGGCGTTTGCCGGGATTTTACCCATTTGGCCGTGGCTTTTTGCCGGTGTCTCAATATTCCGACGCGCTACAGCACGGGCTATATCACCGATATCGGCGTACCGCCGCCCCATTCGGCGATGGATTTCTGCGCCTGGATGGAAGTCTATCTGGGTGGACAGTGGCATGCGTTCGATCCGCGCAACAACAAGCCCCGTATCGGGCGGATCAAGGTGGCGCACGGAAGAGATGCGGCCGATGTTCCATTGACCAATATTTTTGGTCCCAATGTGCTGACAAAATTCACGGTTTGGGCTGAAGAGGCGGTGTGATATCCTGCTTTTTTCGCAACCTTCTCCGCTGCCAGCTGTTTTGACTGGTGATATACAGGAGGAAAGCATGAGCCAACGTGCGATCGATTTCGTCAATAGCTGGATAGAAGCCAATGTTCATGCCACGCGTCCGGCAGATATGGCGCATCATGATCCAAGGCCCAAACAACTGGTCGCAAAATGCACCGCCGCCGCGGAGGCTATCGGCATCTCGAAGGAAGAGATTCTGGATGGCTTGGGGGATCTGGAAATTTGCATGATCGCCGCCATTGACCGGGCTGCATTTGCCAAGGATATCAAGCGGGCCTAGGCTGCGATTCAATGAAAATCCCGTGATTTTGGCAGAATCCGGACCTTGCGCGGATGACGGGCTCTCGATTGATCGGGAACCGGATGAACCACTTCATCGGCATGCGATACAGGCAAGGGCGGCAGTTGTTCCGAAAGCCGATACAGATCCGACGTCCGGTCAATCAGTTTCCGGGCAACGATATGCGTGACATTATCGCTGCTCTGGACCGTTCCCTCGATCAGGATGAGGCGGGAACTCATCACTTCCTTGCGATAGGTGGCCATTGTCTTCGCCCAGACGATGATGTTGGCAATGCCGGTTTCATCCTCGATCGTCATGAAGACAACACCTTTGGCGCTGCCCGGTCTTTGGCGGACGGTGACCACGCCGGCAAGCTTGACGCGCCTGTTGCTGGCCAGAGACGTGGCCTGTCTGCAGGTCACGACACCTTCACGGCCAAGCATGTCCCGCAGAAACTGCATGGGGTGTCCCTTGAGCGATAGCCGGAAGGATTCATAGTCGGCAATGACATGCTCAGCCATCTGCATAGGCGGCAACCGAGTCTGCGCTTCCACGGCAAGTTCGTTGGTGTCAGCAATCTGGAAGAGTGGCAGGGTTGTATTGTCGGGAAATCTGCGCACGGCCCAGAGTGCTTCACGCCGGTCAATGGCCAGTGAGCGGAACGCATCCGCATCGGCGAGCAGGACAAAGGCGCGGCGCTCCAGTCGCGTCAGGCGGCGAAGCTCTTCAATGTCCGCATAGGGTTTTTTCCGCTTTACGCAAATTTCGTCGGCCCAGGCTTTCGAGAGGCCGTCGACCTGCCGAAAGCCCATGCGCATGGCAGGATTTCCACGGCTTTTCTTTTCCAGCGTGTTGTCCCATTCGCTGAAATTGACATCGACAGGACGCACTTCGACATCGTGTTCCCGTGCGTCGCGGATGATCTGGGCCGGGGCATAAAAACCCATGGGCTGCGAATTCAGGAGAGCGGCGGCAAACACTTCCGGATGGTGGTATTTGATCCAGGAAGAAATGTAGACGAGAATGGCAAAACTTGCCGCATGGCTTTCCGGAAAACCATATTCACCGAAACCCTTGATCTGGTTGAAGCAGTTTTCGGCAAAGCTGCGCTCATAGCCGCGGCGTACCATGCCCTCAACCATCTGCTCCTGCATCTTGTGAATGGTGCCGCGATTGCGGAATGTTGCCATGGCGCTGCGGAGCTTGTTGGCCTCATCGGGGGTGAACCCTGCCGCTTCAATGGCAATGCGCATGGCCTGTTCCTGAAACAGGGGAACACCAAGGGTTTTTTCAAGAACCTTTTTCAGCTCGTCCTTGTCGCCATGCTCGGGAGAAGGAGATGGAAAATGAACCTTTTCTATGCCTTTGCGGCGCCGCAGATAGGGATGAACCATGTCGCCTTGAATCGGGCCCGGGCGCACAATGGCGACCTCGATGACCAGATCATAAAATTTCCTCGGGCGCAGGCGCGGCAGCATGTTCATCTGAGCGCGGCTTTCCACCTGAAACACCCCAAGGGAGTCCGCCTCGCACAGCATATCGTAGACCTTCAGATCGCCTTGCGGGACAGTCGCAAGTTCTAAGCGCTCGCCCCCCTTATGCAGATGAATGAGATCGAAAGCCTTGCGGATACATGTCAGCATGCCGAGTGACAGCACATCGACCTTCATGATCCGGAGCGTGTCGATATCGTCCTTGTCCCACTCAATGAAGGAACGGTCCTCCATGGCTGCAGGGCCGATGGGAACGGTTTCATCAAGCCGCTCCCGTGTCAGGACGAAGCCGCCGACATGCTGCGAGAGGTGGCGCGGAAAACCGAGCAGCTCCGTTGCCAGTTTGACGGCACGGCGGATCATGATGTTGTCGGGGTCAAGACCCGCCTGCCGCACATGCTGCCGGTCCACGGTGGAGCCCCAGCTGCCCCAGACCGTATTGGCAAGCGCCGCCGTCACATCTTCAGTCAGCCCCAGGGCCTTGCCGACATCGCGGATGGCGCTGCGCGGGCGGTAGCTGATAACCGTCGCGACAATGGCTGCACGGTCCCGGCCGTAGCGCTTGTAAACCCATTGCATGATTTCCTCGCGGCGCTCGTGTTCGAAATCGACATCGATATCGGGCGGTTCCTTGCGCTCGGCCGAGAGAAAGCGCTCGAACAGCGCATTGCCGTTCGTCGGATCGACAGCCGTGATGTGCAGGCAAAAACAGACGGCTGAATTGGCTGACGAACCCCGGCCCTGGCACAGGATGTTCTCCGACCGCGCATAGGTAACAATGTCGTGGACCGTCAGGAAATACGGCGCATATCCCAATGTTGCGATCAGCGTCAGTTCCTTGTTCAGGAGGTCGCGAACCATTTCCGGAATGCCGTCGGGATAACGTTTCGCCGCGCCCTTCCATGTCTCGTCAGCCAGATGTTGCTGCGGGGTTTTGCCCGGCGGCACGGGTTCATCGGGATAATGGTATTGCAGTTCACCAAGGGAGAAGGTGACCGGCGCGGTGAAACGGCGGATTTCCGCTAAGGCTAAGGGAAAATGCCGGAAGAGATGCTGCATTTCCTCCGCTGATTTCAGATGCCTTTCTGCGTTCTTCTCCAGCCTTCGCCCGGCCGTATCAATGGTGACATGGTCCCGGATGCAGGTCAGTACATCCTGCAGGGGGCGGCGGGAAGGGGTGTGGTAAAGCACATTGTTGACCGCCAGCAGCGGAACACCGGCTGTAGTGGCGATACGCTCCAGCTTTTCGCCATGACGCCGGTCAGCGCCTTCGTAAGACATGGCAAGACCAAGCCAGACACATCCCGGCGCAACAACGCTTAGTTTTTTCAGTACAGATCCGAGATCTTCATCCGGCTGTCCTGATGGCATGACCACCGTCTGGAAATCCTTGGCGCGGAAAAGAAAATCCTCCAGCACCAGATGGCACTCGCCCTTGATCTCAGCTCGCGTCTTCCCCTCGCTCAAAAGGCGGCACAGCTGCCCATAGGCCGGGCGGTCGCGCGGATAGACGACCAGATCGGGCGTGCCATCGATGAACATCAGCCGGCAGCCGATAAAGAGGTTGAGCTTTATTCCCTGCTCCTGCGTCAGTTCCTGATGCGCCTTGTAGGCCCGGACAACCCCGGCAAGCGTGTTGCGGTCGGCGATGCCTATGCCTTCAAGGCCGAGCAATGCTGCTGCCTGCACCAATTCCTCCGGCTGCGAGGCGCCTTCGAGAAAGGAGAAATTGCTGGTGACGGCAAGTTCCGTGTAGCTGGGCATCAGGCAAAAAGCCCATGCAGATACCAGCGCGGAGTGGTCTGGCCGCGCTCGTAAAGGCCTTCACGGAAGACCCAGAAACGATGCCCCTGATTGTCTTCGAGACGATAATAATCCCGCGTCAGGGCGCCGGCATGTTCCCGCCACCATTCCGGCGCGATGCGCTCCGGCCCTTCGGCCAGGACGATATTGTGCCGGACCCGCCGCCAGACGAACTGTGCCGGGGCGCCATCGGGAATTCCCGCCGTGGTTTCAATCTGTTCCGGCGGCTGGAACAGCCGGACCGGGCGCTCGGGTGGCTCACCCGGGTGCTGAACGGGCGCCCATTCGACCGGCAGATTTGCGGTGGTGTGAACAGCCGGTTCCAGTGAAACGGCGCGCTCGGGAATATGCGTGTCGACGGGATGCGGACGCAGAACCCGGCTGGTGCCGAGACGAATAGACAGGCGGTCGATCAGCCCGCCAATCTCTTCGGTTTCCTGAACAGTGCTGTCGAGGCTTTTCTGCATGGTTTGGGTTCGCTCGGCCCGCACCGCCGCAAGACGGATGATGTCAAAGCCATAACCGGTATCGAGCGGTTCTGCGAGGGTGGTGAGCCGCTCCTTCAGCAGCCTGAACAGGGTTTTGGTGTCGGTCAGCGGCCGGCCGGCCTGAATGCCGATCCGCCTGACTTCACCATCGACGCGGAAAAACGCAGCCTCGACTTCCCGCGCACCCTCGACACGTTGCTGCAGCTGCCGGAAAAGTTCGTCGCCAAGCGCGTGCAGCACCAGCTCAACACTGTCCATGACAATCAAGGGTTCGGCCATGCGCCGCTCGACCATGCAGGCGGGTACGATGCGCCGAGGCGAGATCGGATGGTGCGCATATCCGAAAAGCGCATCGAGTCGATCGACCAGCCCGGCGCCGAAACGCGCGGCAAGGGCAGCACGGGGAAGCACTTCGACATCGCCGACAGTGCGCAGTCCGGCCCTCTTCAGACCGGCCAGATGAACATCCTCGATCTCGAGGCTGACGAGGCGCAACCGCCGCAATTTTTCCTTGAGCGCGGAATCCCCGATCACATCTCCCGGTGAATGACGGGCAAATGCGTGGGCCGCCGCCGCATTGCCTGTAATGGCCGAGCGGACCACAACGCCATGCTGGCTCAGGCGCTGGTGGATATCCCGGCGCAATTGATGCTCGTCACCGAAGAGATGCACGCAGCCGGTGATATCGAGCATAAGCCCGTCGGGGCCATCGAGTGCGACCAGTGGCGTATAGCGGTCGCACCAGTCAGCGAGTTTCTCCAAGAGGGCGGCGTCCTTGCGCGGTGAAGCGAAGGCAATATCGAGATTTTCAAACTGCGCCCGGGCGTCGGTCAAAGCCATGGTCTTGAACAGGCCTGCCTTGGCGGCACGTTCGTCAAGGGCTGTCAGGCGCAAGGCATTGGCGACCTTGTCGACGACAATCTGGAACTGTCCGGACTCAGCCCGTTGCGGATTTTCGCGTTTGAGGCGGTCGGTGGGCAGGTGTGGAAACCACAGTGCCAGAAACCGGTTCGATCTGTCTGAAAACATGATTGTCACTCTCCCATTGCAGGATCCAATGGCCTGTCATGCCCTGCCTGTTGCGTATAAGGGTGGCGTCAAACACCGGGTGACCCGGCGCATTGGCGCCGCTTGACCGTGACGCGTTCGAGCGGATCATCCAGCGCGTCACAGCGGAATTGTCGATTGGAACGGCGCCGAGCCGCAGCAGGAAGGCGGGCACGCCCGTCTGCTGGGCGGTCAGCAGCAATTTGCGCGTGGCTGTCAGGTCGAGGCATTTCGGATTGCTCCACGGCGCTATGATGACCGCGCCCGTTCCGCGGATGCCAAGGCTGTCCGATGCGGCTTTCAACACATCCTGCGGCGACGAACAGCGCACGATGACGAGCCGCTGCGGATCAAGCCCGAGATGCTTCAACCCCGGCGCATAGGGAAAACCGTGTTCCTGCGCGGCAAAATCCTCTTCCAGCCAGACAATGGGGCTCTGGCCACTGGACGAACGCAAGGCTAAGGCGATGACGAAGCCCGTTGCTGCGCCCGCATCGTGCATTTCCGCCGAAAAAACCTCATGCAGCGCGCCGCGTTGCAATCCCTTGCCAAGCACCCTGTCGATGCTTCTGTCGCCAAAACCAAAGGCACTGCGCGGCGCCTGCGCTTCCAGCGCATTCCGCTCGCTTAAAGACGCGATGTCGCGCCGCAACGCCGTAAGGTCGACGGTTGTCACCACGGTTTCCCCTGAATGTTCATGATATGTTCTATTATGGAATCCATTCGACCAAAGAGTCAAGCGGAGTCCATGGAGGGACGGATTATATGACTCAGCGGTCGATACGCGTGGAAAGGATGATGGACGAAATGGTGCGTTCCACGCCTTCCAATGCGCCGATCCGATCCAGCAATGTATCGAGCTCGCTGATGGAGGGCGCTTCCAGGATGACGATCATGTCGTACTGTCCGCTGACCGAATGCAGGGTCCGCACCCAGGCAATCTCGCGCAATGCCGCTTCGACCCGCTTGGCAAATTTCGGCAGGGCCGTGACCAGTACATGCGCCTTGACCAGATCCCGCTCATATTCGGGGGAAAGCAGCACGCTGTAGCCGCGAATCATGCCGCGCTTTTCCAGCCGTTCGATGCGGCTTTGTACCGTAGTGCGCGATACGCCGAGCTTGCGGGCAAGGTCGGCGGTCGAGGCGCGGGCGTTCTCGCGCAGCAGGGAAAGCAGGGCGTGGTCGGCATCTGTCAGCATAATGTCAAACTCATACGGCGTATTGCCAAAAAATAGGGTGTTATATCGTCAGTTTACACACTTCATTTCGACGAACAAGGGTGAGAAAATAATGAAAGTTCTGAAATCCTGAGGGGAATCACATGAAAGAGATCGTCATCGTCGGTGCAGGCAAAATCGGCGGAACAATCGCCAACCTGCTCGCAAACACCGGAGACTACCGCGTAACGGTCGTCGACCGGGCCCAGGCACAGCTTGATGCCCTGGATGTTTCCCCGCTTGTCGTCACCCGCTGCATCGAGATTGCTGAAGAGGGCGCGCTTGAAAAGGTTCTCGCCGGCAAATTCGCCGTGCTCAGCGCCGCTCCCTTCCATCTGACCACGCGGATTGCGCAAGCCGCTGCGTCGTCGGACGTGCATTATCTCGACCTGACCGAGGATGTTGCCAGCACCCGCATCGTCAAGCAGCTTTCGGCGACGGCAAAGACAGCCTTCATTCCCCAGTGCGGTCTGGCTCCGGGCTTCATTTCGATTGTCGCCAATGATCTGGCCAAGCGCTTCGATACGCTGGAAAGCGTGCGCATGCGCGTCGGTGCGCTGCCGCAGTACCCGTCGAATGCGCTCAACTACAACCTGACCTGGAGCACGGACGGCGTCATCAACGAATATTGCGAGCCATGCGAAGCCATCGTCGACGGTGAGCTGACCGAAGTGCCGCCGCTGGAAGAGCGCGAGGAATTCTCGCTCGACGGCGTAACCTACGAGGCTTTCAACACGTCGGGCGGTCTTGGCACCCTGTGCGAAACGCTGCTCGGCAAGGTCCGCACGCTGAACTACCGCACGATCCGTTATCCCGGCCATGCCGCCATCATGAAGGCCCTGCTCAACGATCTTGGCCTGCGGGACCGCCGCGACGTGTTCAAGGACATCCTGGAAAACGCCCTGCCTTCGACCATGCAGGACGTCGTGGTGATTTTCGTTACGGTCAGCGGCCGCAAGAAGGGCCGTCTCCTGCAGGAAACCTATGCCAACAAGGTTTATAGCGGCCATATCGGCAACGTGCTGTACAGCGGCATCCAGATCACCACGGCGTCGGCCATCTGCGCCGTTCTCGACATGCTGGCCAATGGCGACCTGCCGCAGCAGGGCTTCCTCAAGCAGGAGGATATCGCGCTTGATGCCTTCCTCGCCAACCGTTTCGGCAAGGCCTATGCCCAGACCGAAACAGCAGGACGCCTCGTCGCCTGATTGTTCCGCTTGTCGGCTAACCTTTAAAACAACGCGCTGGATTCCGCATCCGGCGCGTTTTTTGTTGCGGTGTTTCGTCCATTTCCTTGCCTTGCGCTTCCAGAATCCGGGTGGTAGCGTTTTGAAAACATGTGAAAACAGTAAACATCACGCGGCTCACCAAGGCGTTCCTATGTCTTGCTGAACGGCAGGTGATGCCGGGAGGAAGACAATGGAACGGCGTGAATTTCTTGTGGGCGCAGCGGCCCTGTCCGTGCTGGCTGCATCGAACACGGGACTGATGGCACAGACAGGCGGAGCGCTGGAAAAGACCAGCCTGACGCTGGGTGTCGGCGGAAAGCCGCTCCTCTATTATCTCCCGCTGACCATTGCCGAGCGCCGCGGCTTTTTCAAGGATGCCGGTCTCGATGTGACGATCAACGATTTCGGCGGCGGGGCAAAATCCCTGCAGGCGCTGGTGGGCGGCTCCGTCGATGTGGTGACGGGTGCTTACGAGCACACGATCCGCATGCAGGCGAAGGGGCAGGATGTCCGTGCACTGTGCGAGCTCGGGCGTTTCCCGGCCATCGTCATTGCCGTGCGCAAGGAACTGGCCGACAAGGTCAAATCTCCCGCCGACTTTGCCGGCCTGAAGCTTGGTGTCACCGCCCCCGGTTCGTCGACGGCCCTGACCGTCCAGTATGCCATGGTAAAGGCGGGCTTGAAGGCCAACAATGCGCCGCTGATCGGCATTGGTGGTGGTGCCAGCGCTGTCGCCGCGATCAAGCAGGGCCAGGTGGATGTGATTGCGCATCTGGATCCCGTCATTGCCAAGCTTGAAGCGGACGGCGATATCAAAATCCTCATCGATACACGTACGGAGGAAGGCACGCGCGCGTTGTTCGGCGGCTCCAATCCGGCGGCGGTTCTCTATGTGAAAAAGGATTTTGCCGACGCGAACCCCAATACGTCTAAAGCGCTGGTGGGTGTTTTCGTCAAGACGCTGAAATGGCTGCACGGCGCTACACCGGAAGAGATCGCCGACAGCGTTCCCGCCGAATACCAGCTGGGTGACAAGCCGCTTTATCTCAAAGCCATTGCCAATTCGCTGCCGACCTACTCGCTGGATGGGGTTCTTCCCATGGAAGGCATGCAGTCGGTTCTCAATACGCTGAAAATCCTCGACCCCGAATTCGCCAATGCGACGATTGACCTTGCCGCGACCTATGATGACCGTTTCATCAAGGGGTGAGGCATAAGCATCAATGATCATTGCACGGAAGACCACGCGGGACCTGAACGAGGCCCAGGATGTCAATGCGGTTGAGCTCAACGGCATCCATATTGCGTTTCCCCTGCAGGGCGGCGGCATCTATGAGGCTGTCGGTGAGACGAACCTCGTGGTCAGCGACCGGGAGTTCGTGGCGATTGTTGGCCCCACCGGCTGCGGGAAATCGACACTGCTCAATGCCACGGCGGGTCTTCTCAAGCCGGCGCAGGGGCAGGTCCGCACGTTTGCCAAGCCGCTGTCGGGCTTGAACAAACATGCAGGCTATCTCTTCCAGCAGGATTCACTAATGCCCTGGAAGACCGCGATCGACAACGTGGCCATCGGGCTGGAAGTGGCGGGCACGCCGCGCCGCGACGCCCTGGAGCAGGCACGGGTCTGGCTCGGTAAAGTGGGTCTCGCGGCCTTCGCCGATCGCTATCCGCACATGTTGTCGGGCGGCCAGCGCAAGCGGGTGGGGCTGGCGCAGGTGCTGATCCGTCACCCCAAGATATTGCTGATGGATGAGCCGTTCGGGCCGCTCGATGCCCAGACACGGCTGATCATGGGTGATCTCCTGCTTGATCTGTGGTCGGCGGACCGCAAGGCGGTGATGTTCGTCACCCACGACCTTGATGAGGCTATCGGTCTTGCCGACCGGGTGATCATCATGTCGGCGGGACCCTCATCCCGTATCATCGGCAATTACACGATCCCGCTGGCGCGCCCGCGCAACATGGCCGATATCAAGTCCGAGCCGCAATTCCACGAGGTGCACCGGGAAATCTGGAATGCCTTGAAAGAGGAAGTTCTGAAGGGTTATCGGCAGACGGAAGAGGTCCGGCCATGAACAGGCTTACATTGATCAGCCTGCAGGTGCTCGTGGCGGTTGTCACCTTGGTGTTCTGGCACATTGCCTCGACGACAACCCTTATCGGCAATCCGAAAATCATCAGCTTTTTCTTTGCCGAACCGCTCGCCGTGGGCAAGCGCATGGTTCAGTGGTTCACGGAAGGATCGATCTGGTATCACCTCGGCATCACGCTGACCGAGGCGGCGCTTGCCTTCATCATCGGTTCGCTCGGCGGGGTCATCATCGGGTTCTGGTTTGCCCGCAAGCCCTTGCTCGCTGCGGTGTTCGATCCTTATGTCAAGGCGGCCAATGCCCTGCCGCGCGTCGTGCTCGCGCCGATCTTTGCGTTGTGGCTGGGGCTCGGCATCTGGTCCAAGGTGGCGCTGGGTGTGACGCTGGTGTTCTTCATCGTCTTCTTCAATGTCTATCAGGGCGTTAAGGAAGTCAGCCCAGCCGTTCTTTCCAACGCCCGCATGCTTGGAATGAACGAGCGGCAGCTCTTGCGGCATGTCTACATGCCGTCGGCTCTCTCATGGATGTTCTCGTCGCTGCACACATCCGTGGGTTTTGCCGTGGTCGGTGCGGTGGTGGGAGAGTATCTGGGATCCGCTGCCGGTCTCGGCTACCTCATCCACGAGGCCGAAAGCGTGTTCGATGTCACCGGCGTTTTCGCGGGGATGTTCGTGCTGATGGGCTTTGTCATACTGGTGGACTGGCTGGTGACGCTGGTCGAAAACAGGCTGCTCGTCTGGCGGCCCAAGACCTCGGTCATTACCAGCAGATAGGCGACCGCCACCGGCATTCCGGTGGCGGTCTTTGGTCAGATAGCCGTCAGATCCGCTCCGCGCGTTTCCTTCGACAGGAGCACGCAGACAATGCCCGGTATGACCATGACCGCCGCGTAGATGATGACCGCATGCTGCGTGCCGGTTGCGTTGAGGAGCAGCGTTGCAATCAGCGGTGCAACAGAGCCGCCGACCACCGAGGCGACCTGATAGCTGATGGACATGGCGGAATAGCGCACATGGGTCGGAAACAGCTCCGTGAAGAACGGGGCCATGCTGCCGACGATAATGCCGTGGAATGTCAGGGTGAGCAGGGTTGCCTGCAGGACGAGGCGCGGATCGGCACCGTGCGGCAGGCTGAACAGATAGGTACCTGCAGCAAGGCCGCCAACCAGTCCCAGCAGCATCAATGGCTTGCGGCCAAAACGATCCGAGGCATAGGCTGCGGCCATGATGACGATGACTTCGAGGATCGAGCCCCAGAACAGAGCGCCCACGCCGACGGACCGCGCCAGACCGAGGAACTGGACGGTGAGAACGAGAAAGAAGGTCGTGAACAGATAGAACAGGGTGTTTTCGGCTGTTTTGACCAGAAATACCTGGCCCATGGGCTTGCTGAAATGCTTGAAGGCTTCCGACAAGGGGGCGGCCGGTACGGATTTGCGCTTTTCGACCAGTTCGATGAAGGCAGGGGATTCCTCCACCTTGCGGCGCATCCAGAAACCAAGGACAACCAGAACGATCGAGAACAGGAACGGCAGGCGCCATGCCCAGTCGACAAAGGCCTGTTCGCCGAAGCGCAGGGTCAGGAAGCTGATCGTGGCTGCGGCCAGCACGTTTGCCGCAGGGCCGCCGATCATCGGGAAACTGGTCCAGAAACCGCGCTGTTTGCCCGGCATGGATTCGGCGACGATGAGCAGCGCTCCCGTGGCTTCACCGCCGACGGCAATCCCCTGGAAAATGCGCAGCAGCACCAGCAAAGCGGGTGCCAGGACGCCAACCGAGGCATAGGTCGGCAATAGGCCCATGGCAAAGGTTGAACCGCCCATCATGGCGAGGCTGACCACAAGCGCATTCTTGCGGCCGATACGGTCACCCAGCACGCCAAAGATGATGCCGCCGAGCGGACGGGCAATAAAACCAATGGCAAAGGTGCTCAGGCCGAGCAGAATGCCGATTGCCGGGTCGGCGGTCGGAAAAAACGCCTTGTCGAAAACCAGCACCGCGCAGGTGGCAAAAACAAAGAAGTCATACCATTCGATGATGGTGCCCACCGCGCTGGCAAAAAGCAGCCGCGCGCGTTTTCCGAATCCGTCCTGAGCCATGAATTTTCCTCCCAATGGCATGGTTGACCCCGGGAGGCGTTCTACTGGCTCATTTTGTAACCATCAACGCATGCGCTTCAGGTGTTTTTCAGGCCCATTCTCCCCGGCGCATGACGGGGACTGTGCTGCCGTCCGCATTGACGCCATCCACATCGATCTCACCCGATCCGATCATCCAGTCGATGTGAATGAGGCTCTTGTTGCCGCCGCGTGCCGCAACCTCTTCGGGTGACAGCCTGTCGCCGTTGACGAAGCACTTGGAATAGCACTGGCCGAGCGCGATATGGCTCGCGGCATTTTCATCAAACAGGGTGTTGAAGAAGAGAAGGCCGGAAGCGGAGATCGGCGAGGAATGCGGCACCAGCGCCACTTCGCCGAGACGCCGCGCCCCGTCATCGGTGTTCAGCACCTTGTTGAACACCTCTTCGCCGCGCGAAGCCTTGGCCTCGACGATCCTGCCACCTTCAAAACGCACCGAGATATCCTCGATCAGCGTGCCCTGATGGGACAAAGGCTTTGTGCTGGAGACATGGCCGTCCACGCGCAATGCATGCGGCGTGGTGAAAACCTCTTCCGTCGGGATGTTCGGATTGCAGGTGATACCATTCTTGGCGGTCGAGGCGCCGCCCTGCCACCGGTGCTCGTCGGCAAGACCGACAACCAGATCGGTACCCGGGCCCTTGAAGTGCAGGGAGGCGAAGTTGAGGCCATTCAGCCATTCGCGGCGCTTGGCAAGCACGGCATTGTGCTCCCGCCATGCGGTGACGGGATCATCAATGTCAACGCGCGACGCGGCAAAGATGGCGTCGGCCAATTTGGCAACCGCTGCGTCCTCGGAAAGATCCGGGAAAACCTGCTTTGCCCAGGATGGATTCGGATACGAAACGATGTTCCAGTTGACGTCGAAACCGGCAATTTTCTCCAGTGCCGGCTGATAGGCCTTCGAGGTTGCCCGGTTGGCGCGGGCGACCTTTTCCGGGTCTTCCGCCGAAAGCAGCATCGGATTGTCACCGGCTATGGCAAGCCGCGCTGTGTTCGCTGAAAAGGCCTTGGCCATTCCCTCGAAGAGCCATGTGGCGGCGTGGTCGAAACTCTCCGCCGGCGCATGGCGATAGCGCATCAGCGTCGCTTCTTCGTCCGCATAGAAGGAGGTGACCAGACCGGCGCCCGCCCTGTAGGCGTGCTCGGTGATGCGGCGCACCAGCGGCAGGGCAGCCAGCGGTGCGGTGATCAAGAGGTCTTGCCCCGCTTGCAGTTGCAGGCCGATTTTGACGGCAACTTCGGCCAGGCGGTCGAGTTTTGCGGAATCGATGGAGGTGGTCTTTGCGGATGTAATCATGACGGTTCCAGAGTGACGGCGGGATGGAAAGCAAAAGATGGAGGCGGGGGGTGCGAGACAGTCTGCTTCCCCGCCTGTCGGATCAATCCTCGTGGATCAGGCTGTGGTCACGGCTGTCGCGCATCTTGATGTAGACGATCAGGGACAGGCCGATCATGATGGTGACATACCAGAAGAACCAGGTTTCGTGGCCCATCTGCTTGAACTTCAGCGCCACCCATTCGGCGGTGCCGCCGAAGATCGTATTGGCCAGGGCATAGGGCAGGGCAACACCGAGCGCACGGATATGGGCCGGGAACAGTTCGGCTTTCACCACGGCATTGATGGAGGTGTAGCCGGTGACGATCAGGAGACCGGCCAGCGACAGGGCAAAGGCGACGTAGGGACTGGTGGTGACGGCCAGCGTGGAGAAGATGAGGTAGGTGAAGAGAACGCCGAGAATACCGAAGCCGACCATCAGCGGCTTGCGGCCGATCCTGTCCGAAAGAGCCCCGGCGATGGGCTGGCACAGCATGAAGATCAGCAGGGCGAGTGCGGTGATTTCGCTCGACGATTCCTTGCTGAAGCCGGAGGTGTTGACGAGGAATTTCTGCAGGTATGTGGTGTAGGCATAGAAGGCGAGCGTACCGCCGGATGTCAGTGCCAGAACGGTGAAGGCTTCTTTCGGATAGTGCCGGAACAGGGCAAAGCCGCTGGATTTCGGCTTGTCATCGTTCTTGGCATTGTGAAAGGACTGGGTTTCGGCAAGGCCGCGACGAATGTAGAAAACCGCGATGGCCAGGAAGCCGCCAATGGCGAAGGGAATGCGCCAGCCCCACGCACCGAGCTGTTCCGGCGTCAGGATACGCTGCAGTATAAGCAGAACCACAAGGGCAACGAGCTGTCCGGAAATCAGCGTCACGTACTGGAAGCTTGAATAGAAGCCGCGGCGGTTCTTGCCGGCCATTTCGCTGAGATAGGTTGCGCTGGCGCCATATTCGCCGCCGACGCTCAGGCCCTGCAGCAGGCGTGCCAGGACCAGAAGGGTCGGAGCCAGAAGACCGATCGATTCGTAACCCGGCGTGATGGCAATCAGCAGCGAGCCCAGGCACATCAGCGTCACGGACAGGGTAAGGCCGGCCTTGCGGCCCTTGCGGTCGGCATAGATGCCCATGACCCAGGCACCGATCGGACGCATCAGGAAGCCGACGGCGAAGACAGCTGCGGCGCTCAGAAGCTCGGCGGTCTGGTTGCCGGAAGGGAAAAAGACGGGGGCAAAATAGAGCGTGAAAGCGGCATAGACATACCAGTCATACCATTCGACAAGATTACCCGCCGAACCGCCGATGATGGATTTCAGTCGGGTTTTAACGTCGGGTGCAACGGCAATGGGTGCGGTTTCGGCAATATCGCTCATGAAAATTCCTACCTTTGATTGTGGCTGACCGTCTGCGCGGCGCTGATTTCCGGCATGGCGTTTCTTCGGTGTGAAACAGGGACTCCCTGCCTCCAAGTCTTAGGGCAGCCCCCGCCAGAATTCAAATCCTTATCTGCCCGGCCGATTCTGACGCGATCCGCTGACGCGCAACTGCACCAAAGCGTGATCGCAAAGATCAGAAAATTGCCATGATCCGGGAACTCCCTCTGGCCGGTGCCGTTTTTCACAATGGGAAGGATGCGAGACAAGACACGTTGCACTCGATCACCCCTGTCATTTTGCCGGCAACAATCCTCAGGAGAAGAAGATGGATCTCAACAGACGCGATATGCTCGTCCTCTCGGGCGCCGTGGCAGCCACAACGCTCTTTGCTCCAAACATCCAGGCGCGTGCGGCCGCCCCATTCAAGCAGCCGGAACTGCCCTATGCTGAAGACGCTCTGGCGCCTGTCATCTCCGCGCGCACGGTCGGCCTGCATTATGGCAAGCACCATGCGGGCTATTTCAAGAAGCTGAACACCCTGGTGGAAAAGACGCCCTATGCCGATCTTTCGCTCGAAGAGGTGGTGGTGCGGGCGAAGAAGGAAGGTAATGCGCCAGTCTTCAACAATGCAGCGCAGGCCTGGAACCATAACCTCTACTGGCAGCAATTCCAGGGCGGGTCCGCGCCCGCCAAGGGTGCCTTTGCAACGGCGGCAGAAAGCAGCTTTGGCGGGCTCGACGGCCTGAAGAAGAAGATCGTTGCCGAATCAGACAATGTTTTCGGGACAGGCTGGGTCTGGCTGGTCAGGGATGGCGACAAGCTTGCCGTGGCGGGCATGAAAGACGCTGGCGATCCGTTGGCTGAAGGCGGCAAGGCCGTGCTTGGCATCGACGTCTGGGAGCACGCCTATTATCTCGACTATGAAAACCGCCGTGCCGAGCATGTGGCAGCGGTTCTCGACAAGCTGGTTAACTGGCAGTTCGTTTCCGACCGGTTCGACGCCTGATCCGGCTCATTGCTGCGATGGTTCAGAAAATATCCTAGCCGAAATTCGGGACGCGGATGTAGTGTTTGAGCGGGCTGATGTGTCCTTGCGGTTCATCATCCTGCTCGTCATCCGCCGTTTCCTGCGCCAGCGCTGCATCCTTCTCCAGGCGCGCCTCGCGGATTTCCTTTTCCGAACTTTCGCCCATGCACAGGGCGCCAAGCAGGATCATGCGCGCCTTGCCGGCAAGGCCGGAATGGTCTTCATCCAGGGCGATATCGAGAATGACCCGGCTGAAATCGGTTGGCTCCGGCGCAGCTTCAGCGGTGTGGCGGAGCCGGTCGCGGCGCCGATTCTCCGCATCGATCAGGCTGTAGAGTTTTTCGCGCAGGTCCGCGCCGACGTTTTCGTATTGAGCTGCAAGGCTCGGTGCAGCCGCGGCGAGCTTCTGCTTTTGCCGCTCCCGGTGCCGTTTCTGTCTCTCTGCGTTGGATAGTGCCATGGGTATGTCTGTGCCGTAACGAACGCGAATCACTTGCATGAACTTGATAGGGGTGCGTGCCCTAACGGGCAACATTATGGTCACGTAACACACAGACTGTGGATAACAATCGTTAGGATTGCGTGCGTTACGTAACGCGAGCCGTTATGGCATTGGGCCTCGCCGTAACGGCTGTGACGGAACCATAAGAACGTGGTGGCGTTCTTTGACGCGCAGGGTTAGGGATATTGCACGATAAGGTTGCAAATCTGTCGGACGGAATGAATGGAATCGTGAATGGAAACCAAGGCCAATTATCTTGTGGTCAGTATTTTCACCCTGCTGGTGAGCGCGCTGGCCCTTGGTTTCGTCTACTGGATCGAGCGTTTGGGCGACACGCGCCCCACGGCAATGCTTGAAATCCGCATTCCAGGCTCTGTTACGGGACTGGCCGTGAAAAGCCAGGTTCTGTTCAACGGTCTGAAGGTCGGCGATGTGACCCGGCTTTTCGTCGATGCCAGCAATCCCGACGTGGTGATCGCCCAGACGCAGATCGATGCAACCACGCCAATCACGCGATCGACCCAGGCGCAGCTGGCTTTCGTCCTGTTGACCGGGCAGGCCTATATCGAGCTGAAGGGCGGCAAGAGTTATGAACCGAAGCTCCTTGAAGAAGCGGAAAAGGAAGATACGGTCGCGCGTATCGATATCGACCCGTCATCCCTGAAAACCCTTGTCCAGACGGTGCAGGATGTGCTGCAGCGCGTGGATCGTGCCATGGATGCCACCGAAAACTATCTGGACGAGATGAAAGGGCCGGCGCTCGACCGGGCGCACGAAGCCAAGGCGTTTACCCAGCAGCTTGCCGACAGCACGGATATGATCAACCGTTACGGACAGCGGGCGCAGGATGTGCAGGCGGTGATACAGGATGCGCGTGAAACCATGTCGCGGATCAACCAGGCGTCTGTCAAAGTCGACGATGCGCTAACGAAGCTGGACAAGGAACTCTCCGAAGGCAAGGGCAGCACGGTTGCCAATATCCGCGAACAGCTGCAATCCTATCGCGATACGGCTGACAGCCTGCAGGCCCGGCTGGCGCCAATCCTGAAAACACTGGGAACCTATACCGGTGAAAAGCTGCGCAACGCGCAAAAGTTCATTTCCGACAGTCGGCGCTCGGTCGAGTCTATCGAACGGGCGATTTCGAACTTTGACAGCAATCCGCGGGACGTTCTGTTCGGCGGAGACAGCAAGGTTCCGGAGTATAACGGGCGGCGCTGAATCAATCCGGGATCGCCGCCGCATAGGCGCTCAAGGTAGTGCTCGACACACCGGCATTCGATGGATAGCGTTGCAACCCTGTATGGGGGATATGATGCGGTTCAATGTGATCGGAACGGGACTTTTGATTGCGGCACTTGCGGGCTGCACAACGCCATCCGGCGGCAGGAGCGGCGAAGCCGCGCTTGTGGTGGATGTCAAACAACTCGTGACCACATCCTATCAATGCCAGAGCGCGCTTGGCCGCGAGCCGCATTACTCCGCCATTGAAAGCAGCGAGACCATCCTCAAGGCGCTCGGCCGCTCACCTGAGGAGGCTGACCGGACCGTTCGCGGCTGGCTGAAAGGCCTGATCGCATCGCCAAGGCAGCCAACGGATATGGACCGCAAGTCGTGCAAGGATACGCTGCTGAAACTGGCGGAGAAAGTCAGGGTCGAATTCGAGGCGCGCAAAACCAGGGGATGATGCATGGCTGAGCCGGAACCTCCGCAATCTGCCTCCCTGTCACCGGTATTGTTTGTTCTGGTGCTTGTGTTCGCTGCCGGAGTGAGTTCGGTTTTGTTCTATCCGGCGATGTCTCTGCTGGGCGGTATTGTCGGGCTGTTCCGGGCGACGGGCTAGCCTCCACATTTCAAACGGTCTTGACGCGTTGCGGACATGTTGCCGTAATCCGTGCGATGTATATTGCCGCGCCTATGGAGGCTTCGTAATGGCTCGCATGTCTGGCATGTTTCTGATTGTTTTGTTTTTTATTGCTCTGGTTTCCTTCGAGATTCTCAAGAAAGAGCAGATCGCCGGTTCGGGACATGTCATTGCCAAGACGATCGATATCGAGACATTCGATGGGATTACGCTGGAAGGTATCGGCAATGTCCAGATGAAGCAGGGCGACGGCGAGAGTCTTGTCGTCACGACGGACGACAATATCCTCCCGCTGCTGGATATAGGTGTTCGCGGCGGCGATCTCGTGCTTGGTACCCGGGGCAGGATAGAAATCGTGCCGTCGAAAACGGTAGCATATGACATTACGGTCAAGGACCTCAGCCGGGTCACATTGTCCGGTTCCGGCAGCATCCGCGCCGGCGCGTTCAAAGGCAGCACGGTGAAGATCGATTTGTCCGGCTCCGGCGACATCCAATTCGACGCGCTGAGCGCTGAGCAGATTCTGCCCCGGGTGACCGGCTCGGGCAGCGTAAAGCTGGACAACATAGCGGCCGGCGACGTCGCTGCCGCGATCACCGGATCGGGGCAGATCAGCCTTGGCGGCAAGGCGCAGACGCAGGAACTCGATCTGGATGGCTCCGGCGCCTATAACAATGGCGACCTGGCCACCGATGCCACGAAGGTGGATATTTCGGGAAGCGGCAGCGCATTGGTCCAGGCAAAGAACACGCTGGATATTTCGGTGAACGGCAGCGGAAGGGTGGAATATTATGGCCAGCCGGCAGTCGAACAGCGCGGCCATGGTTCGATGCGCGTCACGCCGCTCGGGGAGAGGTAGCTGTTTTCCCTTTTATGCAAAGGGAGATTAGAACATTTGGAGCGACACACTGCGATCGCAGATATCAAATGGTGTCTTCTATTCTGGATACGGGGCCATCATAACTGTTCAAGACTGTTTGGATTGCAGAAATTCTTAGAACTAGAGCGCCTTCAGAGTGGTCCTAGCTACGCCATGCCCAAGCCGCTTTCAAAACTCGCTGGTTTGATGTTGAATTGCTAGTCGAATGCGCTTCCACTTTTTTTGTGTAAACGAGTCACAGCGCCGCCATGCTTCGACTTCCCTGTTGAATGCTATTTCCCCAGCCCGTTGGCCGTGTCGCGCAATCTGCTCAGCAGCGAGTGCTCTGATTTCTGCTTTGGGGATCAGTCGAGGTCTGATCTCGCCTTCCCATGTCTCCCAAATGAACGCGCCCCATATCGGTGATGTAGCCAGCAATATAGCTAGCCATTTAAGTGAAAATACAAAAAACAAAGCTGCCCCCAGATGAGACGAATTATCTGAATTTAAGATAACTGATTTTCAGATTTACTGGAAGTCCCGTTAAAGACGGGAACACTGATGGGAAAAACGCTTGGAACAGAAAAACACAAGGCGCTGATCGCTTTGCTGATCGCCAGGCGGGAAGCTGCCGGCCTCACGCAGACGCAGCTTGCCGATGCGCTGGGCGAATATCAGTCCTTTGTCGCCCGGCTCGAAAGCGGTCAGCGTCGCGTGGATGTGGTCGAGCTGATCGAGCTTGCGGGCATTCTCGGATTTGATGCGGCGCAGATGGTGAAGGCGGTTGAACTGTCCGGCGAAGCGGACCGGGCTTAAGTCTGGAGACGCATCTTCAGGAAAGTAATGGCGGAGAGGGAGGGATTTGAACCCCCGATGGAGTTGCCCCCATGCCGCATTTCGAGTGCGGTGCTTTCAACCACTCAGCCACCTCTCCGCGTAAAAGCGCCTGTCGTGGACAGACGCCTGATAAAGCCGGGATGTTCTCCCTGCCGGTGCCGCGATGTCCCGAAGGACTTGGCTTGAGCGTGCGACGCGCTAGATAGCGGGCAAAGCGCAAGGATACAAGAGCAATTTTGCGTTAAATTTCTTGACTCTCGCATAATCCTCACCTTATAAGCGCCCGACGACTGGCGTGGGGGATTCTCCGCGCCGTTTGTTTTTGAGTCTGGATGCCCGGATCCCTAGGGGTTGCAGGCATCTTTCGATTAATATGTCACGACTGACAAAAAGACGGTTAGCGCCCTTCAAACGGCAAAAAACCGAACCGAACGCCGAAAGGGCATAAAATGTTCGCAGTCATCAAGACCGGTGGTAAGCAGTATCGCGTTGCCGCCAATGACCTTCTGAAGGTCGAGAAAGTTGCCGGCATTGCCGGTGACATCGTTGAATTTGCCGAAGTTCTGATGGTTGGCGTCGGTGCAGACGCTACGATCGGTGCTCCGACCGTTGGCGGCGCGCTGGTCACAGCCGAAGTCGTCGAGCAGGGTCGGGCACGCAAGGTCATCGCTTTCAAGAAGCGTCGCCGCCAGAACTCCAAGCGTACACGCGGTCATCGTCAGGAACTGACGACGATCCGGATCGCCGAGATCCTGACGGGTGGTGCCAAGCCTTCGAAGACTGCCGCTGACAAGCCGGTCAACAAGAAGCCTGCTCCGAAGGTGGAAGCTGCCGCTGCGGAAGCAACCGAGACGAAAGCCGCCCCGAAAGCCAAAGCTGCGCCGAAGAAGGCTGCTGCCAAGGCCGAAAAGCCCGCTTCGGGCGAGTAAGAACAGGTTTAAAGGAGCAATCCCATGGCACACAAAAAAGCTGGTGGTTCGTCGCGCAACGGTCGTGATTCCGAATCAAAGCGTCTTGGCGTGAAGAAGTTTGGCGGCGAGCGCGTGCTTGCTGGCAACATCCTCGTTCGTCAACGCGGCACCAAATGGCATGCCGGCGTCAATGTTGGCATTGGCAAGGATCATACACTCTTCGCACTTGAAGCCGGTGTTGTATCTTTCCGTACCAAAGCCAACGGCCGTAGTTTCGTGTCGATCGTGAACCCGATCGCCGAAGCAGCAGAATAGCTGGTCCTGCTTGAAGCACCGGCGTCCCCATCGGACCCGGTGACTGGCATCCAAGCCAAGAGATCAAAGGGGAGATGGGGTTTCACCCATCTCCCTTTTCGCATCTGGAGGATAGCAAAATGGTTGCCGAATTACTGGAAGACGATGAAGACAGGCTGGACCTGATAGACTGTCCGGTCCTCGTGACCGAACGCCTGGTCCTGCGCGCGCCGCACGCCGAGGACGTTGACGCAATTGCCCGTCTCGCCGACAATCCCCGTGTGGCGGAAATGCTTTCCCGCATGCCCCATCCCTACACGCAGGATCATGCGGTGGACTTTGTGCGCCGCGCCAATGCGGGCGAGATCGGCAAATGCGTCTACGCGATTACCCTTGCGCAATCCGGCACCTTCATCGGCTGTTGCGGCATCAATTACCGCCGCAGCAAGGACTTGCGGATGAGCGAACCCCGCCGGGATGAGCTGGAGATCGGCTATTGGCTGGGCGAACCCTATTGGGGCAAGGGCTATGCCACGGAAACCGCGCATGCGCTGGTGGATCTCGTGTTCCGCGCCACGCAGGTGGAAAAGCTGCATGCGTCGTGCCGGGTCTCCAACATCGGTTCGCGCCGCGTGCTCTACAAGAGCGGGTTCCAGTATGCCAATACCGGCATGATGGATTCGCTCGCTGCAGGCAATGTGCCCGTCGAACGCTATATGCTGGATCGCCGGACATGGATCGGGCTTCGCAGCTGGAACGCATAAATTACAATTGGCCGCCGCGATCTCTTGCGACGGCCAGTTTTCTTCCCGCGTATTTTCCTGTAATGGCTCGGGACATCAAAAAGGACTGAACTTCCATGAAATTTCTCGATCAGGCGAAAGTCTATATCCGCTCCGGCGATGGTGGTGCCGGCTCGGTATCGTTCCGCCGTGAAAAATTTCTGGAATTCGGCGGTCCCGATGGCGGTGATGGCGGGCGCGGCGGTGACGTTTGGGCCGAGGCCGTGGACGGTCTCAACACGCTGATCGACTATCGCTACCAGCAGCATTTCAAGGCCAAGACCGGCATGCACGGCATGGGCCGCAACATGACGGGCGGCAAGGGTGCCGACGTGGTGCTCAAGGTTCCCGTGGGAACGCAGATTTTTGAAGACGACAATGAAACCCTGATCTACGATTTCACCGCCGTGGGGCAGCGCTACCGGCTTGCCAAGGGCGGCAATGGCGGCTTCGGCAATCTGCACTTCAAGACATCGACCAACCAGGCGCCGCGCCGTGCCAATCCGGGACTCGAAGGCGAAGAGCGCAATCTGTGGCTGCGGCTGAAACTGATCGCCGATGCAGGTCTTCTCGGCAAGCCGAATGCCGGCAAGTCGACATTTCTCGCCAGCGTGACGGCAGCCAAGCCGAAAATCGCCGACTATCCCTTCACCACCCTGCATCCGAACCTGGGCGTTGCCCGCGTCGATGCGCGCGAATTCGTCATTGCCGATATTCCGGGATTGATCGAAGGCGCGCATGAGGGCGTTGGTATCGGTGACCGGTTCCTTGGCCATGTCGAGCGCACGCGGGTTCTCCTGCATCTGGTTTCGGCACAGGAAGAGAATGTGGCCGAGGCCTACAAGACCGTGCGCACCGAGCTTGAAGCCTACGGTCATGGGCTCGCCGACAAGCTGGAGATCGTGGCGCTGAGCCAGATCGATACGCTGGATGCCGCGGCGCGCAAAAAGAAGATTGCCGCGTTGAAAAAGGCCGCGGGCCGCGAGCCGATGCTCCTGTCCTCGGTCAGCCGCGAGGGTGTCGAGCAGGTGCTGCGTGCACTGTCGGCGATCATCCTTGAATCGCGTCAGTCAGAGGCCCCGGCAGAGGCCGATACCCGCTTCAAATATTGAGTGCATCATGTCCGTGCAGAACGAGCTCGCTTCTCCCGCCACTCTCAAGCTTTCCGCCTATCGGCGGATCGTGGTCAAGATCGGTTCGGCATTGCTGGTGGACCGCGCCAAGGGACTGAAGCGCGACTGGCTGGAAAGCCTTGGCGCCGATGTGGCAAAGCTGGTGCAGGCCGGTGTCGAGGTGATGATCGTCTCCTCCGGTGCCATCGCCCTCGGGCGGACGGTGCTCGGACTGCCGAAGGGCGCGCTGCGGCTCGAGGAAAGCCAGGCTGCGGCTGCGGCGGGTCAGATCGAACTTGCCAAAGCCTATTCCGAGGTGCTGGGCGGGCATCAGCTGCGCGCTGGCCAGATCCTGCTTACCCTTTCCGACACGGAAGAGCGCCGCCGTTATCTCAACGCCCGCGCCACGGTCGGCACCCTGCTGCGGCTCAAGGCCGTGCCCGTCATCAATGAGAATGACACGGTAGCGACCACGGAAATCCGTTATGGCGACAATGACCGCCTTGCCGCGCGGGTGGCGACGATGATGGGAGCGGACCTCCTGATTCTCTTGTCCGACATTGACGGGCTCTATACCGCGCCGCCGCATCAGAATCCCGATGCGCAGTTCCTGCCGGTTGTCGATGCCATTACGCCAGAGATTGAAGCCATGGCTGGTGCCGCTGCGTCGGAATATTCGCGGGGCGGCATGAAGACCAAGCTCGACGCCGGCAAGATTGCCAATGCGGCGGGCACGGCGATGATCATTGCCTCCGGCACACGCATGCATCCGCTGGGTGCCATCGATGCGGGCGAGCGGTCAACACTGTTCAAGCCGAGCCTCAATCCGGTGAATGCATGGAAGACGTGGATATCGGGCAATCTCGAGCCGGCCGGGCGGCTGGTGATCGACGAGGGTGCGCTGACGGCGCTCAAATCCGGCAAATCGCTTCTGGCTGCCGGTGTCCGTGACGTTGCCGGTCAGTTCACCCGCGGCGATACGGTTGCGGTTGTCGGTCCGGATGGACGCGAAGCCGCGCGCGGCCTTATTGCCTATGATGCCGCAGATGCCGTAAGGATTGCAGGGCGCAAGACCAATGAGATTGCCGCGATCCTCGGTTACGATGCCCGGTCGGCGATGATACACCGGGATGATCTGGTTGTACGCGCAGCAAAACGTGCTGCGAAGGAGTGAAAAATGCTGGGACGGGTCGAACCGATTGACGACGTTGCTGAATTGATGGCCGGAATCGGCCGCAAGGCCCGTGCCGCTGCCCAGCCGCTGTCGATCGCTTCGCCGGAACAGAAGATGATTGCCCTGATCGCCATGGCGGATGCGGTGGATCGCCGTGCCCCGGAGATTCTGGACGCCAACCGGCAGGATATGGCCGATGGTGAAAAGGCCGGGATGGCCGCCTCGCTGCTCGACCGGCTGAAACTGGATGCAGGCCGTATCGCTGCGATCTCGGAAAGCATCCGCACCATTGCCGCCCTCAAGGACCCCGTTGGGGGCAACATTGCCGAATGGGACCGTCCCAACGGCCTGCACATCGAGCGCGTGCGCACGCCGCTTGGTGTTATTGGCGTGATTTACGAAAGCCGCCCGAATGTAACAGCCGATGCGGGTGCCCTTTGCCTGAAGTCGGGCAATGCCGTCATCCTGCGCGGCGGGTCGGATTCCGCCCATTCCTCCCGCGCCATTCATGCGGCGCTGACCGAAGGGCTCGAAGCGGCGGGTTTGCCCAGGGATGCCATCCAGCTCATCCCGGTGACGGACCGTGCCGCGGTTGGTGAAATGCTGAAGGGGCTGGACGGCAATCTCGACGTCATTATTCCTCGTGGCGGCAAGAGTCTCGTGGCCCGGGTGCAGGCGGAAGCGCGCGTGCCGGTCTTTGCCCATCTGGAAGGGCTCTGCCACGTCTATGTCGACGCCTCCGCCGATCTCGACATGGCGCGTCGGATTATCGTCAATGCCAAGATGCGCCGGACCGGCGTCTGCGGTTCCGCCGAGACACTGCTGCTCGACCGGCTGATCGCCCCCGCCCGTCTTTTGCCGCTGCTTGAGGATTTGCAGGCAGCAGGCTGCGAAATTCGCGGTGACGCCGCAGTGGTCCAGCTATTATCAGCGGCAAAACCGGCGACGGAGGAGGACTGGTCGACGGAATATCTCGATGCCATCATATCCGTGAAGCTGGTTGACGGTATTGGCGACGCGATCGCGCATATCAATCACTATTCGTCCCACCATACGGAAGCGGTGATTGCTGAGGACATGCATGTGGTCGAGCGGTTCTTCAACGAGATCGACTCTGCCATCCTGCTGCACAACGCCTCGACACAGTTCGCCGACGGCGGTGAATTCGGCATGGGCGCGGAAATCGGCATCGCGACGGGCAAGATGCACGCACGGGGCCCCGTGGGTGTGGAGCAATTGACATCCTTCAAATACCGCGTGCGCGGCAATGGCCAGACCCGCCCGTGACATCCATCGATGCGTTACGTCACGATTTTCCCGGCGTGAGCGATGCGCATCTGCGCATGCCTTTCGTTGAAAAGGGCATGACCGTCGGGTTGTTTGGCGGATCGTTCAATCCGCCCCATGCGGGCCACGCGCTGGTGGCGGAAATCTCGCTGCGCCGGCTGCAGCTCGACCAGCTCTGGTGGATCGTTACGCCGGGCAATCCGCTGAAGGACACGCGCCATCTGGCCCCTCTGGCGGAACGGCTGAAATTGTGCGAGCAGCAGGTGCATGACCCGCGCATCAAGGTGACGGCGTTTGAAGCGGCCTATAATGTGCGCTACACGGCCGACACGCTGGCTTTGATCAAGGCGCGCAATCCGGGTGTGCATTTTGTCTGGATCATGGGAGCGGACAATCTTGCCGATTTTCACCGCTGGCAGCGCTGGCAGAAGATTGCCATGACGTTTCCCATCGCCGTGATCGACCGTCCGGGTTCGACCCTGGCATTTCTCTCGTCGCGCATGGCCAAGACGTTTGACTACGCCCGCTTCGATGAGGATGACGCCCCGCTGCTGGCACGGGCATCCGCGCCGGCATGGACTTTCATCCACGGGCCGCGTTCATCGCTGTCATCGACGGCGATACGCAACGGAGCCGTAAAACGGCAGGAATGAAAACGTGAACAAAGGCCGTGTCGCGACGTCTTGAAAGTGTCATGCGACTCTGCCTATCTTAATAACGTGCAGCAAGATTAAAGGCTGCGGCGCGTTGTTCTTATTGGAAAGGAAATACACTGAGAACAGCAATTCAGAAGAAGGATGCCTTGGCACCTTCAACGGCGGAGATGAACGGTGCAACTTCCGTTTCTCTTGCCCTCCAGACGGTCCTTGCCAGTCTCGATGACTCCAAGGCTGAAAAAATTGTCCCCATCGATCTTCGCGGAAAATCTGTCATCGGCGACCACATGGTCATCGCATCGGGCCGTTCGCACCGTCACGTAACGGCGGTGGCTGATCAGCTTCTGCGTGCGCTGAAGGAAAGCGGTCACGGAAACAATGCGAAGGTTGAAGGTCTTTCCAGCGGTGACTGGGTGCTGATCGACACGGGCGATATCATCATCCATATTTTCCGTCCTGAAGTGCGCGAGTTCTACAACATCGAAAAGATGTGGCAGGCTCCCGAACTTGACGGGGAAACCGTACATTAGAGCAAGGTGTGCCGTTACGGCACACGGAGCCTTGTGTGAGAAAGTTCTGACGGATCGGGGTATCCCGGCATAACGCCAGCGGGATGCTTCGGGCGGCTTACTGGATATGGACCGGTCATGCGCCGGAGAGTTATTCTTCGCGCCAAATTACAAAGGACTGGACGTGCCATGCGTATCACCGTTTTTGCCGTGGGCCGGATGAAGTCTGGCCCCGAACGGGAACTGGCAGACCGCTATTTCGACCGGTTGAAGAAAACCGGTTCACCGCTTGGTCTCGAATTCAGCTCCGTCACCGAAATCACCGAAAGCCGCGCCCAGCAGCCGGACCTGCGCAAACAGGAAGAGTCCGCTAAAGTGCTGGAAGCGCTGGATCAGGGCGGTGTACTCGTTCTTCTCGACGAGCGCGGCAAGACCATGCCATCGGAAGACTTTGCCAATGCAATCGCCCGGTTTCGCGATGACGGTAAACGCCAGCTGCTCCTGGCGATAGGCGGGCCTGACGGCCACGATGCGGATTTAAGGAAGCGTGCCGATCTCGTGCTGGCGCTGGGCGCCATGACCTGGCCGCATCAGATTGTCCGGATTCTTGTGGCGGAACAGCTCTACCGCGCGACCACGATCCTTTCCGGGCACCCGTATCACCGGGTGTGAAGTGTTTTCGCCACCTCCGGCCCGGAGATGGCGAAAAGCGGGGCACTTAATGCCGATCAATAATCGTCCGGCTGGTAGTAACGGTCATCGCGGTATTCACGCCGGTAGTCGCGGCGGGGATAACGATCATCCCGCCAACGCGGACGGTCGTCGCGGTCCCGCCAGCGCGGACGCTCGGCACTGTCGGCAAAGACCGCCGAGCAGCCCTTGTCCACCCAGATGGTGCCGCGGCTGAAGCCCCAGCTCTGGCCGGGAATGCAGGCCGAACCCGAAAGCTGCCGGATGATCCGCGGCCGGCGCATGTCGGTCTCGCACTCATTGTAGCGGAAGCTGCGTGATTCGCATCTGATGGGCCGTTCCTGTGCCTGTGCGGCTGGAACCGTTACGAACTGCATACCCCCCAGGGTCACAGCCAAAGCTAGTATATATCGGTACATTTTCCCTCTCCGATATGATGACAACACACGCTGAAAGCGCATGTGTTCAAGGCGCAATTGTGGTGTTTGTTCCGTGCTCGTCAATCACATTTCCACCGCTGCCTGTTATGCTTTGTCAGGTGAATCGTCCAGTCTCGCTGTTCACGAGATCGGAGATGAAGCTGGAGACCGCCGTGATGCGGCGCAGGGTGCGTACGGATTCGTGGTAGGCAAGCCAATAGGACCGGTGAATCGTCCGTTCCGGCAGGACCGGGACAAGGTCGGGATATTCCCGTGCGATGAATGTATGCAGAATGCCGATGCCCGCCCCGGCCTTGACCGCTTCCACCTGTCCGATGGCACTGGAAATCTCGAAAGCGGGGCGCCATTCGCGGGTGATTTCAGGCGCATAATTCAGCGAAGGGCTGATGACCAGGTCGTCGACATAACCGACCAGCCGGTGCGCCGCGAGATCTTCGATGCTGCGGGGTGCCGGGTGCGCAGCCAGATAGGACCGGCTGGCATAGAGGCAGAGCGTGTAGTCAACGAGCTTTTTCGCCACGAGGCGTCCCTGATCGGGTCGGTCGACCGTAATGGCTATGTCAGCCTCGCGCCGCGACAGCGAGAAGGAACGGGGAACCGGAACAAGCTGGATCTTGAGATCGGGATAGCGGGCGGTGAGGGTGGCAAGGCGCGGCGCGAGGAAGGAGACACCGAAGCCATCCGGCGCGCCAATGCGCACTGATCCGGAAATGGACACATCGGCATCGCCAAGCGAGGAGCGGATCGACAGCATTTCCGCTTCCATGCGCTCAGCTGACAGGAGGAATTCTTCGCCGGCATGGGTCAGCTCGCAGCCGTTGGTGCGGCGGGTCAGCAGCTTGGTGTTGATGTCATTCTCCAGCGCAGTGAGACGGCGCGCCACGGTCGCATGGTTGACGCCAAGCCGTTTGGCCGCGCCGAGTATTTGGCCCGAACGCGCGACAGCCAGAAAAATCCGCACATCGTCCCAGCTCATCGTTTGACCTCCTGTGCTATTCGTACTTCAATTTTTGCACAACGGATACGCTTTCGCTCGGCTTGCAATAAAAAATTTGAAGCGCGATGATAGAGTAACGAAATTCAGTCAATCCCAGGGAGGTTGCTCGCAATGCGTGAAGTCGGACATTTTATCGGTGGCAAGCATGTCGCCGGAACAAGCGGTCGTACGACCGAAATTTTCCAGCCCATGGACGGCACCGTTCAGGGCCGCGTGGCGCTCGCAACCCCCAATGAAGTGCGCGCTGCCATTGCCAATGCCAAGGCGGCTCAGCCGGCATGGGCCGCAACCAACCCGCAGCGCCGTGCGCGCGTGTTGCGCAAGTTCCTTGATCTCGTCGAAGCCGAATACGACTCGCTTGCCGAACTTCTGGCGCGCGAGCATGGCAAGACCATTCCCGATGCCAAGGGCGATATCCAGCGCGGTCTGGAAGTGGTCGAAGTTTGCCTCGGCTCAGCCCACATGCTCAAGGGTGAGTTCACCGACAATGCCGGCACGGGCATCGATGTTTATTCCATGCGCCAGCCGCTCGGCGTCGTCGCCGGCATCACCCCATTCAATTTCCCGGCAATGATTCCGCTGTGGAAGGCCGGTCCGGCGATTGCATCGGGCAATGCCTTCATTCTGAAGCCTTCCGAACGTGATCCGGGCGTGCCGATGCGTCTGGCCGAACTCTTCATCGAGGCCGGTTTGCCGGCGGGCATCTTCAACGTCGTCAATGGCGACAAGGAAGCTGTCGACACCATTCTGGATGATCCGGATATCAAGGCTGTCGGCTTCGTCGGCTCGACGCCGATTGCCCAGTATATCTATTCCCGCGCCACGGCCAACGGCAAGCGTGCTCAGTGCTTCGGCGGTGCCAAGAACCACATGATCATCATGCCCGATGCGGACATGGACCAGACGGTTGATGCCCTTATCGGTGCCGGCTACGGTTCCGCGGGCGAGCGCTGCATGGCGATCTCCGTTGCCGTTCCCGTCGGCAAGGATACCGCGGATCGTCTCGTCGAGCGCCTGATCCCTCGGGTTGAAAGCCTGAAGGTCGGACCCTCCACCGACGCGTCGGCGGATTACGGCCCGGTTGTGACCCGGCAGGCGCTGGATCGCATCAAAGGCTATGTCGATCTGGGCATCCAGGAAGGGGCGAAGCTCGTCGTCGATGGCCGCGGCTTCAAGATGCAGGGCTATGAGAACGGCTTCTACATGGGTGGTTGCCTGTTCGATCACGTCACGCCTGACATGCGGATCTACAAGGAAGAAATTTTTGGTCCGGTTCTGGGCATTGTCCGCGCCGATACCTATGAGGATGCGATCCGTCTGCCGAATGAACACGAATACGGCAATGGCGTTGCGATCTTCACCCGTGACGGCGATGCTGCCCGGGATTTTGCCTCGCGCGTTCAGGTCGGCATGGTCGGCATCAATGTGCCAATTCCGGTTCCGATCGCCTATTACACCTTCGGCGGCTGGAAGGGTTCCGGTTTCGGCGATCTGAACCAGCATGGCCCGGATGCATTCCGCTTCTACACCAAGACCAAGACCGTGACGTCGCGCTGGCCGTCGGGCGTCAAGGACGGGGCCGAGTTCGTCATTCCGACGATGAAGTAACTCGCTTTGAGCTTTGAAATCGCCGTCCGGTTCCGCACCGGGCGGCGATTTTCTTTTGAGCCAAACCCGGTTTACGGGGCCATTGTCCGGAGATAGCCGATCAGCCGGGTCGCCTCGTCGGCGGCCTTGTCCGGTTCGCGGGCGATGATCGCCTTGA
Source organism: Todiramphus chloris collaris (assembly GCA_025345505.1). Taxonomy (NCBI): domain Eukaryota; kingdom Metazoa; phylum Chordata; class Aves; order Coraciiformes; family Alcedinidae; genus Todiramphus; species Todiramphus chloris. Next base: position 1,436,324 of record JANVCC010009742.1, on the reverse strand, counting down.
TCAGCGCGGTGTGCGCCCCGGCGGATTGTTCGAGGCTGCCGGGCCGCTGCAGGCGGAACCAGAACCGGCGGCTGTGGGTTTGTAGCGGGGATGCGAGACGGGCCGCATAGGGGTTTTCCGCCGCCTGTCCGAGCACCGTATCGAAAATCTTGTCGGCGTTGAGAAAGCTGATCACATCGTTTCCGGAGCGTGCAGCCATCATTGCATCGGATGCCGCCTTCAGTCTTTCATGGTGTAGGGATGCGCCATAGAGCGCCGCATCGCGTGCAAGAACCCGCTCGACACCCTCGCGCGCATCGAGAACCTTGGTAAAGTCCTGCGGATTGAGCGCGGCAATGGCAATGCCCGAGCGGGGGCGAATTTCCATCAAGCCTTCCCAGGCCAGCTTCTGCACCGCTTCGCGCACCGGCGTGCGGCCCATATTGGTAACATCCGTGAGGGTGCGCTCGTTGACGACCGCGCCAGGCTCAAGCTTCAGCGTGACGATCATCTCTTCGATCTGGCGATAGGCCAGTTCAGCAAGACTTTCGCCCGTCTGGGCCATGGTGTGGACTGCGGTTTGATCCATCAGATAAACTTTCTGTTCAAGGCAATTGACAGCCACACGCCTTACAGATATATTTCTGATATATCAAGAAGGAGAAGAGACATGTGGTCAGGCGTTTTCCCTGCGGTTACAACCAAATTCACTGAAGATGATAAACTCGATCACAAGGAAATGGAACGTTGCTTCTCGCTCCTGATGGATGCGGGTTGCGATGGTTTGATTGTTGCGGGTTCGCTCGGCGAAGGCCCGATGCTCAGCCACGAGGAAAAACTCGCGGTGCTGAAAACGGCGCAGGGTGTTGCCAAGGGCAAGCCGGTGCTTCTCACCATCAATGAAGCGGCAACCCGCGATGGCGCCGCGCTTGCCAAGCAGGCAGCCAAGGCCGGTGCCGACGGCCTCATGCTGGTTCCAAGCCCGATCTATCATACGGACCCGGAAGAAACGGTCACCACCCTGAAGGCTGTTGCAGCTGCCGGCGATCTGCCCGTCATGATCTATTCCAACCGCATTGCCTATCGCGTCGATGTGACCAGCGAAATCCTGGCGGAACTTGCGTCCGACAAGCACTTCGTGGCCATCAAGGAATCCTCCGACGACGTGCGCCGCACCACCGATATCATCAATACGTTCGGCAAGCGTTATGACCTCTTCACCGGCGTCGACAACCTTGCCTTCGAAGCGCTGACTGCAGGCGCCATCGGTTGGGTCGCCGGGCTGGTTACGGCCTTCCCGAAAGAGACCGTTGCGATCTACAAGCTCGTCGGTGCCGGCCGCTATGCCGAGGCACTGGATATCTATCGCTGGTTCCGCCCCTTGCTTGACCTCGATGTCTCCACCTATCTTGTGCAGAACATCAAACTGGCGGAAGTCCATGAAATCGGAACCAATGATCGCGTGCGTCTGCCGCGCCAGCCTTTGCGCGGTGCGCGCCGGGCGGCTGTCGACAAGATCGTCAGGGATGCAATGGCATCGCGGCCGAAGCTGCCTGTTCTCTGAGGCTGCGCGATGAGCGCCGCTCCGGAAAAGCATGATGTTGTCATTGTCGGCGCCGGTATCATCGGCGTCGCCATCGCGGCTTTTCTGGGCGAAGCCGGGCGCAGGGTTCTGGTGATCGATCACCAGGGCATCTGCGAAGGGACGAGCTCCGGCAATGCCGGGGCCCTGGCTTTTTCCGACATACTGCCGATGGCCTCGAAAGGGGTCATGGCCAAGGTTCCGGGCTGGCTGATGGACCCGCTCGGGCCGTTCACCATCCGGCCGTCCTACCTCCCCAGGCTGGCGCCATGGCTCTACCGGTTCTGGCGCGCCAGCCGGCCGGACGTATTGGAGCACACCACAGTGGCGCAAGGCGCGATGATGCGCCTCGCCGAGCCGGAAATGCTGGATCTGATGCAGCGCGCCGGTATCCGCCACATGGTGCGCGAGGATGGTTCGCTCGAGCTTTACGAGAGCGAGCACGAGCTCAATCTCTGTCTGCCCGGCTGGGCGGCACGGGAGAGGGCGGGCATTGCCTTCGAACATTTGCGCGGCGACGCGCTGGCTGCCTGTCAGCCAGGCCTCGCCCGCCGCTTTGTCGCCGGAACCTTCGTTCCGGGATGGAAGACGGTCAGCGATCCCAAACATGTGGGCAAAGGGTTGTGGGCCCATGCGGAAAAACTGGGCGCCCGCTTCGAGCGTGCGGACGTCGTTTCCGTCAGCGCGAACGATACGGGTGGTGCAGTCACGCTTGCCGATGGGCGGACGGTCGAAACAGGCAAGCTCATCCTTGCTGCGGGCGCCTGGTCACACCGGCTGGCGCAGCATCTCGGTGACCATATTCCGCTGGATACGGAGCGCGGCTACAACACCACATTGCCTGTCGGGGCCTTTGATCTGAAACGCCAGTTGATATTCTCCGGTCACGGATTCGTCGTAACACCGCTCGAAACCGGCGTGCGCGTCGGCGGAGCCGTCGAATTGGGCGGTCTCGACTTGCCCCCCAATTACAAGCGCTCGGACGTCATGCTGCAGAAAGCCAAGACCTTTCTGCCGGATCTCGATACATCAGGCGGGAGGCAATGGATGGGGTATCGTCCGTCGATGCCCGATTCCCTGCCGGTTATCGGCTATTCCAGGCAAAGCAAGAATGTTCTCTATGCCTTTGGCCACGGGCATCTGGGCTTGACCCAGTCCGCTGCCACGGGACGACTGATCTGCGATCTCATCGAGGGCCGGCGGCCGTCGATCCCGATCGATCCCTTTAATCCGCAACGCTTTTAGGACCCTGTACATCATGGCGCGTCATTCCTTCTTCTGTGTCGACGGTCACACCTGTGGTAACCCGGTACGTCTCGTGGCAGGGGGAGGGCCAAACCTCACCGGCTCGACCATGATGGAAAAGCGCGCGCATTTCCTGCGCGAATTCGACTGGATCCGCACCGGTCTGATGTTCGAGCCGCGCGGCCACGACATGATGTCCGGTTCCATTCTCTATCCGCCGACCCGCGAGGATTGCGATGTGGCGGTGCTGTTCATCGAGACGTCGGGCTGTCTGCCCATGTGCGGCCACGGCACCATCGGCACGGTGACGATGGCAATTGAACACGGCCTGATTACCCCGAAGACGCCGGGCATCCTGAAGCTGGATACCCCGGCCGGTCTGGTGGTCGCCGAATACACGCAGGAAGGCCAGTATGTCACCAGCGTGCGCATCACCAACGTTCCGGCCTTTCTCTACGCGGAAGGGCTGGAAGTGGAATGTCCGGATCTCGGGACGCTGCATGTGGATGTTGCCTATGGCGGCAATTTCTATGCAATCGTCGATCCGCAGAAAAACTTCCGGGACATGGCGGATTACCGGGCGCTCGATCTTATCGGCTGGAGCCCGGTTTTGCGCGAGCGTCTGAACGAGCGATATACGTTCCAGCACCCGGAAAAGCCCGATATCAACACACTCAGCCATATCCTGTGGACCGGGGCGCCGACCAAGCCGGAAGCGCATGCGCGCAATGCCGTGTTCTACGGCGACAAGGCGATTGACCGCTCCCCCTGCGGCACGGGTACATCGGCTCGCATGGCGCAACTGACGGCGAAGGGAAAATTGAAGCCTGGAGACGACTTCGTGCATGAATCGATCATCGGCTCGCTGTTTCATGGCCGGGTGGAATCGGCCACCCATGTTGGCGATCGCGATGCAATCATACCCTCGGTCGCGGGGTGGGCGCGGATGACCGGTTACAGCACGATCTTTATCGATGACCGCGATCCCTTCGCTCACGGCTTTGTGGTCAAGTGAGCCTCACCAGGCTCGTTCCGACAATAAGGCGGGGATAGGTAATTCAGTTAAATCAGAGGCATTTGCTGTAAATTTCGTCA
>JANVCC010009742.1:1405275-1432023 GCA_025345505.1 Todiramphus chloris collaris | reverse complement strand
GCTTGGCGCGTTCATGGCGATGATCGTTTTTCTTGCTTTAACCACGTTTATCGGCGGCGTCCCTGTTGTGCTGGCGCTGCTCCTTATGATGCTTGTCGCCATGCTGCTGACAGGGTTGTGGAGCTGGACAATCGAGCGTCTTGCCTACCGGCCGCTACGCGGATCGTTCCGCCTCGCGCCGTTGATCACGGCGATCGGCATGTCGATCGCGCTGTCCAATTTCGTGCAGGTCACACAGGGCCCGCGCAACAAGCCGATCCCGCCGCTCGTCAATGGCGGTGTGACAATCTACGGCACGGGCATCACCATTGCCTACAAGCAGATGGTGATCGTTATCGTCACCGCGATCCTGCTTGCCGCATTCTGGTATCTGGTCAACCGGACCACGCTCGGGCGGGCCCAGCGTTCCTGCGAGCAGGACCGCAAGATGGCCGCACTCCTCGGTATCGACGTGGACAAGACGATTTCCATGACCTTCGTCATGGGCGCCATGCTCGCTGCGGTCGCCGGAACGCTCTACCTCATGTTCTACGGTGTCATATCCTTCACCGATGGTTTCACACCCGGCGTCAAGGCGTTTACGGCCGCGGTGCTCGGCGGTATCGGCTCATTGCCCGGTGCGGTGGTCGGCGGCCTGCTGATCGGGCTGATCGAAGCGTTGTGGTCTGCCTATTTTTCCATCGATTACAAGGATGTGGCTGCATTTTCGATCCTTGCAATCGTCCTGATCTTCCTGCCCTCCGGCATTCTTGGTCGGCCCGAAGTCGAAAAGGTCTGAGCTTATGGCTGATATCCAATCTTCAGGACAGGATTCCGTCTACGTGAAAGCCGCCAGGGAAGCGGTGATTGCCGGAATCATCGCGTTCGGCCTGTTCTTCCTTGTCATTGGTTTCCGCACCGACCAGAACATCAACAATGAACTGGTTCTCGCCCAGCGCTGGGGCTTGCTGGCGATCTTCGTGGCCGTGGCTGCCATTGGGCGCTTCATCTTCGCAGCGTTCATTACGCCGTCGCGGGAACAGGCGAAGCTGGCCAAAAGCAAGGTGCCAGTCGCTGCCAAGATCGACCGCCGCTCGCTCAAGGCGACGGTGTCGCGGTTTGGCCTTGCCCTGCTTTTCACCTACCCCTTCGTCGTCATCCTGATCCTGGCGCTGATTCAGTTCGCGGTGACCGGACAATGGTCGTTCCAGAGCGGCGTGCAGGGCTCGCTCAAATATGTCGACAATTTCGGTATCCAGATCCTGATCTACGTCATGCTGGCATGGGGTCTGAACATCGTCGTGGGTCTCGCTGGCCTGCTCGATCTTGGGTATGTCGCCTTCTACGCGGTCGGCGCCTATTCCTATGCCCTGCTCTCCGCGCATTTCGGCCTGTCCTTCTGGCTGCTCCTGCCGATGGCCGGTATCTTTGCCGCCACGTGGGGCGTTGTGCTCGGCTTTCCGGTGTTGCGGCTGCGGGGTGACTATCTTGCCATTGTCACGCTGGCTTTTGGTGAGATCATCCGTCTTGTGCTGATCAACTGGACCGTTGTGACCAAGGGTACATTCGGTATCTCCGGTATTGCCAAGGCCACCATGTTCGGTATTCCCTTCACGCCGGGCCCCACCGGTTTTGCCGCCATGTTCGGCCTGCCGAACTCCGGCGTCTACTACAAGATTTTCCTCTATTATCTCATTCTGTTCCTTGCTCTCCTGACTGCCTGGGTGACGATCCGCCTGCGCCGCATGCCGATCGGCCGCGCCTGGGAAGCGTTGCGCGAGGACGAGATCGCCTGCCGGTCCCTCGGCATCAACACGACGACCACCAAGCTGACGGCTTTTGCCACCGGCGCGATGTTCGGCGGGTTTGCCGGGTCATTCTTCGCAGCCCGCCAGGGGTTCGTCAGTCCTGAATCCTTCGTGTTCCTCGAATCGGCGATCATTCTTGCCATCGTCGTGCTCGGCGGCATGGGATCGCTCATCGGTATCGCCATCGCGGCGGCGGTGATGATCGGCGGCACGGAACTCCTGCGCGAACTGGAATTCCTCAAGCTGATCTTCGGCAACGATTTTACGCCGGAGCTCTATCGTATGCTGCTGTTCGGTCTCGCCATGATTGTCGTCATGGTGTGGAAGCCGCGCGGATTTGTCGGTAACCGGGAACCGAGTGCCTTCCTGCACGAGCGCAAGATGATCTCCAGCGAGTTTACGAAAGAAGGGCACGGCTGATGGTTTCGGAAGTGCGTAACAATCCCAGCGCCGTGCTGCGCGTTGAACATCTCTCGATGAAGTTTGGCGGGCTTATCGCCATCAACGACCTGAACTTCGAAGCCAAGCGCGGGGACATCACCGCCCTGATCGGCCCGAACGGTGCAGGCAAGACCACGGTGTTCAATTGCATCACCGGATTCTACAAGCCGACCGAAGGCATGCTGACCATGACCCGCCAGAATGGCGAGGAATATCTTCTGGAGCGCATGGCCGACTTCGTCATCACCAAGAAGGCGAAAGTGGCACGCACATTCCAGAACATCCGGCTGTTCTCGGGGCTGACCGTTCTGGAGAACCTGCTGGTCGCCCAGCATAATCCCCTGATGCTGTCGTCGGGTTATACGATCCTCGGTCTTCTCGGCTTTCCCACCTACAAGAAGGCTGCCGCCGATGCGGTTGAGAAAGCCCGTTTCTGGCTGCAGAAGATCAACCTCATCGACCGTGCCGACGATCCGGCAGGCGATCTGCCCTACGGCGCCCAGCGGCGTCTCGAGATCGCCCGTGCCATGTGCACCGATCCGGAGCTTCTCTGCCTGGACGAACCCGCCGCTGGTCTCAACGCGCGTGAATCGGCGGAGCTGAACCAGCTGCTGCTGAGCATCCGCGATGAAACCGGGACCTCGATCATCCTGATCGAGCATGACATGTCCGTGGTGATGGAAATCTCCGATCACGTCGTTGTTCTGGAATACGGCACGAAGATTTCCGACGGAACGCCGGCGAGCGTGAAGAATGACCCGAAGGTCATTGCCGCCTATCTCGGCGTCGAGGACGAAGAGGTGGTCGAGCTGATCGAGCACGCAGCGGCGACCGGCGCTGATGATATCACGGCGGCCGTTGATCTTTTGTCCACGGAGGCCATCCAGGAAATCACGGAGACGCACCCCGAAGCGCCGGCTGCTGCAACCGCCGAAGTCGCGGCAAAGCCCGCCGGTCCGGCCATCAAGGCGGGAGCAACCGCCAATGCGCTCGCCGCACCGCGCGGCGGCACGCCCGACAATCTGACCCTGATCAAGGGGATTGGCCCGGTCAACGAGCGCCGGCTCAACGAACATGGCATTTTCCATTTCGACCAGATCGCGGCCTGGAAGAAGGCCGATGTGATCGCCGCCGAAGCCTATCTGGCGTTTGACGGGCGCATCGCGCGCGAAGACTGGATCGGCCAGGCCAAAAAGCTGGCGAAAGAGAGCCAGGGCAAACCGGCTGCGAAGAAGACCGGAGGGGCTAAGTAATGTCGGAAACACAAACTCTTCCGAGGACCGGGGCCCTTCTCAGCGTCGAGAACGTTGAAACCTATTACGGCAATATCCGCGCGCTCAGCGGTGTCAGCGTTCATGCGGATGCCGGTGAAATCGTCACGCTGATCGGCGCCAACGGCGCCGGAAAATCAACGCTGATGATGACCATTTTCGGTATGCCTCGGGCCCGCAAGGGCCGGGTGATGTTTGCCGGCCAGGACATCACGCAATTGCCGACCCATGAGATCGCGCGGCTGCGCATCGCCCAGTCGCCGGAAGGCCGCCGCATATTCCCGCGCATGACTGTGCAGGAAAACCTGCAGATGGGTGCCAGCCTCGACAATCTGGAGTTTTATGACGAGGACGTGCGCAAGGTTTTCGACCTGTTTCCGCGCCTGAAGGAACGCATCAACCAGCGTGGCGGTACCCTGTCGGGCGGTGAGCAGCAAATGCTGGCCATCGGCCGCGCATTGATGGCGCGTCCGCGCCTGCTGCTTCTGGACGAGCCGTCGCTGGGTCTTGCTCCATTGATCATCAAGCACATTTTCGAGGCGATCAAGGAACTGAACAAGTCCACGGGCCTGACGGTGTTTCTGGTTGAACAGAATGCCTTCGGCGCGCTGAAACTGGCGGATCGCGGCTATGTGATGGTCAATGGTATCGTGACGATGAGCGGATCGAGCAAGGATCTTCTCGCCAATCCGGAAGTGCGCGCCGCCTATCTCGAGGGCGGGCGTCACTGACAAAAATAGGACCGGCTTTCCAGCGGGTCTGGGAAATCCGGTGCTGCAAGGGGAATACTGCCATGCAAGGCATTTTGTACGAAGAACCCTCATTCTGGCTGTTTGTGCTGGTAACCTGCGTCATGGGTGGCTGGGCCGCATGGATGGCGGGCCGCGCCTGCGCCAAGACATGGCGTTCCTATACAATCCTGATCTTCTACATGCTGCTTCTCGGCATCGGCGTCCGCTTCATCCACTTCGCCCTGTTTGAGGGCACGATGGTGACGCTGCACTACTATGTCGTCGACACGATCGTACTGATCATCATCGGTACATTGGGCTATCGTTACACCCGGACAAACCAGATGGTTCAGCAATATCACTGGCTCTATGAAAAAGTTTCCCCCTTCTCGTTCAAGGAAAGAAAAGGGGCCTAAGCAATCTCGCTGACGCGAAATGAATCAGCGTGACAACCGCCGGAAAATCGGCAAATGTGGTCTTCAAGCGATGGGAAGATTTCATCGTTAGGGGTTTCGTAAGTACCTAGAAAATGGGAGTTTTCAAATGAAGAAGTCACTGTTCTCGGGTGTTGCTGTTGCAGCAATGCTCGCTTTGGGCGGTCACGCCTATGCTGATCTTCTGGTCGGTATTGGTGCTCCGTTGACCGGCCCCAATGCCGCTTACGGCGCGCAGATCCAGAAGGGTGCCGAAGCGGCCGCCGAGGTGGTCAATGCGGCTGGCGGCGTGAATGGCGAAAAGATCAAATTCGTTCTGGGCGATGACGTTTCCGACGCCAAGCAGGGCGTTTCGGTTGCCAACAAGTTCGTTGCCGATGGCGTGAAGTTCGTTGTCGGTCACTTCAATTCCGGCGTATCCATTCCGGCATCCGAAGTCTATGCGGAAAACGGCATTGTTGAAGTAACACCAGCCGCGACAAACCCTGTATTCACTGAACGCGGCCTGTGGAACACATTCCGCACATGCGGTCGCGATGACCAGCAGGGTGCCATTGCCGGTGCCTATATCGCCGAGCATTACAAGGATGCAAAGATCGCGGTCATCCATGACAAGACGCCTTATGGTCAGGGCCTTGCCGATGAAACCAAGAAGACGATCGAAGCAAAGGGCTTGAAGCCTGTTCTTTATGAAGGCGTCAACGTTGGCGACAAGGACTTCTCCGCACTGATCGCCAAGGCAAAGCAGGCCGGCGTTACCGTCCTTTATTGGGGTGGTCTGCATACCGAAGCTGGTCTGATCATCCGCCAGCTGGCTGATCAGGGCCTGAAGGTCAAGTTCATCTCCGGCGACGGCATCGTTACCAACGAGCTCGCAGCGATTGCCGGCGACGCCGTGGTCGGTACGCTCAACACGTTCGGTCCCGATCCGCGCAACAACCCGGCCAACAAGGAACTGGTCGAGAAGTTCCGCAAGGCCGGTTTTGAGCCGGAAGCCTACACCCTCTACGCCTATGCCGCCGTGCAGGCCATCGTCGAAGCAGCAACCGCTGCTAAGTCGAATGATCCTGAAACCGTTGCCAAGGCTCTGAAGGGAAAAGGCCCGTTCAAGTCGGTTCTCGGCGATATCTCCTTTGACGAAAAGGGCGATCCAAAGCTTCCAGGCTACGTCATGTACGAATGGAAGAAGGACAAGGACGGCAAGTACACCTACATCCAGCAGTAAGCCTTTCCGCTTGCTATCTCATGCGAAATGCCCGGCTCTCATGCCGGGCATTTTGCCGTTGGACATTTCACCGTCTTGTGATCAAATGCATTGTTTGCAGTGCAGCAATCGCCCCGCCAATAGGGTTTTACCACTCATATTGCCTGTATGAGATTTCGGAGTTTTCGCCTTGCCTATCAAGAAAATCCTCGTCGCCAATCGATCAGAAATCGCCATCCGTGTTTTCCGCGCCGCCAACGAGCTTGGCATGAAAACCGTGGCGATATGGGCGGAGGAAGACAAGCTGGCGCTGCACCGTTTCAAGGCGGATGAGTCCTATCAGGTCGGGCGCGGGCCGCATCTGGCCAAAGACATGGGGCCGATCGAAAGCTATCTGTCGATCGAGGAAATCATCCGCGTGGCAAAGCTGTCGGGCGCCGACGCCATCCATCCGGGCTATGGCCTCTTGTCCGAAAGTCCGGAATTTGCCGAGGCCTGCGGTGAAGCCGGAATTATCTTCATCGGACCGAAGCCGGAAACCATGCGCCGTCTCGGCAACAAGGTTGCTGCCCGCAACCTCGCCATCGAGATCGGCGTTCCGGTCGTGCCGGCAACCGACCCGCTGCCCGACGACATGGACGAGGTGAAGAAGCTTGCCGAGACGATCGGCTACCCCGTCATGCTGAAGGCATCCTGGGGCGGTGGCGGGCGCGGCATGCGCGCCATCTTCTCGCCGGATGATATTGCCCGTGAGGTTACCGAGGGCAAGCGCGAAGCCAAGGCCGCTTTCGGCAAGGATGAAGTCTACCTTGAAAAGCTGGTGCAGCGTGCGCGCCACGTCGAGGTGCAGATTCTTGGCGATACGCACGGCAATGCGGTGCATCTGTTCGAGCGCGATTGTTCGATCCAGCGCCGCAACCAGAAGGTAGTCGAGCGCGCGCCGGCGCCTTACCTCAACGAGGCGCAGCGCAAGGAGATTGCCGATTACGGCCTGAAGATTGCCGCGAAAACCGCTTATATCGGTGCGGGCACCATCGAATTCCTGATGGATGCCGACACAAACCAGTTCTATTTCATCGAGGTCAATCCGCGTATTCAGGTGGAACACACGGTGACCGAGGAAGTCACCGGCATCGATATCGTCAAGGCGCAGATCCGCATTCTGGAAGGCGCGACGATCGGAACGCCGGAATCCGGCGTTCCCGCGCAAAAGGATATCAAGCTGAACGGCCACGCGTTGCAGTGCCGCATCACCACGGAAGATCCCGAACAGAACTTCATTCCGGATTACGGCCGTATCACCGCCTATCGCGGTGCAACCGGTTTTGGCATCCGGCTGGACGGCGGCACCGCCTATTCGGGCGCGGTCATCACCCGCTATTACGATCCGCTTCTGGAAAAGATCACGGCGTGGTCGCCGACCGCTGACGAGACGATCCAGCGTATGCACCGCGCCTTGCGCGAGTTCCGTATCCGCGGTGTTGCCACCAACCTGACCTTCCTTGAAGCCATCATCACCCATCCGAAGTTTGCAGATAACAGCTACACGACGAAGTTCATCGACACGACGCCGGAGCTGTTCGCACAGGTGAAGCGCCAGGATCGCGCCACCAAGCTTCTGACCTATCTGGCCGACGTCACCGTCAATGGCCATCCGGAAACCAAGGGCCGTGCCACGCCGCCGGCTGAAGCGGCGCTGCCGCGGGTGCCGTTCATTGAGACACCGATCCCGGATGGCACCAAGCAACTGCTGGATCAGTTGGGGCCGAAGAAGTTCGCCGAATGGATGCGCAATGAAAAGCGTGCCTTGTTCACCGATACGACCATGCGCGACGGCCATCAGTCCCTGCTGGCAACGCGGATGCGCACCTTCGATATCGCCCGGGTGGCCGGCACCTATGCGCGTGCCTTGCCGCAGCTGTTCTCGCTGGAGTGCTGGGGCGGCGCGACGTTCGACGTGGCCATGCGCTTCCTGACGGAAGATCCATGGGAGCGGCTTGCGGAAGTGCGCGAAGCGGCACCGAACATCCTGTTGCAGATGCTGCTGCGCGGCGCCAATGGTGTTGGCTACAAGAGCTATCCCGACAATGTGGTCAAGTATTTCGTGCAGCAGGCCGCCCGCAACGGCGTCGATGTGTTCCGCGTGTTCGACAGCCTCAACTGGGTCGAGAACATGCGCGTCACCATGGATGCGGTGCTGGAAGAGGACAAGCTGTGTGAAGCCGCCATCTGCTACACCGGCGATATCCTGAATTCCGCCCGGCCGAAATACGACCTGAAATATTATGTCGATCTGGCGCAGGAAGTGGAAAAGGCCGGCGCGCATATCATCGCGGTCAAGGACATGGCCGGGCTGCTCAAGCCGGGCGCTGCGAAGGTGCTGTTCAAGGCATTGCGCGAGGCGACCGACCTGCCGCTGCATTTCCACACGCATGACACGTCGGGCATCTCAGCGGCAACCGTGCTTGCCGCCGTGGATGCGGGAGTCGACGTGGTCGATGCTGCCATGGATGCCCTGTCCGGCAATACCTCGCAGCCCTGTCTCGGTTCGATCGTCGAAGCCCTCAAGGGCACGGAGCGCGATCCCGGGCTTGATCCGGAATGGATCCGTCGCATCTCGTTCTATTGGGAGGCGGTCCGCACGCAATATGCGGCATTCGAAAGCGATCTGAAGGGGCCGGCATCGGAAGTCTATCTGCACGAGATGCCAGGCGGTCAGTTCACCAACCTGAAGGAACAGGCACGCTCGCTCGGCCTTGAAACACGCTGGCACGAAGTGGCGCAGGCCTATGCCGACGTCAACCAGATGTTCGGGGATATCGTCAAGGTCACGCCGTCATCCAAGGTCGTGGGCGATATGGCGCTGATGATGGTCAGCCAGGATTTGTCCGTCGCCGACGTGAAGAACCCGGACAAGGATATTTCCTTCCCGGATTCGGTGGTTTCGATGATGCGCGGCGATCTCGGCCAACCGCCGAAGGGCTGGCCCAAAGATATTCAGAAGAAGATCCTGAAAGCAGAGGAGCCATTCACCGATCGGCCCGGCTCACTGCTGGCACCGGCCGATCTCGTGGCCGAGCGCAAGGACATTGAGGAAAAGCTGGAGCGCAAGGTCAGCGACCAGGAATTTGCCTCCTATCTGATGTATCCAAAAGTCTTCACCGATTTTGCCGTGACGCACGGCACTTACGGTCCGACGAGTGTACTGCCGACACATGTCTATTTCTACGGGCTGGCGCAGGAAGAGGAAGTTTTCCTCGATATCGAGCGTGGTAAAACCCTGGTTGTACGCAATCAGGCGGTGGGTGAGCCGGATGAGAAGGGCATGGTCACCGTGTTCTTCGAAATGAACGGCCAGCCGCGCCGCGTGAAGGTGCCTGACCGCACCCGTGCGGGCAGCGTCGGTGTCCGCCGCAAGGCAGAGCTTGGCAATGACAAGCATGTCGGTGCGCCGATGCCGGGCATTGTGTCCACGGTCGGCGTCTCGGTTGGCCAGAAGGTCAATGCGGGTGACGTGCTCCTTTCCATCGAGGCGATGAAGATGGAAACGGCGTTGCGTGCCGAACGCGACGGGACGCTGGCTGAAATTCTGGTCCGTGCCGGTGACCAGATCGATGCCAAGGATCTGCTCGCCGTCTACGAGTAAGCGCCATCCGGTCCGCATAGCCCGCCGCGCCGTGCCCTTGAGTTCAATCTTGGGCACGGCGGGATGGATTTGTGCTGATGCCTGTTTGTGCACATATCGGCATAAACAGGCATTGAATAGTGCGCATATACGAAGTATGGTCGGGTCGTTGAATTCCGCAGCCGATGCGGAATGCGAGCGCGCACGTGCAGGGTATCCCCACAATGACCAAAGACCTGTCGCCAGAAGAGCGGAAGAGCATGATCCTCAAACGGGTCAATGAATCCGGCCGCGTCCTGGCGAATGCCGTTGCGACGGAATTCGGTGTGTCGGAAGATTCCATACGCCGGGATTTGCGCGAATTATCCGAAGCAGGGCTTGTCCAGCGCTTCCATGGCGGTGCAGCGCGCAGCAGTTCGAGCTTTCGCAGCTTTCAGCAGCGCGCCAAGGATGAAACGGCCGGGAAAAAGGCGGTTGCCGCTGTTGCCGCTGAACGAATTGCCCCGAATGCCACCATGCTTCTCGATTCGAGCACGACGGTGCTTGAGTTTGTGCGCGCCCTTCCGGTCAACCTGCAGATGCGCATCATCACCAGTTCGCCGGATATTGCCTCGGCCGCTCTCGACCATCCCCTGTGCGAGGTTATCCTTCTTGGTGGCACGCTGAATCGTTTCACCCGCAGCGTCATCGGGCAGTCGCCGCTTGCCGAAGTGCAGCTCATGCACGTCGATTACTGTGTGCTCGGCGCCTGCGCCATCGACGAGAGCCTGACGCTACGCGCCGAGAACTACGAGGACGCGCATCTGAAACTGGCCATGAGCAAGGCGAGCAATGAAGTGATGCTGCTAGCCACCGCTGAAAAGCTGCTGAAGCAGGCGCCCTTTGCCATTGCGCCCATCTCGGCCATATCGACGCTGATTACCGACAGAACCGCCGACCCGTCGATTGTTGAGCGGATTCGCAGCGTGGGTGTCGAAGTCGTCATCGCCGACAGACGCGGTGCGTGATGTCCATCCTGTCCGAAATTCAAGCTGGTGATAAAACTATGGATGCCTCCCTCTACAGGAAGAAAGCCGTCTATGGCCGCTGGGCCGTTGCCAGCGCTTTCTTTTTCAATGGATTTCTGATCGGCAGCTGGGCGCCGCAGATCCCCGTCTTCATGACGCGCCTGCACATCAGCGAGTTCACGCTCGGCCTGATGATCCTGGTGTTTGGCCTTGGCGCCCTGGCGGCGATGCCCTGGTGCGGCTACCTCATCGGCCGGTACGGATCGCGTGCGGTGGTCAAGGGCTTTGCCGTCTTCTGCAGCTTTTCCCTGCTCCTGGTGGCGCTGGCTCCGAATGTTTACATCGCGGCGCCCGCGCTTTTCCTCTTTGGCGCCGTCATCGGCGGCATGGATGTGGCCATGAACGCCAATGCCGTCGAGGTGGAGAAAAAACTGTCCCGCGCCGTCATGTCATCCTCACACGGGTTCTGGAGCCTTGGCGGCTTCGCCGGCGGCGCCCTCGGCGGCTTGCTGATCGAAGCACAGGGCCATCTGGTTCACGCGGCGGTGGTCACCGCCATTGCTATTGTTCTGGGGCTATCCGCATTCCGCTACATGATCACTGAAGATGCGCCGGTGGTGCATGAGAAAAAGGGCAAGCTGGCTTTCCCGACCAATCCGCTGATTTACCTGATCGGCATCATGGCGCTTTTCTCCATGGTTCCCGAAGGCTCTGTGCTTGATTGGGCGGCTCTCTACCTCAAGCAGGAGCGCGGTGCCGATATTGCCACGGCCGGATTTGCCTTCGCCGCATTTTCGGGAACGATGTCCGTCATGCGCTTTCTCGGCGACGGCGTGCGCAACCGCTTCGGTGCGGTGAAGACATTGCGCATTTCCGCGCTCATTGGTGCATCGGGCATGCTGGTTGCAAGCCTCGCGCCAAGCCCCTGGATCGCCATTCT
Organism: Todiramphus chloris collaris; assembly: GCA_025345505.1. NCBI lineage: Eukaryota > Metazoa > Chordata > Aves > Coraciiformes > Alcedinidae > Todiramphus > Todiramphus chloris. Next base: position 1,420,583 of record JANVCC010009742.1, on the reverse strand, counting down.
GGCCTTTGCGTTTGCGGGGCTGGGCATCGCCAATATGGTGCCCATCGCCTTCTCGGCTGCGGGGAACCAGAAGGGAACGTCTTCGGGCGTTGCCCTCAGCCTCGTCACGCTGATGGGCTATTCCGGCATTCTGGTCGCGCCCTCGGCCATCGGCTTTGTCGGCGGGCGCACGGGGTTCGGTCCGGTCTATATGGTGCTGGCCTGCCTGCTCGTCGTGGTGTTCCTGATGGCCAATCTTGCCGCCAGCGCAGACCGCAACGAAAACCCGGGCAGCTGATCTATGCCCGGCGGCTTGCCGCGACCGCCGGTTTCTTGCGCTGCAGCAGAAAGTCGGTCACCCGCCGTCCGGCCTTGTGGGCTTTCAATCCGACATTCATTTCGGGAGAAAGTTCACCGGAAAGATCGAGTGTCGCGTGCTCGCCCACCGCATCGAAATGCTCTTCCAGCCAGTCATCGGCTGCGGCCTGACCAAGATCGCGCAGATATTCGAGGAAGGCCCATTCCGCGTTGATTTTCGATGAGGCCGCAAGGCCGGCCAACGCCACATCGGCATCGATACGGTGCATGCGGATATGCTTGTATTCGCCGTGTTCGATCCGGCCTGCATCGATCAGCGAATTGACGAAGGCAATCGAACGGAACTCACGCAGCAGCGCCGCATTGAAGGTGATCTCGTCGATACGGTCGGTGATTTCGCGGGCGGTCTTCGGCGCGCCGCGCCGTTCGATCGGGTTGATCTGGATAAGCAGCAGATCTTCGCTCTTGGTCGAATAGAAGAAGGGATAGAGCGCCGGGTTGCCGCCATAGCCGCCATCCCAGTAGGGTTCACCTTCAATCTCCACCGCCTGGAAAATATAGGGCAGGCACGCGGATGCCATCACCACATCGGCATTGAGCTCCGACTGGGAAAAGACCCGCAGGCGGCCGCTTTCCACATTGGTCGCCGAGATGAACAGCTTGAGTGCCGAGCAGGCTTTCACCCGGTCGAAATCAATCTCACGCTCGACCACATCCCGCAGGGGGTTAAGGTTGAACGGGTTGAACTCATAGGGTGAAAACATGCGCGAGAACTGCTCGAACAGATTATACCCGACGCCGTTCTCGACGGACCAGTTGCCGAAAAAGCGGTCCCACGGCGTGCGCTGAACCGGGCTGAACTGCCCGGTGCGGCCCACCGCCCGCCAGAACTCATAGAGCTTTTCGCGGGCGCCATCGGGACCGTTGCGGCTCCAGCCATCAGCCAGCGCGACAGCATTCATGGCACCGGCGCTGGTGCCGGATATGCCCTCGATGGTCAACCGGCCATCTTCCAGAATGCGGTCGAGAACACCCCAGGTGAAGGCGCCGTGCGAGCCGCCGCCCTGCAGCGCGATGTTGATGACTTTGGGTTTGTGGTTCATCACTGCGCCGTCCAGCCGCCATCGACGGAGATGGATGTACCGGTGATCTGCGCCGCCGCATCGCTGGCGAGAAACACCACCGTTGCGCCGATCTGGTCGACCGTGGCGAATTCCTTGGTCGCCTGCCTGTCCAGCATGACTTCGCGGATGACGGTTTCGCGGTCCATGTTGTGCGCTTTCATCTGGTCGGGGATCTGTGCTTCGACGAGCGGTGTCAGGACATAACCGGGGCAGATGGCGTTGCTGGTGATATGCTTTTCGGCGACTTCCAGCGCTACAGTTTTGGTCAGTCCGAGAATGCCGTGCTTGGCCGCCACATAGGCCGACTTGAACGGCGATGCGCGCAGGCCATGGGCCGAGGCGATATTGATGATGCGGCCCCATCCGGCCTTCTTCATATAGGGAAGCGCCGCAGCGGTGGTGTGGAACGCCGAGGTCAGGTTGATGGCGATGATCGCATCCCATTTTTCCGTCGGGAACTCGTCGACAGGGGCGACAAACTGGATGCCGGCATTGTTGACCAGCACATCGACGCTGCCGAATGCGGCGGCTGCCTGGTCGATCAGGGCACGGCATTCGTCACCCTTGGACATGTCGGCCTTGATATAGGCGACGCCGGTGGAATGCTGTGCGGCGATCTCCTTGGCAAGATCGTGGTCTTCCGGGCGGTCCGTGAAGGAATTGATCACCACATTGTAACCCGCCGCTGCGAGGGCGTGGGCGGAACCCAGTCCGATGCCGGAGTTGGAACCTGTGACGACTGCGGTCTTCTTGGCCATGAGAAACTTCCTTTGGTTTAACAACCGTGTTGAAGGCGTCTGGAATATATTGCATTGCAGCAAGAATACCAGCTTTGGAACGTGAACACTTTGTCATACGGTTCACTGTGGCGTGATCGGGAAGAGCATTTGCTTTGAATTTGCCGCGTTCATGTCACATGGTGTTGACACAAGGCGTTCCCTGCGCCACGTGAAGGGAATATCTGGAGTTTGACAATGTCTGACTATTATTCGCAGCCCTTTGCCCGCCGCGCCTCCGTTGGCGTCGATGTGGGCGGGGTCATGGTTGGCGGAGGCGCACCCGTTGTGGTGCAGTCGATGACCAATACGGATACAGCCGATGTGGACGGCACCGTTGCACAGGTGGCAGCGCTTTCCCGCGCGGGATCGCAGATCGTCCGCATCACCGTTGACCGGGATGAATCCGCTGCCGCCGTGCCGAAAATCCGCGAAAGGCTGGACCGGCTTGGCCTGAACGTGCCGCTGGTTGGCGATTTCCATTATATCGGTCACAAACTGCTGGCGGACCATCCGGCCTGCGCCGAAGCGCTGGCGAAATACCGCATCAATCCGGGCAATGTCGGCTTCAAGGACAAAAAGGATGCGCAGTTCGGCGCCATCATCGAAATGGCGATCCGCTATGACAAGCCGGTGCGCATCGGTGTCAACTGGGGCTCGCTCGATCAGGAACTGCTGACGGCACTGATGGACCAGAACCATGCGGCGGGCGCACCCCTGACGGCGGAACAGGTCACCCGGGAAGCCATTGTCCAGTCGGCGCTGATTTCCGCGCAGCTGGCCGAAGAAATCGGCCTGCCGCGCTCCAGGATCATTCTTTCCGCCAAGGTCAGCCAGGTGCAGGACCTGATCGCGGTTTATGCGGAGCTGGCGCGGCGCTGCGATCATGCGCTGCATCTCGGCCTTACCGAAGCCGGCATGGGCTCCAAGGGCATTGTCGCTTCCTCGGCAGCGCTCGGCATCCTCCTGCAGCAGGGTATCGGGGATACGATCCGCATATCGCTGACACCAGAACCGAACGGTGACCGGACACGGGAAGTGCAGGTGGCGCAGGAATTGCTGCAGACCATGGGCTTTCGCCAGTTCATTCCGATTGTCGCGGCCTGTCCCGGTTGCGGGCGGACCACATCCACCGTGTTTCAGGAATTGGCGCAATCGATCCAGAGCGATATTCGCGACAACATGCCGGTCTGGCGCGAGAAATATCCCGGTGTCGAAGCGCTCAATGTCGCGGTGATGGGCTGCATCGTCAACGGGCCGGGCGAATCCAAGATGGCGGATATCGGCATTTCACTGCCGGGAACCGGCGAAACGCCGACGGCTCCGGTCTTTGTCGACGGCAAGAAAGTGGCGACCCTGCGCGGTGCGGGCATTGCCAAGGAATTCCAGAAGATGGTTGCCGATTATATCGAAAACCGCTTCGGCCAGGGTGCAGGCTCGCACGCGGCCGAATGATTCTAGCTCTGCCGCTCGGCGATGAACCGCGCGGCCTGCTTGAGCAGGGCAGCCTTTTCGCCGAAGGGCGCAAGCAATTCCTCGGCCTGTGCCACCAGCCCGCTCAACTGGCGCTTGGTCCAGTCGATCCCGTGCAGTGAAACCAGCGTGGCCTTGCCCGCCGCCGCATCCTTGCCGGTGGCTTTGCCCATATGGGCAGCATCGGCGGTAACGTCGAGCAGATCGTCGGCCAGCTGAAAGGCAAGACCAATGGCCGAGCCATATTCCGCCAGCCGTTCGCGATCCCGGGAATTGGCATTGCCGATCATGGCACCGGCCTCGCAGGCGAAACGGATCAGCGCGCCGGTTTTCATGGCCTGCAAGCGGATAATGCCGGCCTCGTCGGGCTTGACCTTTTCCGCTTCCAGATCGAGCGCCTGGCCGCCGGTCATGCCGCCGATACCGGCAGCGCGTGCCAGTGCCGTCACCAGTGCAACCTTGGCGCTAGGATCAAGTTCCGTCGCCTCGGCAGCAATCAGTTCGAACGCGTAGGTCAGGAGGCTGTCACCCGCAAGGATGGCGGCCGCCTCGTCGAACTTGCGATGCACCGTCGGCTGGCCGCGGCGCATATCGTCATTGTCCATGGCCGGAAGATCGTCATGCACGAGCGAATAGCTGTGGATGCATTCCAGCGCCGCCGCTACCCGCAAAGCCGCGGGGGTGTCGGCACCGAAGAGAGCGGCACTTTCCAGGACGAGGAAGGGGCGCAGACGCTTGCCGCCATTGAGAACGCCGTGCCGCATCGCTGCCATGAGGCGGGGCGGACGGCTGATCTCACCGTCTTGCGGCTGATCCGAGAGCAGGCCCGTCAGCAGCGTTTCCACCGAGGCGGCGCGATGCAGCAATGTCATCTGAAACAGGGAAGTGTCTTGATCTGTCATCATGATCTGGCAATGAGCGAAAAATCGGCGCCCGGTCAATGATTAGATGCGCTGCTTTTGCATTTTTGCCTTGTTGTCATTGTGAACATGGCCGGAATGGCATGGAAATGGTTCCCTTTGGCGGATGGTTGCTCTATGTCCATGGTGGGCTTTCAACGCAGGCGGCGGGTGTGACACGGGTTCTGGTCAGAAACAAAAGAGGCGGAGGCTATCTGGTCAGTCCGGGCGGCTCGCCTTTGGGGCGCATCGTGCGCTACCTGATTCTGGCGGGTATCCTCCTGATGATGATCCCCATCATCCTGCTCAGCCTGTACCGGCTGCCGTTCGTGCATCCCGTTTCCACCTTGATGGTGAAGGACCTCGTGACTTTTTCCGGTTATGACCGGCGCTGGGTGTCACTGGACGAGATTTCCCCGGTGCTGGTGCATTCCGTCATGATGTCAGAGGATGCGCGGTTCTGCTTTCATTCGGGCGTCGACTGGGATGCGATGAACCTGGTTGTGTCCGATGCGATGGATGGCGAGCAGACGCGCGGTGCGTCGACGATCACGATGCAGACCGCCAAGAACCTGTTCCTGTGGAACAGCCGGTCTTTCATCCGCAAGGGCCTGGAAATGCCGCTGGCGATGATGACCGATCTGATCCTGACCAAACGGCGGGTGATGGAAATCTACCTGAATATTGCCGAATGGGGCCCGGGCATCTACGGCATCGAGGCGGCGGCGCAGCATCATTTCAAGGTGAGTGCGGCAAGGCTGACACCGCGGCAGGCGGCCTTTCTCGCGGTGACCCTGCCCAACCCGATCGCGCGCAATCCGGCGCGGCCGGGGCAGGGGTTGCAAACGCTGGCAAGGCTCAATGAACGGCGTGCGCGGGGCGCCGGTGCGTATATTGGTTGTGTCAAATAGACCCTCTATCGGCGCAAATCCCGGCATATCGGCATTTGCGACAAAAAATATGCGACTCATGCTGGTCAAAAGCTCTCAAGCCGTGTATAGCCCCAGCCGAACTTTCCGGAATTTTGTCCATTGTGACAGGCTCGATCGGGCCAGCGCCGGATTTTGACTGATTACTGGAGCAGGAACAATGGCTGTACCTAAAAGAAAAACTTCTCCGTCGAAGCGCGGCATGCGCCGTTCCGCCGACGCGTTGAAGGCCCCGACTTACGTCGAAGACAAGAATTCAGGCGAACTGCGCCGTCCGCACCATGTCGATCTGAAGACCGGCATGTATCGCGGCCGTCAGGTTCTGACGCCGAAAGAAGGCTGATCCCTTCCTGGATTTCGTGATAAAGAGGACCGGCCTTGTGCCGGTCTTTTTTTGTTTATGACATGCTGATGGGAGACAGATGCCGTGATTTCCAATATTCCATTGATGATCGTGCCGCTTGTCGTGTTCAATCTGGTGGTTGCCGGATTGACGGGTATCGGCGGCGCCGATCCGTGGGCAACGCAGCTCTATTCCATGCAGATGCTGTCGGGCGGCGTATGGCGGATGACACTGGGCGACCTGATGATCGTGCTGTCGCTGGCGTTGCTGTTCTTCGAGATCATGAAGTCAACGCGCACGAGCAATGCCTCGGTGGTTGACCATCTCCTTTCGACCTTCGTGTTCGTGGCATTTCTGGTGGAATTCCTGCTGGTTCCCAGCGCCTCGCATTCGCTGTTCTTCATTCTGATGGCGATGGCTTTTTTCGATATTCTGGCGGGATTCACCGTTTCGCTGCGCTCTGCCGGGCGCGACGTCAACTTCCGCTGACATCATGCAAAACCCCCGGCAGAGGAGGCCATCTGCCGGGGTTTGATGTTGCTGGGCCGATGATCAGCTCTGGCCGCCGTCGGCGATGAAACCGGCCGCCTGAATACCGGCGATCGCTGCAATCTCGTCATTGTCGGAAGTGTCGCCGGTGATGCCGACCGCGCCGAGAAGCTCCCCCTTGGCATTCTTGATGAGAACGCCGCCTGCCACCGGGATGACGCGCCCGCCCGACGCCGCCACCAGCCCTTCGACGAAGTGCGGGCGTTCCTTGGCGAATTTTTCAACGGTGCGCGAGCCGGTGCCGATGGTCAGGCCGCCGAACGCCTTGCCGAAGGCGATCTCGAAGCGCAGCAGGGAAGCGCCGTCCTGTTTCTGGAAGGCCTTGAGGTGGCCGCCGGCATCGAGCACGGCCACCGAGAGCGGACGCATGCCGGCCTCGGTGCCCTTGGCAAGCGCTGCCTTGATGATGGTGTTGGCTTTGGAAAGTGAGAGTTGGGCCATGGTGTCCTCTTGGGTTCGTATGGTCATGGAATGCAAAAGCCGATCCGCCGCGCGAGCCGGATATTCAGTCAAAAACGGATGTGGCCTGGATTATTTGTCGAGGGAGTCCAGCTTGCGCTGCATGGCGGCGATCTGCTCTTTCAGTTCGTCCAGCCCGGTATCCTTCTTGGCGGTTTCGGCGGCGGGTGTTTCGTCGGCCTCGGCCGCTCCGGCCGTCTTGTTCAGCGGGAATGGCGTGAACATGCGCATGGCGTGCTGCAGCATTTCGGTGTTGCGGCGAACCTGCTCCTCGACGAGCTTGACCGGCGCACTGATGTTCATCATGTCGATCGGCGATTTGCCGAAGGCGGCCGAAAGCTGCTCGCGCATGCGCTCCTGTTCCTTGGCAAAGGCACTCATGGACTGTTCGAGGAATGTTGGCAGCACCACCTGCATCTGGTCGCCGTAATAGGCGATGAGCTGGCGCAGGAACGGAATCGGCAGCATGTTCTGCCCATCCTTGTTTTCCAGCTCGAAGATGATCTGGGTCAGGACGGAATGGGTGATGTCTTCTCCGGTCTTGGCGTCCTGAACGGTGAAATCCTCATTGCGCTTCACCATCTCGGCGAGATCTTCCAGCGTCACATAGGTGCTTGTGCCGGTATTGTAGAGGCGCCGGTTGGCATATTTTTTAATGACGACGTCGCCGGTTTTTGCTGCCATCAGAGAACTCCCCAACTCATGTCATCAGACTCAAATGGTCTGAATTTGCGTGCCCGCTTACTGATATATCCACGAGGATAGGGGGAAAGCGGCACAAATCAAAGTGATTTGTGCGCCGCATCCATCGCGCAGATCATTCTCGCCTTTCTCTGCCTTGCAGGCGATAAATTTGGCTTCGCGGCGAATGCCCCTTGTCAAACTGCCGCAGGGAGGGAATTCTGTTCGGGAAGCCAAGCTGAATGAATTCAGCATCTCAATGATAAGGAGACGTCTATGACCCAATCCATCGTTATCGCCAGTGCAGCGCGAACCCCCGTGGGGTCGTTCAACGGTGCTTTTGCCAACGTCCCGGCCCACGAACTCGGCGCTGCTGTGATCAAGGAAGTGCTGAGCCGCGCCGGTGTCGATGGTGCCGATGTCGATGAAGTGATCATGGGCCAGGTGCTCAGCGCCGGCGAAGGGCAGAACCCGGCCCGCCAGGCGGCCATGGAGGCAGGCATTCCGCAGGAGGCGACAGCCTGGGGGCTCAACCAGCTTTGCGGCTCCGGTCTGCGCGCCGTGGCCCTCGGCATGCAGCAGATCGCAACCGGCGATGCCGATATCATCGTGGCGGGCGGACAGGAATCCATGTCGATGGCGCCGCATTGCGCGCATTTGCGCGGCGGCGTGAAGATGGGCGATTTCAAGATGATCGATACGATGATCAAGGATGGCCTGACCGACGCTTTCCATGGCTACCACATGGGCAATACCGCCGAGAACATCGCCCGCAAGTGGCAGTTCACCCGCGAAGACCAGGACAAGTTCGCCCTTGGCTCCCAGAACAAGGCGGAAGCCGCGCAGAAGGCGGGCAAGTTCAAGGATGAAATCGTGCCGTTCACGGTCAAGACCCGCAAGGGCGACGTGATCGTTGCGGATGACGAGTATATCCGTCACGGCGCGACACTCGACTCCCTAGCCAAGCTGAAGCCTGCTTTCGACAAGGAAGGCACCGTTACCGCAGGCAATGCCTCCGGCCTCAATGATGGTGCGGCTGCCGTGGTGCTCATGAGCGAGGACGAGGCCAAGCGCCGCAACGTCAAGCCGCTGGCCCGCATTGTTTCCTGGGCAACGGCCGGTGTCGACCCTGCCATCATGGGCACGGGTCCAATCCCTGCGTCACGCAAGGCGCTGGAGCGGGCCGGATGGAAGGTGGAGGACCTTGATCTGGTCGAAGCCAACGAAGCCTTCGCGGCGCAGGCGCTTTCCGTCAACAAGGATCTCGGGCTCAATCCCGATATCGTCAATGTCAATGGCGGTGCCATCGCCATCGGTCATCCCATCGGCGCTTCCGGTGCCCGGGTGCTCAACACACTGCTTTATGAATTGAAGCGCCGCAATGGCACAAAGGGCCTTGCCACGCTGTGCATTGGCGGCGGCATGGGCATTGCCCTGTGCGTTGAGCGCGTCAAGGACTGATCTGCAAGAATGAGCACGGGTTCGGCGTTTGTCGAACCCGTGTTCCGGCAGCACTAAATTTCCAGGCTGCTGCCACGTCTCTTTTTCAACAACACTAACTTTGATCCAACATGAATTAGGGAGGGGAAATATGACCAAAACGGCAATCGTTACGGGCGGAACACGTGGTATCGGCGCAGCCATATCCGTGGCCCTGAAAGCGGCAGGGTACAAGGTCGCGGCAAATTACGCCGGCAATGACGACGCGGCGAAGAAATTCACGGAAAAGACCGGTATTGCCACCTACAAGTGGGATGTTTCCAACTATGAAGAGTGCGCTGCCGGTATTGCCAGGATCGAGGCCGATCACGGCCCCGTCGCCGTGCTGGTCAACAATGCGGGCATTACCCGCGACGCCATGTTCCACAAGATGACCCCAGGTCAATGGGGCGAAGTGATCAACACCAATCTGACCGGCCTGTTCAACATGACCCATCCGGTATGGACGGGGATGCGTGACCGCAAATTCGGCCGCGTGATCAATATTTCTTCGATCAACGGACAAAAGGGCCAGGCCGGGCAAGCCAATTATTCCGCGGCCAAGGCCGGAGATATCGGCTTTACCAAGGCGCTGGCGCAGGAAGGCGCGCGCGCCGGCATTACGGTCAATGCCATCTGTCCCGGTTATATCGGCACGGAAATGGTGCGGGCCATCGACGAGAAGGTGCTCAACGAGCGCATCATTCCGCAAATCCCGGTCGGACGTCTGGGCGAACCGGAAGAAATCGCGCGCTGCGTGGTGTTCCTCGCCTCTGACGATGCCGGCTTCATCACCGGCTCGACGCTGACAGCCAATGGCGGGCAGTATTTCAGCTGATCGGAAGCAAATCAAAAGACGCCGCGGGCTGGAAACAGCCGGCGGCGTTTTCGTTTTGTGCGGCGGCGCTTCGGATATTCGCGGCCAAAGGTTAACGGCGTTTCCTGAATCTTGTCCTATTTCCTGCCCATGCGTTCGGGGATTGGTGCGACTCCCGCGCCTTCAGCACAAGATGTAGCCGTGAACAAAACAGGAAAGTGGACAAAGCGCTGATTCGTCGCTGATTCGTTCTTCCTTTGATCGGAGTGTTAATAAAACGGAGCGCCCGGGCCTTGGATTCCTTAACTAACTATAAGGAAATATTGCGATTTTCTTAACAGAGCAAAAAATCGTTGACGGCGGACCGCCCGCTTTTGCGCGGAAAAGCCAAAGGTTAACGGCGGTGGACCGATTCGTTGAAATCCTGTTCCCGCTGATTCAGCATCTTGTGCGACTCGCACCCGGGAAAGCTAGATGTGGCCGTGAACAAAGCAGGAATCTGATCCTATAGCTGATTCGTCGCTGATTCGTTCTGCTCGCGTTCTGTTTCTTAATGGAACACTCCGTGAATCGGTTCGCAATTGTTTATCTTGAGGTCGCCGCATACTTTCTGTCTGATGCCGATAATGCTATCGGATAGTGCATGCCCGGCATGCCTTGCTGGTTCTGGTGAGGCCGTCGTGCCGGTGTTGGATATTTTTGATGAACCTTATGCCTACTCCCGAACTTCCCTTGATCCTGAGCGGTCGTGACGTCACCGCCGTTCTGGGGCCGACGAACACGGGGAAGACTCACCTCGCTATTGAGCGGATGCTGGCGCACCAGACGGGCATGATCGGCCTGCCGCTGCGCCTGCTGGCGCGTGAAGTCTACAACCGTGTTGCCGAACGGGTAGGGCTTGCCAATGTCGCGCTGATCACCGGTGAGGAAAAGATCATGCCGCCCGGCGCGCGCTATGCGGTGTGTACCGTCGAGGCGATGCCGCGCCAGACGGATATGGATTTCGTTGCCATCGACGAGGTCCAGCTTGCCAACGATCTGGAGCGTGGCCACATCTTTACTGACCGCATCCTGCATCTGCGGGGCCGTCAGGAAACCTTGCTGCTTGGTGCGGCCACCATGCGCGGCATACTGGAAAAGCTGCTGCGCGGCATCTCCGTCGTCACGCGTCCGCGCCTGTCCAATCTGACCTATGCCGGCTCGAAAAAGATCACGCGCCTGCCGCCGCGCACCGCCATCGTGGCCTTTGCCGCGGATGAGGTTTATTCCATCGCCGAACTTATCCGCCGCCAGAATGGCGGTGCCGCCGTGGTCATGGGGGCCTTGAGCCCGCGCACCCGCAATGCCCAGGTGGATCTCTACCAGTCGGGCGATGTGGATTATCTGGTCGCCACCGATGCCATCGGCATGGGGCTCAACCTCGATGTCGATCACGTGGCTTTTGCGCAGGACCGCAAGTTTGACGGCTATCAGTTCCGCGATCTGTCGCCGGGCGAAATCGGCCAGATCGCCGGGCGCGCCGGGCGGCACCTGCGCGATGGCACGTTTGGCGTGACAGGTCAGGTCTCCGGTTTTTCAGAAGAACTGGTGCAGCGCGTGGAATCGCATGCCTTCGATTCCGTCAAGATTTTGCAATGGCGCACCGCCCGGTTTGATTTCTCCAGCCTTGATGCACTGAGACGGTCGATCGACACACCCGCACCGGTGGAGGGATTGACCCGGGCACTGCCTGCCGTGGATCAGCAGGCGCTTGAATATCTGTCGAAAGATCCGGATATCGCGCCGCTGGCCAACACGCCGGAACGGGTGGCCCTCCTGTGGGATGCCTGTGCGTTGCCGGACTACCGCAAAATTGCACCGGCGCAGCATGCGGATATTATTGCATCGATCTATACAGATCTCGTCGAACATGGTCATGTTAACGAAACATACATGGGCGAACAGGTGCACCGGGCTGATACGACCGACGGCGATATCGATGCTTTGTCGCGGCGGATTGCCCAGATCAGAACTTGGACTTTTGTGTCGCATCGGCCGGGATGGCTGGCAGATCAGGCACATTGGCAAGAAAAGACGCGTGAAATTGAGGACAGATTATCAGATGCACTGCATGAACGGTTGACGAAACGCTTCGTAGACCGCAGGACAAGCGTGCTTATGAGGCGCCTGAGAGAGAATACAATGCTAGAAGCCGAAATTAGCCCTGCCGGGGACGTTGTTGTCGAAGGGCACCATGTTGGACGTTTGGATGGATTCCGTTTCACCACGGACAGCCAGATCGATGGAACCGATGCAAAAGCCGTGAAGGCCGCTGCACAAAAAGCCTTGGCGACAGAGTTCGACAATCGCGCCGAGCGCTTTGCCGCTTCCGCGAACGGCGACTTTGCCCTGGGATCGGACGGGACGCTGCGCTGGATTGGCGCTCCGGTCGCCTCGGTCGTCTCGGGTGAGCAGCCATTGAAGCCCCGAGCGGTGTTGCTGGCCGACGAGCAGCTGACGGGACCGGCACGCGACAAGGTCGCTGCGCGGGTTGACCGCTTCCTCGCCCATCATGTGGATACGGTGCTCAAGCCGCTGGTTGATCTTGCCAACGCGGATGCGCTGGTCGGGATCACGCGGGGACTGGCGTTCCAGCTCGTCGAAAATTTTGGCGTGCTGCAGCGCCGCGATGTGGCTGAAGATGTCCGCGGCCTCGATCAGGATTCGCGCGCGGCCCTGCGTCGTCTGGGCGTGCGCTTCGGCGCCTACCATGTCTTCCTGCCTGCATTGCTCAAACCAGCGCCTGCAGGTCTGCTGACGCTGCTATGGGCGCTCAAGGAAGATGCCAAGGATCGTCCCGGCTATGGCGATGTGGTGCAGGTTCTTTCCGCAGGCCGCACGTCGGTTGTTACCGATCCGGCCTTCGATCCGGCCTTCTATCGCCTCGCGGGCTACCGGCTGCTCGGACGCCGTGCCGTGCGCATCGATATTCTCGAGCGTCTGGCCGATCTCATCCGTCCGGCACTGGCATGGAAGCCGGGAAGCGGAACACGGCCCGACGGTGCCTATGACGGCACGCGTTTCGTCGTCACCCCGGCCATGATGTCCATTCTCGGCGCAACAGCCGACGATATGGAAGAAATCCTGAAGAATCTCGGCTACCGCTCGGAAGCAACCGATGCAGCCGTTGTGTCGGCCAAGGTTGCCGAACTCGATGCGGTTGCTCAGGCACCTGCCCTGCAGGAAACGGCTGCCGCTGCGCCGGAAGGTACCAAATCGGTGCCGGCGGCCGAACCGGTTGGTGATCCGATCGTCAAACCGGTTGTCGAGGCTGTGGCAGCCGTTGCGGTTGCCGAAGAAGCGCCTGCGGCTGCTGCTGAAACCGCAACTGCTCCAGCGGCGGAAGAAGCACCCAAGCCGGTGCTGCTCTGGCGCCAGGCTCCCCGCTTCGAAGGCCGCAACAACAACCGCCGTCCACAGGGCGGACGCGAGAATCAGCGTGAGCCGCAGGCCCGCAATGGCAACAGCCAGGGCGAGGAGCGTCAAAGCCGTCCGAACCGCAATGCCGGTCCGCAGGGCGAGCGCGGTGAGCGCAAGGATTTCCGCGGCAAGGGCGGCAAGCCCGGCGGCGGCGACCGCTCCCGGCAGGAAGGCGGCAAGCCCTCCGGCAAGCCGCAGAATCACGGCAAGCGTCCGGAGCGGGAAGAACGCCCGGTCAAGATCGACATGGACTCCCCCTTCGCCAAGTTGCTGGCGTTGAAGGAGCAGATGAAGAAGTGAGGGTTTGACCCTAAATGACGGGAACCGACAGGCAGCGCATCGACAAGTGGCTGTTTTTCGCGCGGGTGGTCAAATCCCGTTCCCTCGCTGCAAAGCTGGCATCGGGCGGCAACGTCCGGGTCAACAAGGACAAGATCGACCAGCCATCACACGGGGTCAAACCCGGTGATGTGCTGACGATCACGCTGGACCGGCGCATTCTCATTTACAAAGTCCTGTCCGGCGGTACCCGGCGCGGACCCGCCGAGGAGGCGCGGACGTTGTACGAGGACATTTCGCCGCCGCCATCGCCGAAGGATGCCATGAGCCGCTTCGACATGCTGCCCAGACGCGATGCGGGCAGCGGCCGTCCCACCAAGCGCGAACGGCGGGACGTCGACCGGCTGATGAAGGGCCGGGACAACGGCTCGGATGATTGACGCATCCGCGTTGTGGTTTCCCGGGCAAAACGCCGAAACATCGAAATTATCTCCAAATTCGTCGGCGGGACTAAAATATTATTTCCGCAACACCTATATTAGAGGACAATGGTTGCTTGTCGGCAGGTCATCGCGATGCGATGAATGGCACGCTGCGGACTTGGACAATAGCTCGGTCCTGATGTGATGAAGACAATCCTTTTGCACGTCGAGATTTTTCGGGCCGCGTTCTGGTGCCGCAGTCCGTTTTCCCCTCTTGTCAGGCCGGTGCCAAATCGTTACCTCAACCGCTGACACGCTGACTATGGTGTCTTCAGGAGCCAGTAAATGACATATGTTGTGACCGACAATTGCATCCGCTGCAAATATATGGATTGCGTTGAGGTCTGTCCGGTCGATTGTTTTTACGAAGGTGAGAACATGCTCGTCATCCACCCGGATGAGTGCATCGATTGCGGCGTGTGCGAACCGGAATGCCCTGCGGAGGCCATCAAGCCGGACACCGAGCCGGGCCTCGACAGCTGGCTGCAGCTGAATTCGGAATATGCGGAAAAATGGCCGAATATTTCGGCGAAGAAAGATGCGCCCAGCGATGCCAAGGAAATGGATGGCGTCACCGGTAAACTCGAGAAATACTTCTCCCCGGAACCGGGCGAAGGCGACTAAACTTATTCGGGGTACCGCAGTTGCCCGCAAGACTGATTTGCCCTGAAAATCAAGTCTTGCAATGCGTTTAGTTTGCGCTTGTGCAGCAAAAAGTTGATTCTGATCACTTTTCGTGTTATGGTGCTGCGATATGTTGATCATTGGACGTCAATTTCGTGGCGCTAAAGCATAAATCACCAATCGGCTAGATTTTTTCCGGACTTAACAGTTCAGGTTGAGGTTCTTTGATTGTGACCCGTCCTGCTGTTTGGTCCGGATTGCTTTGCGTGAAAATATTGGCGGCCGACAAACCGGGTTCCGGTTTCCAGTGATTGGTTTAACCGGTGCGTTTTGCCGGGCGCAGCAGGGAGTAATGAAGCGCATGACAGCAGTTCCGCAGAAAAAGACCGCCCAGCGTATCGGATTCAAGACGGGTGAGTTTATTGTATATCCGGCTCACGGCGTAGGCCAGATCGTCAATATCGAAGAACAGGAAGTTGCGGGCCACAAGCTCGAACTTTTCGTGATTGACTTTCAGAAGGACAAGATGCGCTTGAAGGTACCGGTTGCAAAGGCAACCGCCATTGGTATGCGCAAACTCTCAGAAACAGATTACGTCGACCGTGCGCTGAAGGTAGTTCAGGGACGGGCCCGTATCA
>JANVCC010009742.1:1372149-1392247 GCA_025345505.1 Todiramphus chloris collaris | reverse complement strand
CGTGACAAGGCGGCAGCCCATCTTGAAGCCGGCGCCAAGCGCGTCATCGTGTCGGCGCCTGCCGACGGTGCCGACCTGACGGTTGTGTTCGGTGTGAACCATCACAAGCTGACCAAGGAACACCTGGTCATTTCCAATGCGTCCTGCACCACCAACTGCCTTGCCCCGGTTGCATTTGTGCTCAACGAAGCCGTTGGCATCGATCATGGTTTCATGACCACGATCCACAGCTACACCGGCGACCAGCCGACGCTCGACACCATGCACAAGGATCTCTATCGCGGCCGTGCGGCTGCGCTGTCGATGATCCCGACATCGACCGGTGCCGCCAAGGCTGTCGGTCTCGTCCTGCCGGAACTCAACGGCAAGCTCGACGGCAGCTCGATCCGCGTCCCGACGCCCAATGTCTCGGTTGTGGATTTCAAGTTCGTTGCCAAGCGCGCGACCACGGTTGCCGAGATCAACGACGCCATCAAGTCCGCCGCCAACGGCAAGCTGAAGGGTATCCTCGGCTATACCGATGCGCCGAATGTCTCGATCGACTTCAACCACGACCCGCATTCATCCGTGTTCCATCTCGACCAGACCAAGGTCATGGAAGGAACATTCGTGCGCGTCCTGTCATGGTATGACAATGAATGGGGCTTCTCGAACCGCATGGCCGACACGGCCGTCGCGTTCAGCAAGGTCATCTGAGACGCTTGCTGCGATATGAGTTGAACGGCAGGCGTTTACATCCCCCTCTGTCCTGCCGGACATCTCCCCCACAAGGGGGAGATCAGCTTTCAGATTTGTTGATGCACATCATCGAATGTGACGATGAGCGATAACACCAATGCCAATGTGATCTCCCCCCTTGTGGGGGAGATGGGCGGTAGCCCAGAGGGGGGTGCTGGCAAATTCAGATGAGGGGTAATCACCATGCCAGCTTTCAAAACACTCGATGATGCCGATGTTGCGGGAAAACGCGTTCTTCTGCGTGTCGACCTCAACGTACCGGTTGCCAATGGCCATGTGACCGATGCCACCCGGATCGAGCGTGTCGCTCCCACCATCCTTGAATTGTCGAAAAAGGGTGCCAAGGTCATCCTGCTCGCGCATTTCGGCCGTCCGAAGGATGGGCCCACGCCGGAATTCAGCCTGAAGCCCATCGCGCATGCGGTTGCCAAGGTGATCGGCCAGAACGTGCATTTCGCCGAGGACAGCATCGGCCAAAAGGCGGCCGAAGCCGTCGCCAAGCTCGGGAACGGCGATATCCTGCTTTTGGAAAACACGCGTTTCCACAAGGGCGAGGAAAAGAACGATCCGGCCTATGTCAAGGCATTGGCCGCCAATGGCGATATCTACGTCAATGACGCGTTTTCTGCCGCGCACCGCGCCCATGCCTCGACCGAAGGTCTGGCGCATGTGCTGCCGGCCTATGCGGGCCGCACCATGCAGGCGGAGCTCGAAGCGCTGGAAAGCGGTCTCGGCAATCCGAAGCGTCCGGTGGTTGCGGTTGTCGGTGGTGCCAAGGTGTCGTCCAAGCTCGATCTCCTCGGCAATCTCGTCGAGAAGGTCGATGCGCTGGTGATCGGCGGCGGCATGGCCAATACATTCCTGGCGGCGCAGGGCGTCAAGGTCGGCAAATCGCTGTGCGAGCATGACCTCGCCGACACGGCCCGCGCGATCATGGCCAAGGCGCAGGCGGCCAACTGCACCATCATCCTGCCGGTCGACGCCATCGTTGCCTGGCATTTCGAAGCCAATGCGCCGTTCCATGCCTACGGTCTGGATGCCATTCCCGAGGATGGCATGATCCTCGATGTCGGACCGCAGTCGATCGAGCGCATCAAGGGTGCCATCGACGACGCGGCAACGCTGGTGTGGAACGGTCCGCTGGGTGCATTCGAGCTGACACCGTTCGACAAGGCAACCGTCGCGGCGGCACGGCATGTGGCCGAGCGCACCAAGTCGGGCCATCTGGTTTCGGTTGCCGGCGGCGGCGACACGGTGGCGGCGCTCAACCATGCGGGCATTGCCGATGACCTGACTTATGTATCGACCGCAGGCGGCGCCTTCCTCGAATGGATGGAAGGTAAGCCGCTTCCGGGCGTCGACGTCCTCAAGCGCTGATGGCCTGTTCAAGGCGTGATCCGGGGTCTTTGCGGGCTCCGGATTAACGAAGAACAGAAAATGTTATCCTGTTAAATCGGTTGAAAAAATTTCAATCGTTTCAAAGGCTTGAACTGCCATTCCGTTTGATATGAGCTTCTGGTATGGGCCAGACCACTAGAAACGGAGTGCATGATCTATGAGCGAACGCCTGGAAGATATCGCGATTGCAATGGTTGCCAGCGGCAAGGGCCTGCTTGCTGCGGATGAAAGTACCGCAACGATCAAGAAGCGGTTCGATACGATTGGGCTGGAATCGACAGCCGATAGCCGCCGCGACTATCGCGAAATGCTGTTCCGCTCGGACGATGCCATGAAGAACTACATCTCCGGCGTCATTCTCTATGATGAAACCCTGCGTCAGAACGCCAAGGACGGCACGCCGTTCGTGCAGATCCTGAAAGCGGCCGGCAGCATTCCGGGCATCAAGGTCGATGCCGGTGCCAAGAACCTCGCTGGTTTTGCCGACGAGACCATCACGGAAGGCCTTGATGGCCTGCGTGAGCGGCTGGCTGAATACTACAAGCTGGGCGCGCGCTTTGCCAAATGGCGCGGCGTCATCAATATTTCCGATGCCCTGCCAAGCTGGGGTGCGGTCAAGCAGAATGCACAGGCTCTGGCCCGTTATGCCGCCCTTTGCCAGGAAGCCGGCATCGTGCCGATCGTCGAACCGGAAGTGCTGATGGACGGCAAGCCGGGGACACATACCATCGAGCGCTGCTACGACGTGACCGAATGGGTATTGAAGACCGTTTTCACCGAACTCTACGACGCCCGCGTCGTGCTGGAAGGCATGATCCTCAAGCCGAACATGGTCATCGACGGCAAGAATGCCCGCAAGGCGTCGGTTGAACAGGTTGCCGAGCAGACCCTGCGTGTCTTGAAGTCGACGGTTCCATCCGCCGTGCCCGGCATTGCCTTCCTGTCCGGCGGCCAGTCGGATGAAGAAGCAACGGCGCATCTCTCGGCGATGAATGCCGCCCATGGCCTGCCGTGGAAGCTGACATTCTCCTATGGCCGCGCCCTGCAGGCTGCTGCGTTGAGCGCCTGGAACGGCAAGTCGGAAAATGTTGCAGCCGGTCAGCGTGCCTTCACGCACCGCGCCAAAATGAACAGCCTTGCCGCAACCGGCGGCTGGAAAAAGGACCTGGAAAAGGCCGCTTAAGCGTTTTTTATACAAAAACAGCTCTCATAGAACCCGGGCCGGAATCAGGTCCGGGTTTTTTGTGTGCTGTGAGGACCGTTTGACCAAACCATCGGCTTTCCATCCGCTTGTCAGCTGGCTGCTGTTTCCGGTCTATGCGTGGCAGGGCATTGCCGTGCGGCTGAAGACCGAACGCATGCTGCCGCCGCCAGCCTTTCCTGTGGGCGAGATCGCGGGTAAAGAGCCGGCCATCCGCCTGCTGGTGCTCGGCGATTCCTCGGCGGCCGTGGTCGGGGTGAGCGATGTCTGGCAAAGTCTCTGCGTGCGGCTTGCCGTGCACCTGCAGGGCCGGACGGGACGCAAGATCATCTGGCGCGCCGCCGGGTTCAATTCCGCGACCTCAGGCCAGTTGCGCGATCACGTGGTGCCCAATATCGAGCGGGGCATGTGGACCCATATCGTTCTGACGACCGGCACCAACGACACCAAGAATTTCCATTCCATTGCCCGTTTCAAAAGGGAATTCGGCGGGCTACTCTATGCACTGAAGGCAAAGTGGCCGGAGACGTCGGTCGTCTGGTCGCCGGTCATCGATTTCCGCGACGTGCCGGCCATGCCGCCGCTGCTCGGGCGCATTCTGGAAGGGCGGGCCGGTGCCATCAACGCCATGGGCGAACGGCTCTGCCGCGAACGTTCGGCAATAGCGGCGCCGCGCCTGCCGGTGGAGGGGCCGGAAGGCTTTTCCAGCGATGGTTTTCACGCCTCGGCGCATGGCTACGACGCCTGGGCGAAACATCTCGTGCCCTATGTGCTTAATCTTTCGAATGGTGAGAAGGCGGCGGGTCCATTGATGCAATGAATCTTGAGACGAAATTTGGCCAAAACGTACGATACTGGCGTAAAAAACGCGGACTCTCACAGGAAGAGTTTGCCGATCGGGCACATCTGCATCCCACCTATGTGAGCGGGATCGAGTCCGGACACAGGAATCCGACCATAAAGGTTATTGAACGCATTGCCGATGCGCTTGACGTCGAGCCCGCAGCGCTGCTGTCTCCTCTCTTGGATGAGTGACCTGACGGACTCAAGGCTTACCATTGGCAAACATACTGGAAGCTGGCATTCCCATCGTGCGTGGTTCGACAAGCTCACCATGAGGGATGAGGTGGGCTGCAGAGCACATCTTGTACGTTGCAGAGTATAACTCTCTGCAATCTCCAACCTCCCTCATGGTGAGCCTGTCGAACCACGGCATGACAGTTTTGCAGAGTGAAGAAGCAAACCCAGTTTGAATGGGCGTGGTGTTGTCATGCAAGGGAACAAAACTCATAACCCGCTGTGGCTCAGCACCACGACAACCAGCATCGCAAATATCGCTCCGGCGGCGATTTTCCAGAAATCCCCGCGCTTCTTCATGCCGGGCCAGCCCAATGGCTTGATCAGATGCAGCGCCATCAGAAGGATCAGCAGCAGCGGCAGAATCTTGAGCATCGTCGTTACAAAGCCTGCGGCCTGAGGGGAACGGGTGAGTGGGGATTCGACAAGTGTGTGATCCCGCGCCAATTGTCAAATCGGCCTTTGACTCCGGGGCGTACATTGGGGAAGGTACGCCATCTGGGAGGATATTCATGACATCACGCTATGCACAGGTCTACCGGGATTGGCAGTCCGATCCGGAGGGATTTTGGGCCAGGGCCGCCGAGGCCATCGACTGGTCGCGGCCGTGGGAACAGGTCTTTGATGCCACGCATCAGCCCTATGGCCGCTGGTATCCGGGGGCGGAGTGCAACACCTGCTACAACGCCGTCGACCGTCACGTGGAGCGCGGCCGGGGTGATCAGGTCGCCCTGATCTATGACAGCGCGGTGACCGGCACGGGACGCAAGATCACCTATGCCGCCTTGCTCGACGAGGTGAACGCGCTGGCGGCGGTGCTGACCGACAGGGGCGTCGCCGGGGGTGACCGCGTCATCATCTACATGGCGATGGTGCCAGAAGCCGTGGTGGCGATGCTGGCCTGCGCGCGCATCGGCGCGGTGCATTCCGTTGTTTTCGGCGGGTTTGCCGCCCACGAGCTGGCCACGCGCATCGACGATGCCAAGCCGGTTATGATCATTGCCACCTCCTGCGGCCTCGAACCGGGGCGGGTGGTGGCCTACAAGCCGATGCTTGACAAGGCCATCGAGCAGGCGGCGCACAAGGTTACCTCCTGCCTCATTCTCGTGCGTCCGCAACAGCCGCACGAACTGGTGGCCGGTCGCGATATCGACTACGCCGCGGCCGTTGCCGCCGCCAGCGGGCGGAAAGTCCCCTGCGCGGGCGTCAAGGCAACGGACCCGCTTTATATCCTCTATACCTCAGGCACCACGGGCCAGCCCAAGGGCGTGGTGCGCGACAATGGTGGCCATCTCGTCGCACTGGCGTGGTCAATGGGCGCGGTCTACGACACGGCTGCGGGCGAGGTGTTCTGGGCCGCCTCCGATATCGGCTGGGCGGTCGGCCACTCCTATATCGCCTATGCGCCGCTGTTCATCGGCGCGACAAGCGTCCTGTTCGAAGGCAAGCCGGTGGGAACACCCGATGCCGGCACATTCTGGCGGGTGATTGCCGACCACAAGGTCAAGGTGCTGTTCACCGCGCCGACAGCGTTCCGCGCCATCAAGAAGGAGGATCCGAAGGGCGAGTTCATCGGCAAATATGATTTGTCCTCACTGCAATACCTGTTTCTGGCTGGTGAGCGCGCGGATACGGACACGATCAAATGGGCCGAGGAAAAGCTTGGCGTTCCCGTCATCGATCATTGGTGGCAGACGGAGAGCGGCTGGCCCATGGCCGCCAATCCGGCGGGTCTCGGCATGCTGCCGGTCAAATACGGGTCGCCGACCGTGCCCATGCCCGGCTATGACGTGCAGGTGCTGGATGATGCCGGGCACCCGGTCAAGCGCGGCGAGCTGGGCAATATCGTGGTCAAGCTGCCCCTGCCGCCCGCCTGCCTGCCGACGCTGTGGAATGCCGACCAGCGGTTTCGCGATGCCTATATGGCGGAATTCCCCGGCTATTACAAAACCGCCGATGCGGGGATCATCGATGACGACGGTTACATCTACATCATGAGCCGGACTGACGACATCATCAATGTCGCCGGACACCGCCTGTCGACGGGGTCGATGGAAGAGGTGCTGTCAAGCCATCCGGATGTGGCGGAATGCGCCGTCATCGGCATTGCCGATCATCTGAAGGGCCAGGTTCCCTGCGGTTTCATCGTGCTCAAATCGGGTGTCACCCGGGCGGCGGCGGATATCGAGCAGGAATGCGTCGCCCTGATCCGTGACCGGATCGGCCCGGTCGCCGCCTTCAAGATCGCGGTGACGGCCAAGCGGCTGCCGAAAACCCGGTCGGGCAAGATCCTGCGCGGGACGATGCAGAAGATTGCCGATCAGGAGCCGTGGAACATGCCGGCCACCATCGACGACCCCGCCATCCTCGACGAGATCAAGGGTGTGCTCAACGCCAGGGGCATCGGCATTCCCGCCGGTTGACCACCCCCAAACGATCCTGTTTCGGTCAAATCCATGCCCGCATCTTTCCTGCCCCTGCTGACAGGCTCCTGACAGAAGGTTGTCAGGAGGGGTGTGCGATAGTGTCTTCGTAAGCAAAGGAGACAGGGTCATGAATATGGTTGATTTTGGAATCGTCGGAACAGTCAGGCGCCTGTGGTCGCGGTATGCACATCTGCGTGACGAAATGCGCACTGAACGCTCCGTCAGCGCACTCCCGGACTATCTGCTGAAAGACATCGGCTGGCCCGATGCCTATGCGGAACGTCTGGCACGGCGCAATTCAATGAAGGATGTCGCCGGCAGCGAAAATGCCGGCGCCGTTCGCCAATCCGGCCGTTCACGGCGTCCGGCCCGTGCGGTAACCGGAAAAACAAGCCAAAACGGACATTTCAAGCTAGAATACTGAACAGTGACGCCGAAAGGGAGCATCGCGATGGACCAGAAAAAGATGATCGGCCTCGTATTCATCGACGCGTTTGCCGATTGGGAATTCGGTCTGCTTTCCGGATCAGCCGTCGAATGGTTTGGTGCGCGGGCGGTTGCTCTGGCCCCGACGGCAGGTCCCCTCAGATCCATTGGCGGATTGCATCTCGTGCCGGACCGCGGACTTGATCCGCAGGAGAACGCGGATCTGGATGCGGTTGCGGTGATCGGCGCCAACACCTGGCCGTCGGAAGATGCTCCTGACATTGCACCCCTGCTGCATTCGGTTTTGTCACGCGGCGGCATTGTGGGCGGCATCTGCGGCGGCACGCTGGCTCTTGCCCGCGCGGGTGTCTTCGATGGGCGCAGGCACACCAGCAACGGTGCAGGCTGGATACAGTCCCAGATCGGCGACTATGCCGGTTCCTCCCTGTATCAGGACGTGCCCCATGCGGTGCGCGACGCGCAGATTGTCAGCGCGGCCGGATCGGCGCCGGGCACTTTTGCCACGGAATTTCTCGAAGCGTTCCTGCCGGAGCAGGCGGGGCAGATTGCCGGGATGCGCAGCTTTATTGCGCGCGAGTACCAGGCGGCCGGTTGAGCCAGCCTCAGGGAGGGTGCGATGAAAACATGGACAGACAAACTGGATTCGGGCGCGCCGCCCCAGGTCAAGCCCGCGCCGGTCAGCATCGCTGGAATGAAGGCTGGCGAGATCATGCTGGTACCTACGGCCCGTCAGGTGGACGATTTCATCCGCACTCTCCCCAAGGGCAGGCATATGGATGTGAAAGTCTTGCGGCAGACCATGGCCAGGCAGCATGGGGCTGAAGTGACCTGTCCCATCACGCTGGGATTTCACCTGCGCACGGTCGCTGAAGCCGCGTTCGAGGATTACCAGAGGACGGGCGACATCAGCGCGGTGACGCCGTTCTGGCGGGTTCTCAATTCCAGTACCCCCACTCTTTCCCGGCTGTCATTCGGGGCGGCATTTGTAACCGAACAACGCCTTAGAGAAGGCTTGAAGGATTAAGCAGGATGCGACGTGCAGACCGTCTCTTTCAGATCGTACAGAAACTCCGCGGCGGACGACTGGTTACCGCGCGCCAGCTGGCGGAAAAGCTCGAAGTGTCCGAGCGCACCATCTATCGCGATATTGCCGACCTCCAGTCCACCGGCGTGCCGATCGACGGCGAGGCGGGGGTGGGCTATATCCTGCGGGAAGGCTTTGACCTGCCGCCGCTGATGTTCACGCGCGACGAGGTGGTCGCGCTGGTTGCCGGCGCCCGGCTGATAACGGCCTGGGGCGGCGCCTCCATGGCGCGTGCAGCGGAAGAAGCCATCATCAAGATCGGGGCTGTCCTGCCCAAGGATGATCGCCCGCGCATTGCCAACACGCATATTCATTCGTCCGGAACCAATATCAGCAGCCATGACCGGGCGATGATCGATCTTGCCGAGAATGCAGCGGACCAGTGCCAGGTGCTGTCCGTGGCCTACAAGGACATGGACGGCAAGGAAAGCATGCGGGACATCAGGCCGCTCGGACTGTGGTTCTGGGGCAAGGTCTGGACCGTCATCAGCTGGTGCGAATTGCGCAATGATTTCCGCACGTTCCGCATCGACCGGATCACCAGGGCCGAGAAGGCCCAGCGCATCTTCCGGCAGGAGCGCGGCAAGACGCTGGCCGATTTCTACCGGCGGATGGAACTCAGCGAAGCGCCCGATGCCAAGAAGGCGTCTTAGAGCCTTTCCTGTTTAAACAGAACTGGTTCTATTTAAGCAGGAAAGGCTCTAAACAGCTGTCTGGCCCGTCATGAGCGCGGCGGCAAAATCCTCCCGGTTCAAGGCAAAGTATCTGTATGGGGCGCCGTCATGCGTGGCTGTGAGGCCGATCTTTTGCGCCACACGAATGGACGCCGCATTGTCCGGATGGATTGCGGCAACGATGCGCTTGATGCCAGCCTGCCCGAAGGCGTGCACGACGAGCGGCCGGGCAGCCTCCGTCGCATAGCCCTTGCCCCAGGCGTGGCGATTGAGCCGCCAGCCGATTTCAATGTCCGGCCCCACCGCATCGTCCGGGATCAACAGGACCCAGCCGAGAAACCGTTGCGGCTGGTCGCGCGCAAAGATCGACCAATAACCGAGATCCGGGCCGAAATCCGCCTCCATGCGCGCGGTGATGAAACGGCGATGCGCATCGGGATTCGTCCAGGGCCCCGGTATGAACCGGGTCACCTCCGGATCGCGGTCCATGGCCATGCAGTCTTCCAGATCAGCCATGGTGCGCGGGCGCAGGAAAAGCCGTTCCGTCTCGAATGTCGGCAGCAAGGCTGTATCTCCCGTAAAAGAAAAAAGCTCCACCGGAGGTGAAGCTTTCTCGATTCAGGGACTACCCGTCAAGGCAATCAAATGGCTTATTCTTCCTCGTCTTCGTCCGTATTGCGGCCCTTGAGCGAGGAAAGCTTGGCGAAAACCTTGTCCGCATCGAGCTCTTCGTCCTCTTCGCGCACGGCCGGCTGGATATCCAGGTTTTCCGTGGCCGATGCCGGCAGCAATGTATCGCCGCCTTCGCCGGGCTGGACCGGGCGGTTGCGGGAAGAACGCTCGACCTCAAGGTCAAGGTCGATCTGCGAGCACAGGCCGAGGGTGACCGGGTCCATCGGCTGGAGATTGTTGGAATTCCAGTGGGTGCGGTTGCGAATCTGCTCGATGGTCGACTTCGTCGTGCCGATGAGGCGCGAAACCTGCGCATCCTTCAGTTCCGGATGGTTGCGCACCAGCCACAGGATGGCGTTGGGACGATCCTGGCGCTTGGACAGCGGCGTGTAGCGCGGTCCCTTGCGCTTGGCTTCCGGCACGCGCACCTTCGGCTCGAGAATCTTCAACTTGTGATTGATGTCGGCTTCGCCCCTGGCGATTTCCTCACGCGACAGCTGGCCGGTCATCAGCGGATCCAGTCCCTTGATGCCCTGGGCGGATTCACCGTCGGCAATCGCTTTCACCTCAAGCGGGTGCAGTTTGCAGAAGGCGGCAATCTGGTCAAAAGACAGAGCGGTATTGTCGACAAGCCAGACGGCCGTTGCCTTTGGCATGAGAAGCTGGGTGGCCATTGAATATAGTCCTCTCGTTCGTCCGCTCCGGTGAGGCGGGACGTGGGTTCAACCACAATTTCCGGGAATTCGAGGCGTTATATAGCGGTAAATTCTCGATTGGGCAAGAATCGGTTTTCGTAGCAACCGAATGCAATTACCGGTTTCACCAAACTGTCATGAAATTGTCATGCCGCTGCAACGCCCGCGGGCAACTGATCCCTTGTAAACAAGAGGAGATTCAACAATGCCGCGCAAAACCCTTTGCATCGGACTGTGGACCGCCCTGGTCGCTTCCGTCGCCCTGCCAGCCGCTGCCGAACCGGTTTTCAACCGGATCGCCAGCTTCCCGGTTGCTGACCATCTGCCCAAGGATGCAGACAAGTCAAAGCCGACATCGTCGGAAATCATCACGGCCTCGGAAGACGGCAAGACGCTGGTCTATTCCGACAGCCCCTACGGTGCCATCGGCTTCATCGATATCAGCGATGCCGCCAGGCCCAAGGCCGCCGGCCTGCTGAAGGTCGAAGGTGAGCCGACCTCCGTTGCGGTTGCCGGCGCCATGGTGCTGGCTGCGGTCAACACCTCCAAGGATCACAAGAATCCCTCTGGGCGGCTTGATGTGATCGATCTTGCATCGCGCACGGTGCTGACGAGCTGCGATCTCGGCGGCCAGCCGGACTCGGTCGCCGTCTCCCCCGACAGGACCTTTGCCGCCGTTGCCATCGAAAACGAGCGCGACGAAAAGCTCAATGATGGCGCGCTGCCGCAGCTTCCCTCCGGCGATCTCAAGATTTTCTCGCTGAAGAACGGCGCGCCGGATTGCACGAGCATGAGGACCGTCGTTCTGACCGGCCTTGCCGACATCGCCCCGGAGGATGCCGAGCCGGAATTCGTGTCGATCAACGCGAACAACCAGATCGCTGTTACCCTGCAGGAAAACAACCATATCGCGATCATCGATGCGGCCAGCGGCAAGATCACCTCGCATTTCTCCGCCGGCACGGTCGATCTCGACAAGATCGACGTCAAGAACGACGGTGCGCTGAAGTTCGACGGCAGCATGAAGGGTGTCCTGCGCGAGCCGGATACCGTGAAATGGCTAGGCAATGACCGCATTCTCATCGCCAATGAAGGCGACTACAAGGGCGGTTCGCGCAGCTTCACGATCTTCTCCACGGATGGGAAGGTTCTCTATGAATCCGGCCCCTCGCTGGAGCATAGGATTGCGGCAGCCGGTCACTATCCCGACAAGCGCAACAAGAAGGGCGTGGAACTCGAAGGCGCCGAAGTCGCGCAGTACGGCGATACCAACTATATCTTCGTTGCCAGCGAGCGCGCTTCCGTCGTCGGCGTCTACAAGGATACCGGCAAGGACCCGGAATTCGTGCAGCTGCTGCCGTCGGGCATCGCCCCGGAAGGCATTCTTGCCATTCCCTCGCGCAATCTGTTTGTCACCGCCAATGAATCCGATCTGGTTGCGGATGGCGGCGCGCGCTCCCATGTCATGATCTATGAGCTGAAGGACCAGGAACCGGCCTATCCGAAGATCGTGTCGGCATCGAAGGATGATGGCACGCCGCTGGGCTGGGGTGCCCTTTCGGGCCTGGTTGCAGACCTGAAGGAGCCGGGCAAGCTCTATGCGGTCTCGGACTCGTTCTATTCGGCCGCGCCCACCATCTTCACCATCGATGCCAAGCAGACACCGGCGAAGATCACCCGGGCGCTGGTGGTCACGCGCGGCGGCCAGCCGGCCCAGAAGCTCGATCTCGAGGGCATCACCACCGATGGCGCGGGCGGCTTCTGGCTTGCCAATGAGGGCGACCAGTCCAAGCTGGTGCCGCATGCGATCTTCAACGTCAATGAGAAGGGCGAGATCAAGAAGGAAATCGCGCTTCCCGAAGAGCTGCTGCCGCATCAGACCCGTTTCGGGCTGGAAGGGATCACCCGTGTCGGCGAAGGCGATGCCACCGTTCTGTGGATGGCCGTGCAGCGGGAATGGAAGGATGACGAAAAAGGCTTCGTCAAGCTCCTGAGCTACAACGTCAAGGACAAGAGCTGGGGTGCCGTCTCCTATCCGCTGGACAAGAAGAGCGGTGACGGCTGGGTCGGTCTTTCCGAAATCACCGCCCATGACGGCCAGCTCTACATCGTTGAACGCGACAATCTGATCGGTGACAAGGCGGTCAACAAGAAGCTCTATCGCGTGGCGCTGGACGGCCTGAAACCGGCAAAGCTCGGTGAAAAGCTGCCGGTTGTCGAGAAGACGCTGGCCCGCGACTTCATCGCCGACCTGAAGAGCACGAATGGTTATGTCGTCGATAAGCTGGAAGGCTTTACCGTCGATGTCGCCGGCAATGGCTTTGCGGTCACCGACAATGACGGCGTCGACGGCTCATCCGGCGAAACGCTGTTCTTCGGCATCGGCAAGGTCAGCGCGGCAAACTGAACCCTCCGCAACGTTTGCAGGAGGCCGCGCTTGCCGCGCGGCCTTTTGCTTGAGGCATGTCAGCTGACGTCGAGAACGATCTTGCCGACATGCTTGCCTTCTTCCATGCGCTCATGCGCCCGCCACGCCTCGTGGAACGGATAGACCATGTCGATGACCGGGGCGACGCGGCGCTGCACCAGGAGAGGCCAGACTTTCAGCTCCAGTTCCCGGGCAATACCAGCCTTGAACTCGACCGGCCGTGCCCGCAGGGTCGATCCCGTATGGGTCAGCCGCTTGATCATGATTTTGGATATGTCGACCGTGACCTTCGCGCCATTGAGATGGGCAATCTGCACGATCCGCCCGTCGATGGCGGCAGCGTCGTAATTGCGCCCGGTATAATCGCCGCCGACCATATCGAGCGTCAGGTTGACGCCCTTGCCGCCGGTGGCCTCCTTCACCGCTTCGACAAAATCATGCGTGCGGTAGTTGATCGCCCGGTCGGCGCCAAGCTTCAGGCAGGCTTCGCATTTGTCGTCGGAACCGGCCGTGGTGATGACATAGGCGCCGAACGCGCTGGCAAGCTGGATCGCCGTGGTGCCGATGCCGGATGTACCGCCATGCACGAGGAATGTCTCGCCGCTCTTCAGGCCGCCCCGTTCGAACACATTGTGCCAGACGGTGAAAAAGGTCTCGGGCAGGGCGGCGGCTTCGATGAACCCGTATCCCGCCGGGATCGGCAGGGCCGTGGTCTCGTGCACGGTGCAATACTGCGCATAGCCGCCGCCTGCCACCAGTGCCGTCACCCGGTCGCCCACGCGGAAGCGCGTGACGCCGCTGCCCACGGCAACGACGTCGCCGGCAATTTCAAGGCCGGGAATGTCCGATGCGCCTGATGGCGGCGGATAATAACCCTGGCGCTGCAGCACGTCAGGCCGGTTGACGCCGGCCGCATGCACCTGAACCAGAAGTTCATTCGGCCCTGCTTCCGGAACGCCGCACTTTCCCGGCTTGAGGACCAGCGGACCGCCCGGCTGGGTGATCTCGACCGCGGTCATCGTCGTCGGAATTTTACTGGCCATGGGTAGCTCCTTCAGTTGATTCGCTTGAATGATTTGCAATTCGAAGCGGGTGGACTGTATCCTTTCAGCACAAAGCGGCAAGTGGAGGACATGATGTCACTTTTCGATGAGGAACCGAAACGCAGGGTTGCCCACGAGATCGGGCAGGAACTTTCTCTGCTTTCCGTCGCCGAGCTGGACGAGCGCATCGGCATCCTGCGGGCGGAAATCACCCGGCTTGAGGAAGAGCGCACGCGCAAGGGCAGCAGCAAGCTGGCGGCAGAAGCACTTTTTCGCTGAAACGGAACGTAAATGATGCGGATGTCATGATGTCTCCGCATTGCTGATCGAGACGGGCCTGTACCGGCTTGTTGCCGGCATCCGTCCAAGCATTGGGGTATCGCTGTGTTCCGTTCGTTCGTACAGGTCTTTGCCCTCTTGTGTGGCACGTCATTCCTGGTCATGGCCTCGGGCCTGCACGGGCTCCTGCTGCCGCTGCGCGGCGGGGCGGAGGGTTTTTCCACCACCTCCCTCGGTCTTCTCGGCACTGCCTGGGCCGGCGGGTTCATAACCGCCTGCCTGCTGGCGCCGCGCCTGGTGCGCCGCGTCGGCCACGTCCGGGCATTCAGCGCCTTTGCCGCCATTGCCGCCATTGTCGCGCTGATGACCGGTATCCTGGTGCATGCCACCGCCTGGATTGCGCTGCGGGCGCTGACCGGCTTTGCCATGGCCGGCGCCTACATGGTGATCGAAAGCTGGCTGAACGAGAGGGCGACCAATGCCAATCGCGGTCAGATCTTCGGCCTCTACATGGTGGTGAACTTTGCCTCCATCACGGCGGGCCAGATGATGATCGGCTTCGGCGACGTGCACAACGGCACGTTTTTCATGCTGACCGGCATCCTGTTCTGTCTGGCGCTGATTCCGACGGCCATTTCCACCGCCAGCAGCCCGAAACCGCTGACGGAAGTGCAGCTCGACCTCAAGGCGCTCTACCGCAATTCGCCGGTTGCCTTTGTCGGCTGCATGCTGATCGGCGTTGCCAATGGCGCGTTCGGCACGCTGGGCGCCGTCTACGGCGCGGCGACGGGCATCACCACCACGGAAATCGCGCTGATGATGAGTGCCTCCGTCATGGGCGGTGCCTTGATGCAGATACCGGTGGGGCGCATGTCCGACCGTACCGACCGGCGCTATGTCCTGGCGTTCGTCGCCGGTGCTGCGGCCATCATCGGCATCCTGATTTTCCTGATCGGCTCGCGTCAGGCAACGGTCATCCTGTTCATGACGGCGATCTATGGCGGACTGGCCTATACGCTCTATCCGGTGGCCGTGGCCCATGCCAACGACTATTCGGACTCGCAGAATTTCGTCAAGGTAACCGGCGGCCTGCTGCTGCTCTATGGCTTCGGCACCATGGTCGGGCCGATCCTCGGCGCCTGGGCCATGGAATATGTTGCGCCCGAAGGCCTGTTTGCGATCACCGCGCTGGCACATGTCTCGATCATGACCCATGCCATCATCCGCTCGCGTATGCGGGCAGCCATGCCGATTGCCATGCGGGACAATTTCCAGACCGTTCCCTCGGAGCGGGCAACGCCCGAGGGCATCAAGCTCGATCCCCGGGCAGAAGCCCAGCCGGACTGAGGTTCGCAACGTTTTTCGTACAAAATGCGTTGACATTGACGGCAGTTTAAAACGACTATTCGGCATGGCCGAAACCGATGCATTTGCCGCCATTTCCGATCCGAACCGCCGCTATCTGCTGGAAGAGTTGCGGCGCGGTCCCAAGACCGTGAATGAACTGGCGCTTGGCCTGCCCATTTCACGCCCGGCGGTATCCCAGCACCTGAAGGCGCTGCTGGATGCACAACTGGTCAAGGTCAAGTCCGAGGGGACACGCCGGATTTATGCCGTCGACGACAGCGGCTTCTTTCACCTGAATTTATGGCTGGATCAGTTCTGGAGCGAATGATGGCCGCACGGCGTCCGGCCAATAAAAAAACCCGGTCGCAGACCGGGTTTTTGTTTTAGTGCCAGCCCAGCCGCCTCTCCGGCAACCGGCTGAAATTCTTCTTCTGTCGGCCAAAGGCTCTAATGGCGCGTGGCGGTCGATCTCAGTTTTTCGATTTGCTCTTTCAGCATGAGCTTGCGACGTTTCATATCGGTAATCTTCAGGTCGTCGGTGGCAGGACTTGCCAGCGCTTCGGAGATTTCCTTCTCGAGTGCACCATGCTTACGTTCAAGCGTTTCAAGATGAGACTCAATGGCCATCCGGCTTCTCCCTTGGTTGGTTTCCTACTCGTTCATGCTCTGCCGGCCAAAGGGCAAGATTATGACAGAGCCGTGACACTCTGCCACCACTTGAAGCAATTGTCGAATTTGTTTCGTAGGATTTTCTTGTCATGTAAAATATGGTATTGCCACCTGCTGATCCGGTATTCTCGAACGCCGGACCAGACATTGGATTCTTCTAAAGCAAAATACCGGGAATCACTGCATGTCCGACCAGGATCAGGCTGACATTCGATTGGCAGTCGCACGATTGAAACAGGAGCATCTGGATTTTGATGCCGCCATACAAGCGATGATCCAGGTTGGTTGTGACCAGCTTCGAATCCAGCGGATGAAAAAGAAGAAGCTCATCATCAAAGACAAGCTCATCGAGCTTGAAGACAAGATCATCCCGGACATTATTGCCTGATTTTCAACAGCTTGTGACCGGCGGGCTGCCGATAACTTGCAGCGTCCCCACTTTTCCGTTAATCCCTGCACGCTCCGCTGATCAGAGGATGTTCAATGGCCGATAAACGCGCTGACGTCGCAATCATCATGGGTAGCCAGTCCGATTGGGCAACCATGCGCCACGCCGCCGAGACGCTCGATGCGCTCGGCATTTCCCACGATGACCGCATCGTTTCTGCCCACCGCACGCCGGACCGTCTGGTTGCTTTTGCCAAGGGCGCGCGCGATGCCGGTTTCAGGGTTGTGATCGCCGGTGCCGGCGGTGCTGCCCATCTTCCCGGGATGGCCGCTTCCATGACGCCGCTGCCGGTGTTCGGCGTGCCGGTGGAATCGAAAGCTCTTTCCGGACAGGATTCCCTCCTGTCCATTGTCCAGATGCCGGCCGGCATTCCCGTCGGCACCCTGGCGATCGGCCGTGCCGGTGCGGTCAATGCCGCCCTTTTGGCTGCGGCTGTTCTGGCACTGAACGATGCCGCACTGGCAAAACGGCTTGACGACTGGCGCACGGCGCAGAGCGAAAAGGTCGCCGAACGGCCATCTGACGAGGCATGAGATGATTGCAGCAGGATCGACTATCGGCATTATCGGCGGGGGACAGCTCGGCCGCATGCTTGCCATGGCAGCGGCGCGTCTCGGCTATCGCACCGTCATTCTCGAACCGCAGGCGGACTGTCCGGCCGCGCAGGTTGCCAATGAGCAGATCGTGGCGGCCTATGACGATCCCGATGCGCTGGAGCGTCTGGCAGAGCTGAGCGATGTCATCACCTACGAATTCGAGAATGTGCCGGTCGATGCGGCCGAGACATTGAATGAAGCCACGCCGGTCTTTCCGCCGCCCGAGGCGCTGAAAGTGTCGCAGGACCGGGTGACTGAAAAGCGCTTCCTCAACAAGGCCGGCATCCCGACAGCGCAATGGCGCATTGTCGAGAATGAGGGCGATCTGGAAGCGGCGCTTCTTGCCTTCGAGGGCAAGGGCATCCTCAAGACCCGCCGCTTCGGCTATGACGGCAAGGGCCAGGTCAAGTTTTCCGGCGCCAAGGGCGAAGACGCCAAGGCCGGCTTTGCCGCCATCGGCAGCGTCCCGGCCATTCTGGAAGGTCTGGTCGATTTCACCCGTGAGATTTCGGTGATCGCGGCGCGCGACGAGGCAGGCAATATCCGCATCTACGACATTGCCGAGAACGTGCACAGGGACGGCATTCTGGCGACGTCGACCGTGCCGGTTTCCGTATCGTCGACGATTGCAGGCCTTGCGGCCGATTCGGCGCGCAAGCTGCTCGAGGCCCTGAATTATGTCGGTGTCCTCGGCATGGAGTTCTTCGTGCTGGCCAACGGAACGTTGCTGGCCAATGAATTTGCCCCGCGCGTGCACAATTCGGGTCACTGGACGGAAGCCGCCTGCGCGGTCTCGCAGTTCGAGCAGCATATCCGTGCGGTTGCCGGGCTGCCGCTGGGCGATACGCGGCGTCATTCCGATTGCGTGATGGAAAACCTCATCGGCGACGACGTGGCCAAACTGCCGGCGATTCTGGCGGAAAGCGGGGCCGTCGTGCATCTCTACGGCAAGGCCGATGCACGTCCCGGTCGCAAGATGGGCCACGTCACGCGCATTACAAAGCGGCTGTAGGGGCAAATAAATTCACTCCCGATGCATGAATCGCCATATGAATCATGAGTCGGGAGTTGACAATCGGGGCAATCCTTGGCTATTTCCCCGCAACGTGTTTCCGGCGCGCTCCAGAGGCGCGCTTTATTATTGGTGCCCGGTTTCGGGCGTAAAGATACCGGTGCTGAAATGAAGATCAAGAATTCGCTCAAGGCTCTCAAAGGCCGTCATCGTGACAATCAGCTGGTGCGCCGCAAGGGCCGCATCTACATCATCAACAAGACTGCGCCGCGTTTCAAAGCGCGCCAGGGCTGATTTACCGTTTCACGGTTATTTGCATTTGACGTTTCGCTGATACGGACTACGATCCGTATCATGCGGAACGTTGTTGCGTTTTTTATCGGATCTGTCCTGATGATGTCGCCGGCGCTGGCACTGGCGCAGGAAACGTCCGGGACTGACGTTCCCGCGCCTGCACCGCAGGCAACCACGCTGCCGGGCAAGACCCTGGCCGAAAAGCGCTCCGCCCGCCTCGACGAGCTGTTCTTTGCCCTGAAGCGCGAGCGCAATGAAGCCAAAGCCACCCGCATCGCCGAACAGATCCAGGCGCAGTGGCAGAATTCCGGCAGTGCGACCGTCGATCTGATGATGCAGTGGGCGGCCCTCGCCATGACGGAAAAGAAATATGCCGTCGCCCTGGATTTTCTCGATCAGGTCACCGTGATGAAACCGGATTTTGCCGAGGGCTGGAACCGGCGTGCCACGGTCAATTTCCTGATGAATGATTACGGACGGTCGATGGCCGATATCCAGAAGACGCTGTCGCTGGAGCCGCGTCATTTCGGGGCGCTGGCGGGGCTGGCGGCCATCCTGAAGGATACCGGCAACAAGGAAGGCGCCCTGCATGCCTTCGAGCAGGTTCTTGCGGTCTATCCGATGATGCGGGAGGCGCAGAAGCAGGCGGGCCAACTGGCCGAGGAGCTGACCGGTCAGCGTACCTGATTTTTTGGGTATTTCCGGGCCGGCGGCCTGTTGCCGCCAGCCCGAATGATGCTTTTTAGATCCCCGTCAGCCCGTCCGAGCCGATATAGGCAATGCGCAGCATGTTGGTCGAGCCCGGCGTGCGCAGCGGCACACCGGCTGAGATGATGATGCGGTCACCCGGATTGCCGAATTCTTCCTGATAGGCGATGTGGCAGGCGCGGTCGACCATGTCGTCAAGATCGGTTGCATCTTCCGTGACAACGCAGTGCAGGCCCCAGACGAGCGAGAGCTTGCGCGCCGTCTCGACAACCGGCGACAGGGCGATGATCGGCAGCAATGGCCGTTCACGCGCCGCGCGCAGGCCCGTGGTGCCCGATGCCGTATAGGTGACGATGGCGGACAGGTTGAGCGTTTCGGCGATCTGCCGGGCAGCAAGCGAAATGGCGTCCGCGCCGGTGGCATTCGGCTCGGGGCGCTGCGCATGGATGATGCCGGGATAGTTCGGGTCGCGCTCGACCTCTTCGGCGATGCGGGCCATGGTGGAGACCGCTTCGACCGGGTAGTCACCGGCGGCCGATTCGGCTGATAGCATCACGGCATCGGCGCCTTCGAACACGGCGGTTGCCACGTCGGACACTTCGGCGCGGGTCGGGACCGGCGCGGTGATCATCGATTCCAGCATCTGCGTGGCGACGACGACCGGCTTGCCGGCGCGGCGGCAGGCGCGGATGATCTGTTTCTGGATGCCGGGAACGGATTCCAGCGGCATTTCAACGCCAAGATCGCCACGGGCAACCATCAGCGCATCGGAGAGCTCGATGATCTCAGCAAGGCGGGTGACGGCCTGCGGCTTCTCGATCTTCGAGAGCAGGGCAACGCGGCCGCGCGAGATCTTGCGCAC
>JANVCC010009742.1:1246976-1372049 GCA_025345505.1 Todiramphus chloris collaris | reverse complement strand
TGGCCCGCTTCGACCGCTTCGAGAATTTCCGGATGCGGCAGGAACACGCGGGTGTTGTCGCCCAGCGCTTCATTGTTGTCGAGGGTGAAGATCTGGCCGGGAACGAGGTCGACCTTGCCCTCGGCGAACTTGCCGACGCGCAGCTTTGGTCCCTGCAGATCGGCGAGAATGCCGATCGGGCGGCCCACTTCCTTTTCGACATTGCGCAGGCGGCGCACGAGTTCGCGCATGAGATCATGGCTGGCATGGCTCATGTTGATGCGGAACACGTCGGCACCGGCTTCGAACAATTTGCGAATCATCGCTTCGTCGGATGAAGCGGGACCCAGTGTGGCGAGGATTTTGACCTTACGGCGGCGTCTCATCGAGGAGGGGTATCCGTTACAATTGGAGCTGAGGGAGGATTTTCTTCCGTAAGCTGGACCATCCAGCTTGATTGTTCGCCGGTATCATACTCCTGAAATCCCGCCCGCTGAAACCCGCGTGCAAAACAGTCATTGATACCGGTAATCTTGAATTGGTTTTCCGCCACGCACATGTTGACCTTGCCATCCCAGCGACCGCCGCTCTGGGCGTCCTCGGCATACAGGTAGTAATAGCGCGACGTCAGCGGACCGACGACCAGCGTGGTGCAGGAGGATGCGTTGACATGCCACCAGCCTTCGGTGATCCAGCCGGTCTTCGCCCGGTAGCCAAGCGCGACGCCCACCAGATTTTGCGTGGTGTTGCACACGCGAAAATCCGCATGGGCCTCCTCCGGCGCAAAGACACTGCCTGCTACGAAAATGAATAAAAAAGCCGCTAGAAAGCTGCTCCATCGCGTCCGCTGATGCTGGTCAGCGCGGAAAATGATGCCCCTGCGCAATATTGCCTCCGTCCGTCTTAGACTCCTTTTCCGCAGTTTCACATGCATTGTCAACGCGCTAATGGGCGGAACATGCCGTTCCTGCTGACCTGTGACAAAAGATTGATGGTTGCATTCCCGATCAGGGCATGAAACACAAAAAATTCTCCCGAATAATCGCGCAAGAGAACGTTCCAATGCCGTTTTCCCCCTTTCATCTCGTCCATGGCAGCAATGACAGAGGGCTGGTGCTTCTGGCCGATCATGCCCACCGGGATCTGCCGGAGGAATACGGCTCCCTCGGGCTGCCGCCGCAGCAGTTCGAGCGGCATATCGCCTATGATATCGGCGTCGAGCCGTTGACGCGCAAACTGGCGGCAATGCTCGGCGTTCCGGCTGTGCTGGGCGGGTTTTCCCGCCTGCTGATCGATCCGAACCGCGGCGAAGACGATCCCACGCTGATCATGCGCCTGTCCGACGGGGCGATCATTCCGGGAAACAACCCGATGCCGGACGCGGAGCATCAAAGACGCGTGAATGATTTCTATCGCCCCTATCACACGGCTGTTTCGGATATGATCCAGGCGGTTGCCGGGGCGAGCGGCAAGGCACCGCTGGTCATTTCCATCCATTCCTTCACCGCCTTCTGGAAAACGACGCCGCGGCCGTGGCATGCGGGCATTCTCTGGGACAGCGATCCGCGCGCGGTCGTGCCGCTCATAAAGGCCCTGGAAGCCGATCCGCAACTGGTGGTCGGTGACAATGAGCCTTATGACGGCGCCCTGCGCAATGACACGATGTTCAAGCATTGCATCGTGCCGGGGCTCGCCCATGCGCTGATCGAGGTGCGGCAGGATCTGATCGCCGACGAGAAGGGTGTCGATGAATGGGCAGACCGGCTTGCCCCGATCCTTGACGCGATCAACGCCGATCCCGATATACATGTTATCAGGCAATACGGCTCGCGCACCGGCCCACTGGAAGAGGTTTGATCATGAGCAATGTCAGTGAAGAACAGCGTATCGCCCTTGAAGCCGCTGCGTTCCGGCGGCTGCTGGAGCATCTGCGCGCGCGCAGCGACGTGCAGAACATCGACCTGATGAATCTGGCCGGTTTCTGCCGCAACTGCCTGTCCAACTGGTATCGGGAAGCGGCGGATGCGGCGGGCGTGCCCCTGTCAAAGGATGAATCGCGTGAGATCATCTATGGCGAACCCTACGCGCAATGGCAGGCCAAGCACCAGCGCGAGGCCAGCGATGCGCAGAAGGCCGCCTTTGAGGTCAACAAGCCTTCGCATTGACAAACCACGCCGCAGCGGCGGCCGAAACCGCCCTGATCCCGACTCTATTGTCTTGACTCATTGCGCTGTGGTCGGGCATCGGAACCGCAGAGGCGGCGTTCGCGAGTCGCACAATCAATTTTTACGGAGCAAGATATGAGCATGGATGATGTAGCGCCACAGGGCGGTGTCGAGGGTGTTGCGGCTGCGGAATTGCGGCAGTTCATCGAGCGCATCGAGCGCCTTGAGGAAGAAAAGACCACGCTTCAGGACGACATCAAGGAAGTGATGGCGGAAGCCAAGGGCCGCGGCTACGACACCAAGATCATCCGCACGATCGTCCGCCTGCGCAAGAAGGACGCCAATGAGCGCAAGGAAGAGGAAGCGATCCTCGAGCTGTACATGAACGCCCTCGGCATGGTCTGAGCCTTCAGGACAAACGACGGCTGAAACGGGATTGGATGTGCAGATAGTGCCTGCACCCTATCCAATCCCGTTTGGTCAGCTGCACGGCGCGCCCTGCGGGCGGCTCGCTCAGGACGACCCCTACAAAACCCCGGCGCCGGGATATTCCCCCAGAAGATCTGCAAGCAGTTCAAGCATGCTCGCCCGGACATCGGCGAGGCCTTGCGATGCCAGAATTTCCAGGCCGATCAACGCCCCGTAGAGAATCTGGGCATTTGTTCCGCTCCGGTCTGCGGACCGGCCGCAGTTCCGGAAAAGCTGCACAAGATAGGCCAGGCGCCGTTCATCCACCGATTTGAGGATTGCCGCGGTCGTGGCGTCATGCCGGGCCCATTCGCGGATGGCGCTTTCGGTCCGGTCGCCGCCATAGGCCGAACTTGGCACGCCGGTTGCCTCGATCACCAGTGCCTGCAGCTGCTCCTGGGGCGTTGTCCCGATGGCTTCGACATTGCTGATGATGGCATCGGTCGCCAGATGCTGCCAGTGCGCCAGCATCTGCGCCTTCAGCGCCGGCACATCCCTGAAATGCCAGTAGAACGAGCCCTTGCTGACCTTGAGATCGCGGGCAATCGCCTCGGCCCGGATCGCCTGCGCGCCGCCCTGGCTCAGGGCGCGGAAGGCGGCGCTGATCCAGTCTTCGGCTGAGAGGGTCTTTCGGGTCGGCATTCCCATTCCATACGCTGGCGTATTGACGAGGGCAAGCGTCAATGTTTATATACGCCACCGTATGGTCGACTGGATTGAAGGACGTATCATGAGCAAATGCGCTGCCGCCGCTGCAATCGTGTCCCCGGTCACGCTCCACATCCTGGCGGGCAGGCCATGATGTACACTCTGGCATGGCTCGTGTTCATCGTGCTGACCATTGTCGCGGCGCTGCATCTCTACTGGGGGTTCGGCGGCCTGTGGCCGGCGCGCGATCAATTGTCCCTGGCTCGGACCGTGGTCGGGTCGAAGGGAATTTCCGCAATGCCGTCGCGCGGGGTGACCGTTGTCGTTGCCGCCCTGATCTTCACCGCCGGTGTTCTCGCCCCGATGCAGATGTCCCTCATTCCGGCGCTGTTGCCGGCCTGGCTGCTCCGTCTCGGCATGTTGGCGCTGACGGTCATATTCCTTGCGCGCGGCGGCCTCAGCTTCACGGCATTTTTCCGTAACCGGCAGGCCGAGGAGCCCTTCCTGACGCTGGACCGCCGCTATTACGGTCCGCTGTGCCTCGCCATCGGGGCGGGTTTCGCTGTGCTGCTGTTCGCCTGAATGCGCCGCACATTTTTGACTTTGAACGTTTGAAGGGCGCTGCGCGATATTAAACTTCACATGAAGCATCGCGAACGGCTTTAAATTTCTTGAACTGGCCCGGCGACGGGTATAATCGTCTCGCTGCCCACCTATCTTTTCATGATCCATTTCTCTTCCGACTGATGTGATCTGCCGGCATTCGCGTTGGGGCAGCCGCCTCAGCCGTCAGGGAGTAAAATCAATGTCCGTATCCACAGCGCAGCTGTCCATGAAGGCGCCCGCCAATTCGCGGTCCCGCGTCATCCTGGCCAGCCTGATTGGCACCACCATCGAGTTCTACGATTTCTACGTCTATGCGACCGCCGCCGTGCTGGTCTTCCCGCATCTGTTCTTTCCGCCCGGCAACGAAACGACGGCCCTTCTGTCCTCCTTCGCCATTTTCGGCGCCGCCATGGTGGCACGCCCGCTCGGTGCGATCTTCTTCGGCCATCTCGGCGACAAGCGCGGCCGCAAGATCACGCTGGTCGGTGCGCTTCTGACCATGGGTATCGCCACCTTCCTCATCGGCGCCCTGCCGACCTTTGCAACCGTGGGCTGGTTTGCCCCGGCCATGCTGGTCGTGCTGCGGCTGGCGCAGGGGTTTGCGCTGGGCGGTGAATGGAGCGGTGCGGCGCTGGTCGCCACCGAGAACGCCCCCGAGGGAAAGCGCGCGATCTTCGGTACGTTTCCGCAACTGGGCGCGCCCATCGGCTTCATCATCGCCAATGGCCTGTTCCTGATCATCGCGGCCATCCTGCCGTCGGATGATCCGTCACGGCCCTCCCTCGCATTCCTCGACTGGGGCTGGCGCATTCCGTTCCTGTTTTCCGCCGTCATGGTGATCGTCGGCCTGTGGGTCCGGCTCAACCTGGTCGAAAGCACCGCCTTCGAGAAAACCGTCAGCAAAGGCGAGATCAAGAAGGTGCCGCTGGTGTCCGTGTTCCAGTCGCATTGGAAGCAGCTCGTGCTCGGCACATTCTACATGCTTGCCACCTATGTTCTGTTCTACCTGATGACCACATTCTCGCTCAGCTATGGCCGCGCTGCCACGGCCGGACCGATTGCCGGTCTCGGCTATGACTACACGACCTTCGTCCTGATGATGATTGTCGGCGTGGTGTTCTTCGGCATCTTCACCCTGGCGTCCGGGCCATGGGCGGACCGCTGGGGCCGCCGCAAGACACTGATCTGGGTGACGCTTGCCATTATCGTGTTCGGCCTCCTGTGGGTGCCGATGCTGTCTCTGGGCAATGTTGGCGTCATGGCCTGGCTGATCCTCGGCTTCACCCTGATGGGAATGACGTTCGGTCCAATGGGCGCCCTGCTGCCGGAACTGTTCCCGGTGAGCATGCGCTACACCGGATCGGGCATTTCCTACAATGTCTCGTCGATCCTCGGCGCCGCGGTTGCCCCTTTCATTGCGATTGCGTTGTGGAAGCTCGGTGGCGGCAGCCCGTTCTGGGTTGGCGTCTACCTCTCGGCCATGGCCGTGCTGACATTGATCGCGCTGATCATCGGCAAGGAAACCAAGGACGTCGATATCGAAGCCTAGATTTCCGGTCGTTGAATACAAAAGGCGCGGCCCGCTGAAAAAGCGGGCCGCGCCTTGTTTTTATGATGATTTATTTAGTAGTTCGGATCGTAGATCAGGCGGTCGCGGCTTGCCGGGCGGTCATAGACCGGGGCGCGGTTCTGATTCTGCTTGGCAAGCGATCCGATGATCACAGCGCCGAGCGCCAGTCCGGCAACACCGGCAATGATGGCCGTGTCGCGGTTCTTGTGACGGTCGGAACGCTCGGACCGGTAGTCCCGGTTGCGGTAGTAATCCCGTTCGCGATAGTAGTCATCGCCGCGATCGCGGTAGTAGCTGTCGCGATAGGAGCGCTCGCCGGACCAGCCGCCATCATAACCATCGGAATAGTAGCCGCCAGCCTGCGCCGGAGCCGATTGGAGGCTGATTGCGCTGATCGAAACGGCAGCAACCAGAAGAGCAGCGAGTATCTTTTTCATCATGCGGTCCTCAACGTTAATTCGTTGAGCACAGATATAGAGCCCGCCGGCTGAACCGGTGATGAATGCTGCCGTTAGCTGTCGTTCACAGGGTGATGGTCCGGGCCTGCACCTGCAGGGCACGGCCGGCGCCCCAGCCGAAAATGGCAACGCCAATGCCGAGCAGCACAAACAGGATGGCCGTTGCCGCATAGCTTTCCGTGACGCTGTGGATCAGGCCGACAAGCAGCGGACCGATGGCAGCAAGCATGTAGCCGACGCATTGGGCCATGCCGGAGAGGTGCGAGGCGACATGCGAGTCGGGCGAGCGCAGCACGATCATCGTCATGGCTATGGCGATGAGCCCGCCCTGGCCGATGCCCTGGACGACAGCCCACAGCCAGACCGTGGAGAGCGGCGCAAACAGCAGGCCGAGCAGGCCGGCAACGGCAATCGTGACCAGCGCCACATTGATCAGGCTCTGATTGCGGCAACGCACGGCAATCGACGGCACGAGCAGGCAGGTGAAGACCTGCGCCATG
The DNA here is from genome assembly GCA_025345505.1 of Todiramphus chloris collaris. NCBI lineage: Eukaryota > Metazoa > Chordata > Aves > Coraciiformes > Alcedinidae > Todiramphus > Todiramphus chloris. The sequence continues at coordinate 1,365,655 of JANVCC010009742.1, read as the reverse complement.
ACCGACACGGAAACCACGACCCCGGCGGTCGTTCCGTCAAGGCCGCGATCGCGCAGGATGGGCGCCAGCCAGCCGAAGACGCAGTAGGCGAGTGCCGACTGCAGGCCCATGAACAGGGTGACCTGCCATGCCAGGCGGTCGTTCCAGAGGCCGATCACCTTGAAGCCCGCATGTTTGGTGCGGACCTTGCGGGCGAGGGCCTGCGGCAGCCAGATCGCGGTGACAACCAGCGCCGGCAAGGCCCAGGCGCTGAGCGCCAGCGACCACGATCCGCCAAGCATCTTCTGCACCGGCAGGGTCAGGCCGGCGGCACTGGCCGCGCCCGCGCACAGCGCCATGGTATAGAGGCCGGTCATCATGCCGGTGCGGCTGGCGAAATCGCGCTTCACCAGACCGGGCAGCAGCACATTGCCGATGGCGATGCAGCCGCCCGCCAGCGCCGTGCCGATGAACAGCAGCGGCAGGGATTCGAGTCCGCGCAGGGCGGTGCCGAGCGCCAGCAGAAGGAGAACGCCGAGGAGCGTGCGCTCCGCGCCGATGCGCTGGGCGAGACGCGGCGCCAGCGGGGCAAACAGGCCAAGGCAGAGCACCGGCAGCGTGGTGAGCACGCCCGCGCCGAAGGATGACAGTCCGGTCTGGGCGATGATTTCCGGCAAAAGCACCGACGCGCTGGAGAAAACCGGGCGCAGATTGTAGGCGATGAGAACGAGGCTGAGGCCGAACAGAACCTGCGCGCCAGGGGTTTTGAAATCCGGCACGCGCGGCTGGGGAACGCTGTCCACCTCGGCATCGACAAGCTGTTCGGCGGCAATGTTCAGATCCGCTGCCAGGCGGCTGGGGTGTTCAGGCGGAAGATGCTGATTCATGATGCGAGCAACCGATCGAGTTCGATGAGAAGGGGAGCCATGAAGGCGCGGGCGGTGGATGCCGCCTTGTCCGGATCGCCGGATTCAATCGCGTCGATGATGGCCGCGTGGGCCGCCATATCCGGTTCGGGCAGCTCGCCCGTGACCGTGGCCCGGATGATTTCCTGGGTGGAAACCGAGAAGAATTCGTAGACTTCGATGAGGGCGAGATTGCACGAGGCGGCGACGACTGCTTTGTGGAAGGCGAGATCGTGCTCGACATAATAATCGTGCCGGGCCGTAGCGTATTCGCCGCGATCGGCCAGCAGCTGGCGCAGGTCGGCGACGACCTCCGGAGTGTGGCGCAGGGCAGCCAGGCGTGCCGCTTCGACTTCCAAGGCGCAGCGCGCCTCGACCTGGTCGCGCAGGCCGGTGCGCCTGATCCGCAACAGGCTTTCGTCCGGGTTGATGATCGAGCGGACATAGGTGCCGGAGCCCTGCTTGGTCTCGAGAAATCCCTGCGCGACGAGAACCCGCACCGCTTCGCGCACGGTCCCGCGGCTCACACCGAGCATGTCGGCGAGGGCCGCCTCATTGGGGATGCGGTCGCCGACCGGCCAGCGATTGCTGACGATTTCGGCGCGTATGTTGTCAATCGCCGTATCGGCAAGATTGGTGCGGGCGGCAGGCTGCATGGCGTAGAGGTCCCATAGTCATCAGATGACTTGATAATTATGGGACTGCGGGGCGCCTGTCAAGGCGCCCAGATGGACAGAGACTGGCGGAGACTGGCGTCTCAGCGGTATATCACGATCGGCCGGCGATGAACGATGATGGGAGCCGGGCGCTCGATGATAACGGTTCTTGGCCCGAATGCTTCGAGCGGGAACCAATAGCCGCGATAGAAGCGGTAGCCCGGCCGGTAATAGCCGTAGCCGCGGTGGCCATTGTAGTAATAGCCGTCGTGCCAGCCGTAATAGCCGTGCCGCCAGTAGACGGGCTCGGCCTGGGATTGCAGGTGTTCGCCCTGTACCGGCAGGAGCGGCAGGGCGCTGGCGGTTTGTGCTCCGGCAAGCGTGGCAATGGCGACAAGACCGCCGGTAATCATGCTCAGGATGGTTCTCATGATAGCCTCTTCAAAGGGTTGGTTGGTGGTTCACGTTCTGATCAGCCCTTGCAGGGACCGGTCAAAGGGGCGGTTCGGAAAGAGCGTTTGCATGGTGCGCTCGGGTTCGAGACCAAAGGTTTCTGCGGCAAGCGCCGCGATCAGCGCGTCAAGATCCATGGTGGGTTTCAGGTCGCGGTTTTCATAAAGTGCATTCGGGGCAAGGCCCGGCCAGTCCGCCAGGATGCGTCCGCCGTTGACGGCGCCACCGAGGATGAGCGCGGTTGTCGCGGTGCCATGGTCGGTCCCGCCGGTGCCGTTGGCGGCGGCGGTGCGGCCGAATTCGGTAGCCACCAGCACGGTAGTCTGCTGCCAGACGTCGCCAAGCCCGTCGCGCATGGCATCGATCATGGCATCGAGCGCCTTGAGCTGGTTGGCAAGCCGGTTCTCCTGGCCGCTATGGGTATCCCAGCCGCTGGTTTCGATCATGGCGATGCGCGGGCCGTCAGGCCTGACAAGCGCCTCGGCGGCGGTTCTGCCGGCGGCGGCGGGATTCTGGCGGGATTCCATGTCGTGGAACAAGCCGCGCGCTTCCATTGCCGCGCTCCAGACCGGATGAAACTGCTGGTCCCGGTCGTAGAGCTGCGCCACCCGCAGCAGGAGATCGTCGGATGCTTCCGGCAGGTTCGAGGGTGCGTAGGAGGTAACGTCAGCCGCGCCGCGCAGGGCAGCCGGTATGGTCGGCGCAAAGGCAATGGCCTTGTCAGCCGATTTCGGCAGCAGCGTTACCAGCCGGTTCAGCCAGCCATCCCGGATCTGGTAGGGGCTGGTGCCGCCGGTCTCCAGGACATTCTGGCCGTCGAAGTGTGAGCGCTCGCGGTAGGGTGAGGCGACGGCGTGCACGAACAGCGCCTGCCGGTTGCCGTAGAGCGTTCCCATGCCGGTGAGCGCGGGATGCAGGGCGAACATGCCGTCGAGCTTGATGGCGTCTGAAGTCTGGATGGCGAGGCCGCCGCGCAGCTGCGCATAGGCGGGGTCGGCATAGGGCACAACGATGTTGAGGCCATCGGCGGCGCCGCGCTGGATGATGAAGACGAAGCGGCGGTCGCTCGCCACATTGGCAAAGACGATACGCGGCGCCACGAGCATCGATCCCGCCCCGATGGCGGCCAGACGCAGAAAATCCCGGCGGTTGGTCATGCTCATCTCCGTTGAAAATCAGGTGAAACAAGCAGAAGGGCGATGCCCGTCTGGACGGATTCGGCGCGGTTGATTTCCGTTGCCGTGCTGTCGGTCAGCGCGTTTCCGAGCAGGTTGTTCGCCAGCTCTTCCGGTTTCAGCGACCGGTCCGCCCTTGCCGCCAGCCTTTGCGAAACCTCCACCCGCCGCACCAGGGCATCGGGAGCCAGCCAGCTCGCCGCGATATCGTCGTAACCGGCGGGTGAACGTGGCAGCCAGACCGGCTGGCCCAGCTGGTTCAACAGGTTGGCGGCGTTGGCCTTGCCAAGGTCGGGATAATCCAGCCCGCGCATGGCTGAAACCAGCCATTCCCAGGGAGTCTTGATCTTGGTAGACGGCACTGCCCATGCCTCCGGTGCTTCGACGAGCGCTCGATACACCGCCGGTAAATCACCGCCGGAGGCAAGAAACGCCTTGCTGATCCGATCAATGGCTGCCTGCGGGGGTGTGTCGGCGATGAAATGGCGGCAGAGCTTTGTGGCGATGTGGTTTGCCGTTGCCGGATCGCTGGCCAGATCTTTCAGGACTGCGCCTGCCTGATCCTCACCGGTTGCGCCGTAGACGCGGCGGCGGATCAGCCGCTTGCCCGGCTGATGCAGGCCGGGGCGATACTGAAATACACCGGCCTGACTGGCATCGGCCTTGCCGCCCATGCGTCCGGCGGACCAGCCGGTGAGGGCCAGGGCGAACTCCGTGACATCCTTCTGCGTATAGCCGGACCCGACGCCGACCGTGTGCAATTCCATGATCTCGCGGGCCAGATTCTCGTTGATCCCCGGCAGTTCGCCGGCATTGCGCCGCTTGGCGCGCGTGGCGAGGGGGCTGTCGGGACCCGCCGAACGGATCTGGTCGAGATAGATCAGCATGGCCGGATGCTGCTCGACGGCAAACAGCAGGTCGGTGAAGCGCCCGGTGACATGGGGGCGGATCGCGTCCCGCTCAAAGGCGCCGGCAAGGCTCAGCATTGCGGGATTGTCGGCCGACACGGCAAAATGGTTCGACCAGAAATGCACGAGCGCTTCCAGGAACGGCGTGGGCGTTGCAAGGGCATTGCGGCTGCGCGCGTCGATCTCGCCGCGGTAAAGCAGGCGGGCCGCCTTGTTCAGCTCCTTGCGCAGGGCGATTTTCTCGTCGCCGTCGAGCGCCTGCAGCTTTTGCCGGTCACTGGCATACTGCGTCGCGATTTCGGGTGTGGTCTGGAGCTGGGCAAACGCTGCCGGGCGCGGTTCGTAGCGGCCGATCTGATCGAGCAGCCAGTGCCTGGGGTCGGCTGGGAGCGGTTCGCTAGCCCGCTTTCCCAAACCGAAGCGATTGACCGCAATGGCCGCCGCCGCATCTGTTGCCGTTGTAACCATGGTCTTCTCCGTTCGCAGCCTGTCTGGCATTGACAGTCATTGAACGGGGGCACCGGAAAATTCCGTCGCGGGCATTCATTGTTTTTTTGCCGGCGTCTGCCGCAAAATGACATTGCGCTTTTTCAAACCCTCGACGAGCGTCTTGCGGTCCTCCGGCGACAGGCTTTCGGCAAAGGCAACGATGGTCTGCTCGATGCGTGTCCGCAGGGCGAAATCGGCTTCGCGGGCTTTGGTCAGTTCCGCGTTGACCGCAGCCGGATCGATGACATCCTGTGCCAGCAGCCGGGCAATCTCGGCACGGCTTGCCCGTCCGGCATCGGCCAGGGGTCCATTGTCCTTGCGGGCCGCTGCCAGATTTTGCCGCAGTGCCTTCTGTTGCTCCGGCGTCAGATATTCGGCGGCAAAGCGAACGCCGCGCCGGTTCTCCGTCGTCCAGGAATGGCCGAATGTGTGCCAGATGTAGCCGCCGCCGATCACGCCGCCGGCAATGAAGACATTGAGGGCAAGCGAAGCGACGAGAAGGATGTTGCGTGACCGTTCACTCATTTACTCTTCCAGTTCATCAGAGATGTTGAAGGCGGTGACCGCATAGGCCTGGTCCTCATATCCGCGCGATTCGGCGGAATGAATGACGCCGATGAGAAGGGCGCCGGTGATCGCGCCCGCCAATCCAATGCCGGCGAGCCCGGTGCCCTGCCACCAGAGACGGGCGCGCTTCCAGCCGGACCAGGACCTGCCGGAGGAGGCGATGATGCGTTCGCGCAGCGCAGCCTCCGCCGGGGCGGTCCGGTACTGCGCCAGCATCCCGTCGAGTTCCGCCGCCAGCCTGAGCGCCGGCTGGGCGATATCAGGATGCTCCCTGATGAAGGCGACGGCGCCGGCCTGTTCGGGCGGCGGCCAGCGCCGCACCTCGGCACCATAGATCTCGGTCAGTTCCTGAAAACGTTGCGGGGTCATTTTGCCTTCTCCTGTTGGGCAGTCTCTTCCAGGGCTGTCCGCAAATTGCGCCGGGCACGGGCCAGAAGGCTCTCCAGGGCTTCAATGCTGATATCCATGATCTGCGCTGCCTCGATATTGCTGAACTCCTGATAATATTGAAGCACGATGGCCTCCCTCTGCCGGTCGGGCAGGGAGGCGAGGGCCCGTTTGATCCGGTCGCTTTCGTCCCGGGTTGAAAGCGACTGTTCCGGGTCGGGGGCTGGATCTGCCCTCTCGGGTGTCTCGGCCACCGGTTGTTCCCGGTGCCGGCGCAGGCGGTCGTAGCAGAGATTGAGCGTGACCCGGTGCAGCCATGTATCAAAGGTCGCCCGGCCGCTCTGCCAGCTGCCCGCCTGCCGCCACAGCCGGATAAAGGCTTCCTGGGCGACGTCCTCGGCTTCATTCCGGTCGCCAAGCATCCGCGCCGCCAGGGCGAGCAGGCGCGGCAGCTTGCGTGTCACCATGGTTCGGACGGCCGCATCGTCATGCTGGCCGATCTTCACCAGCAGTTCTTCATCCGTGTTGCGATTGTCCAAGGTTTTGCACGCTTGCCGTTACTCCTGTGAACTGTCGGTGGCGCCCTTCTTGTGTCCGTGGCGTTCCTCTTTGGTCAATTGGCCATCGGAATTTGTGTCGAGGCGCTCAAACCGCTTCTTCGCTACAGTATCCATTTCCGCCGTATCGATGAAGCCGTCATGATTTGTATCGATCCGGTTGAACACCGCCGTGGGATCGCGCTTGGCATTCTTTGCGGCGGGGCGCTTCAGCCACTCCTCGAGCGAGAGTTTGCCGTCGCCGTCTGTATCGAATTTGAGCAGCCGCGCCCGGGTGGCGGCCTGATATTCGGCCAGCGAAATTGTGCCGTCGCCATTGGTGTCGGCCTTGGGTGCCGCCATCGCCAGGGTTGCGGGCAGGGACAGTGGCACCATGGCAAGAAGAACCGCAGCTACTTTCGATTTCATCAAACTTTTCCTTTCAGCAGACTGTCATTTGTCGTGACTTAAACGGCGGGAGCGGGACAATCCGTCGCTTGCGCGGAATTTTTTTGAAACCGCAGCGGGGGGACGGTATTGTCCCCCTGCGGCGTATGGCAGGGTTGCCTGCGCGAGTGTCGCAATTGAGCGTCATGAACCCACTGGAATCGTTGAGCTTATCTTCACTGTGCCAAGCTGTGCAAAATCCATAGACGGTTAACTTGATGGTTTTAGAAGGAATTTTGATTCCGCCGCGGGCGCGGCTCACGCACAGGCCGCGCTACAGAACTGTAACAATAGTGTCATATGACTGTTATATTGGTTCTATAGACGGCAGACGACGTCGGAGGCGTCACACAGTTAATCCAACAGGAGCTGCTCCTATGAACAAGCTTATTTCCACCACTGCTCTGATTGCGATCTCGGTGATTGCCACGACAGTTGGCGCATCCGCTCGCGACCAGATTCAGGTCAGCGGTTCATCCACAGTGCTGCCATATGCCAAGATCGTCGCCGAAGCTTTTGGCGAAACATTCCCCAAGTTCAAGACCCCGGTCGTTGAATCCGGCGGTTCGGGTGCCGGCATCAAGGAATTCTGCAAGGGCGTTGGTGAAAACACCATCGATATCGCCAATGCCTCGCGTCCGATCAAGGACACCGAGTTGAAGTCCTGCGTTGACGCTGGCGTCAAGGACGTTGAAGAAATCCGCATCGGTTATGACGGCATCGTGTTCGCGACCGACATCAAGGGCCCGGATTGGGCGCTGGAGCCAAAGGACGTCTATACCGCTCTTGCTGCGCAGGTCGTTGTCGACGGCAAGCTGGTTGCCAACCCGAACACCAAGTGGAACCAGGTTAACCCGAAGCTGCCCGATTGGGACATCGCCGCCTACATTCCTGGCGAAAAGCACGGCACACGTGAAGTTTTCGAAGAGAAGCTGATGACTGGCGGTTGCAAGGCCACCGGTGCAGCCGATGCGATCAAGGCTGCCGGTCTTGACGAAAAGGCCGCTGCTGCTGCCTGTATCGCTGTCCGCAAGGATGGCAAGGCTATCGACATCGACGGCGACTATCCGGAAACACTGGCTCGCATCGATGCCAACAAAACAGGCGTTGGCGTCTTCGGTCTGGCCTTCTACGAAAACAATGCGGACAAGCTGAAGGTTGCAACCGTCAACGGCATCAAGCCAAGCACGGAAACCATTGCCACCGGCAAGTATCCGGTTTCGCGCCCGCTGTTCTTCTACGTCAAGAAGGCGCATCTCGGCGTCATCCCCGGCCTGAAGGAATATGTGGACTTCTTCCTTGCTGACCAGATGGTCGGTCCGGATAGCCCGCTGGTCGAATACGGCCTGGTTGCTGCACCGGATGCAGAGCGTGAAGCTCAGCGCTCCGCATTCGCCGCCGGCAAGACCATGGCTGGCAAGTAAGCCGATAACCGGCGCGGACAGAACCCTGTCCGCGCCGGATATTTCTCGGGGCCTATGCTCTCGTTGCAGGACAGATCGGGGAAGCGTTGATGTCCACCTTGTTGGTTTTAGTGATTGTCGTTGCGATTGGTCTTGTCGGGTTCTTTCTTGGACGCCAGCGTGCCATCAGCAAAGATGACAGAAGTGTCAAAGCCCATTCTCTGCCGCACTATCACGGCTGGTGGGTTTTTCTGGTTTCCGTATTGCCAGCAATTATCTTCATCCTGGTCTGGGCCATCGGGTCGAGCTTCTATATCGAGCGCCAGGCCATCAACAGCCTGCCGGTGCACAACAGCGAAAGCGTCATTGCTAGCCAGAGCCTCGAGCTTGGCATGGTCGGCGGCATCGCGCGGGGTCTCGACAAGCTGACGGACCAGGAGCGGGCGAACCTTCCAACCACGTTCTCCGAATTGCGGCCGCTGCTGTCGAGCAAGGGCGTGGCCCTGGCGACGGAAGGCCAGGACTTCATGATCCCCGTTGCCGTGCAATGGAACAAGAGCACGGCGCGCGCGCATAATATCGGCGCGGTGGTGGCCATTGTCCTTGCAGTTGCCGGTGCGATCTTCGGTCTGTCCGGCGTCAATGTCCGCACGCGGGCCCGCAACAATGTCGAGCGGATCATCCTCTGGGGACTGCTCGCGGCCTCGACCATCGCCATCCTGACGACGGTGGGCATCGTTCTGTCGATGCTGTTCCAGACCATCACCTTCTTCCAGTCCGTAACCCCGTCGAGCTTCTTCTTCGGCACCGTATGGGATCCGCGCTTCTCCGCAGCCGGCGGCAATGGTGCGCAGGGTCAGTTCGGTCTCATTCCGCTGCTTGCCGGCACGCTCTATATCGCGCTGGTCGCCATGCTGTTCGCCGTGCCGGTCGGCTTGTTCGCCGCCATCTACATGGCCGAATATGCCAGCCGCAGCGTGCGCTCTGTCGTCAAGCCGCTGCTTGAAGTGCTGGCGGGCATCCCGACGATCGTCTACGGCTTCTTTGCCCTTGTCACCGTCGGACCGTTCCTGCGCGATATCAGTGCTGCCATCTCGGGCGGCTATCCCTTCATCATGGCGCAGAGCGTGCTGACCGCCGGTATCGTGATGGGCGTGATGCTGATCCCTTTCGTTTCCTCCCTGTCGGACGACATCATTACCGCCGTTCCGGGGTCGCTGCGTGACGGATCGCTCGGGCTTGGATCGACCCGTTCGGAGACGATCCGCCGCGTCGTGCTGCCTGCCGCATTGCCCGGCATCGTCGGCGCACTGCTGCTCACCGCATCGCGTGCCATCGGTGAAACGATGATCGTGGTTCTGGCAGCCGGTGTTGCGGCGAATCTCAACATCAATCCGTTCGACGCCATGACGACCATCACCGTCAAGATCGTCAACCAGCTGACAGGCGATCTCGAATTCAATTCACCGCAGACGCTGGTGGCATTCGCCCTTGGCCTCACCCTTTTCTTCATCACGCTGGCGATGAACATTTTCGCGCTATACATCGTGCGTAAGTACCGGGAGCAGTACGAATGACCGACACAACACTCAATCCTGCGGCAGTTGCTCCGGCAAAGGTCGTCCGGCGCGACATCGGTCTGAAGCGCCGCTATGCCGCCGAGCGCCGGTTCAAGATTTACGGCATCACCGCGATTGCCATCGGCCTGTTCTTCCTGGTTGCGCTGCTCTACTCGGTGATTTCCAACGGCTACACGGCGTTCTGGCAGACGGAGGTCAGCCTCTCGGTCAAGCTCGACGAGAAGGTGATCGACCCCGCGAACAAGCGTGCGACCGACCCGACCGTTCTGCTCACCGCGAACTATCCGATCCTGGTGCGCAATGCCCTTGCCGAAAAGCTGGGCGTCAGCCTTGACGACAAGCCGGCGATCCGCGAACTGAGCAAGCTTGTCTCCGACGGCTCGCGCAGCCAGCTGCGGGAACTGGTTTCAGGAAATCCGGCACTGATCGGCACGACGCAGACCCTCTGGGTGCTGACCGGCGGCGACATCGACTCGGCCTTCAAGGGCCAGATCGACCTGAGTGTCGATCAGGCCAACCGCAAGGTATCGGACCGTCAGGTTGCCTGGATGAACACGCTGGCCAAGGAAGGCGCCATGGCGCAGCGCTTCAACAGCGGCCTGTTCACCTTCGGCGCATCGAGCCGTCCGGAAACGTCGGGTCTCGGTGTGGCCCTCATCGGCTCGCTCTACATGATGCTGATCGTTCTGTGCCTTTCCCTGCCCATCGGCGTGGCCGCATCGATCTATCTGGAAGAATACGCCAAGAAGAGCCGCCTGACAGACATCATCGAGGTCAACATCAACAATCTCGCCGCGGTTCCGTCCATCGTCTTCGGTCTGCTCGGGCTGGCCGTGTTCATCAATTTCTTCGGCCTGCCGCGCTCCGCATCGCTGGTCGGCGGCCTGGTGCTGACGCTGATGACGCTGCCGACGATCATCATCGCCACCCGTGCGGCCTTGCGCGCCGTGCCGCCATCCATCCGCTCGGCGGCACTGGGCATCGGTGCCTCGAAGACACAGATGGTGTTTCACCATGTGCTGCCGCTGGCCGCCCCCGGCATCCTGACTGGCACGATCATCGGCCTTGCCCACGCGCTGGGTGAAACAGCACCGCTGCTGCTCATCGGCATGGTGGCCTTCGTTGCCAACTATCCGGTCACGCCGCTTGATCCGTCAACCGCCCTGCCGGTGCAGATCTACATGTGGGCGAACGAAGCGGAGCGGGCCTTTGTCGAGCGCACATCCGGCGCTATCATCGTGCTGCTTCTGTTTCTTGCAGTCATGAATATCGGGGCCATCATTCTGCGTCGCCGCTTCGAGCGGCGCTGGTAGGTAAAACGGGAGCGAACAATGAATCTCATGACAGAACGATCTCTCGAAAAAGCGGTAAACGACAAAATGAGTGCACAGGTCAATACGATCAAAATGCAGGGCAAGGATGTCACCGTTCACTACGGTGAAAAGCAGGCCCTGTTCGGTGTCAGCCTCGATGTGCCTGAGAAGATGGTGACGGCGCTGATCGGCCCGTCCGGTTGCGGCAAGTCGACCTTCCTGCGCTCGCTGAACCGCATGAACGACACGATCGAAGGCTGCAAGATCGGCGGCAAGATCACGCTCGATGATGAGGATATCTACAATCCGAAAATCGACGTGGTCGAGCTGCGCGCCCGGGTCGGCATGGTTTTCCAGAAGCCCAATCCGTTCCCGAAGTCCATTTTCGAGAACGTGGCCTATGGCCCGCGCATCCATGGTCTTGCCAAGAACCGGCACGAGCTGGAGGAAATCGTCGAGAAGAGCCTGCGCCGCGCCAGCCTGTTCGACGAGGTAAAGGACCGCCTGCATGAAGCCGGCACCGGCCTTTCCGGCGGCCAGCAGCAGCGCCTGTGCATCGCCCGCGCCATTGCCGTCAGCCCGGAAGTCATCCTGATGGACGAACCATGCTCGGCGCTCGATCCGATTGCCACGGCAAAGGTCGAGGAGCTGATCGACGAACTGCGCCAGAACTACACCATCGTCATCGTCACCCATTCGATGCAGCAGGCGGCCCGCGTTTCGCAGCGCACCGCCATGTTCCATCTCGGAAATCTCGTCGAGGTGGGCGATACGGAAATGATGTTCACCAATCCGACGGAAAAGCGCACGCAGGACTACATCACCGGACGCTTCGGCTAATCACGGGAAACAGGGATAAGAATATGACCGAGTCGCAGCATACCGTCCGTTCCTATGACGACGAACTGAAGTTCCTGACGCACAAGATCGCCGAAATGGGCGGCCATGCCGAACGCATGGTCGAACAGGCCGTCACCGCCATGGTGAACTCCGACAACGCGCTGGCCCAGCGCGTCATTTCGGATGATCTCATCCTCGATGCCGGACAGCGCGAGATCGACGAAAAGGCCATCACCATCATCGGCAAGCGCCAGCCCATGGCGATCGATCTGCGTGAGATCATCGGCGCCATCCGCATTTCCTCCGACCTCGAACGGGTCGGCGACCTCGGCAAGAACATCGCCAAGCGGGTTGTCGCCGTCACCGATACACGCCAGACACTGTCGGTCTATCGCGGCCTGCAGACCATCGCGGAACTCGCCCTGACGCAGCTCAAGGACGTGCTCGACGCCTATGCGACACGCTCCGTGCAGCAGGTCAACATCGTGCGCGAGCGCGATGACGAAATCGATGCGCTGTATACCTCGCTGTTCCGCGAACTCCTGACCTACATGATGGAAGACCCGCGCAACATCTCTGCCTGCACGCACCTTCTCTTCTGCGCCAAGAACATCGAGCGCATCGGAGACCATGCGACGAACATTGCTGAAACGGTCTACTACATCGTGACGGGTGCCCAGCTTCCGGCCGAACGGCCCAAGGAAGACCAGACCCACAGCATCATCGTCGATGAAGCCAGACAGCCTTAAACAGAATCAGGATTCCAGCAATGGCGATCGCTCCCAAAATCACTGTTGTCGAAGACGAGGAAGCGCTCAGCGTCCTTCTCCGGTACAATCTTGAAGCCGAAGGCTATGTCGTCGAGACAATCGCACGCGGTGACGAGGCGGAAATTGCGCTGCGTGAAAAAGTGCCGGATCTGCTCATTCTCGACTGGATGCTGCCGGGCCTTTCCGGCATCGAACTCTGCCGCCGCCTGCGGGCACGGCGCGAGACGGAAATCCTGCCGATCATCATGCTGACGGCGCGCGGCGAAGAGAGCGAGCGGGTGCGCGGCCTTGCCACCGGCGCCGATGACTACATGGTCAAGCCGTTCTCCACCCCGGAACTGCTTGCCCGCATCAAGGCCATGCTGCGCCGGGTCAATCCGAGCCTGCTGTCGCATGTGCTCAGCTTCGGCGACCTGAAGCTCGACCGCGAGCAGCACCGCGTGTTCCGCAAGGAACGCGAGCTGAAGCTCGGGCCGACCGAATTCCGCCTGCTGGAATTCCTGATGCAGTCTCCCGGCCGGGTGTTCTCGCGCGGTCAGCTCCTGGACAATGTCTGGGGCGCTGACATCTATGTGGACGACCGTACCGTCGACGTGCATGTGGGGCGGCTGCGCAAGGCCATCAATATCGGCCGCTCGATCGATCCGATCCGCACCGTGCGCGGTGCTGGGTACTCGTTCGGGTAATCAGTGCCTGCGCGAGAGTTCGCGCGTCGCTCCTTCGATGCCCGCCAGGGTCATGGGATACATGCGATGCGCGAAAATCTTGCGGATCATCGCCGTCGAGGCGGTGTAGTCCCAGTACTGTTCCTTTGACGGATTGAGCCAGGCGGCGTTCTTCCAGTGGTCGAGCACCCGGCCGAGCCAGACCGCCCCGGCCTCCTGGTTCCAGTGTTCGACTGATCCGCCCGCATGGGAAACCTCGTAGGGCGCCATGGCGGCATCCCCGACGAAGATGACCTTGTAGTCCGGTCCGTATTTATGGATGAGATCGAGCGTCGGGATTTTTTCCGCGTGGCGGCGGCGGTTGTCCTTCCACACGCCCTCGTAGAGGCAATTGTGGAAGTAGAAATATTCCATGTGCTTGAATTCGGAGCGGACGGCGGAGAACAGTTCTTCTGCGATCCGGATATGTTCGTCCATGGAGCCGCCCACATCGAAGAACATCAGCAGCTTGACATGATTGCGCCGTTCGGGCCGCGTCTGGACATCGAGATAGCCGTGTTCGGCGGTTGACCTGATGGTGCCCGACAGGTCGAGCTCGTCATCGGCGCCTTCGCGCACCCAGCGGCGCAGCCGTTTGAGGGCAACCTTGATGTTGCGGGTGCCCAGCTCGACGCTGTCGTCGAAATTCCTGAATTCGCGCTTGTCCCACACCTTGACCGCACGGCGGTTGCGGCTTTCGTCCTGGCCGATGCGCACGCCTTCCGGATTGTAGCCATAGGCACCGAAGGGTGAGGTTCCGGCCGTGCCGATCCATTTCGAGCCGCCCTGATGCCGGCCCTTCTGCTCCTCAAGCCGCTGGCGCAGGATTTCCATCAGCTTGTCGAAACCGCCCAGTGCCTCGATCAGCTTTTTCTCTTCTTCGGTGAGGTGTTTTTCGGCCAGCCGGCGCAACCATTCCTCGGGCAGATTGGCAATGTCGATGCCGCTCTCGCCGCCGAGCAGTTCCAGCCCCTTGAACACGTGGCCGAAGACCTGATCGAAGCGGTCGAGATGGCGCTCGTCCTTCACCAGGGCGGAACGGGCGAGATAGTAGAACCCTTCCACATCATAGGTCACCAGCCCCGCATCCAGCCCCTCAAGCAACGTCAGATATTCCCGCAGCGATACGGGAATCTTGGCCGCCTTGAGCTCGAGGAAGAAGGGGAGGAACATTGTGGGACCCTTTTATTGCAAGCGATGAACGATGCCGGTTCTCTCGATGGGGCGGATGGCGAGCGTCATCCCTGCCTCCTCGCCATGAAGGCCAGCCGCTCGAACAGATGCACGTCCTGCTCGTTCTTCAGCAGGGCGCCGTGCAGTTTCGGCAAGGCGTTCTTCGGGTCGGCCCGCAAATCTTCCGGGGCGATGTCGTCGGCGACCAGCAGGCGGATCCAGTCCAGCGCTTCGGATGTCGACGGCTTCTTCTTCAGGCCGGGCACATCGCGGATCTCGTAGAACTGGGTGAGGGCGGCGCGCACGAGGTTCTGCTTGATGCCGGGATAGTGCACCTCGACGATCCGGGTCAGCGTCTCGACATCCGGGAAGCGGATATAGTGGAAGAAGCAGCGGCGCAGAAAGGCATCGGGCAGTTCCTTCTCGTTGTTGGAGGTGATGATGACGATGGGCCGGTGTATGGCGCGGATCGTTTCACCGGTTTCGTAGACGTGAAATTCGTTGCGGTCGAGTTCCTGCAGGAGATCGTTCGGGAACTCGATATCCGCCTTGTCGATCTCGTCGATCAGCAGCACGACTTTCCTGTCGGTGGTGAAGGCATGCCACAGCTTTCCGGGCTTGATGTAATTGGCGATGTCGTTGAACTTGGCATCGCCAAGCTGTGAATCGCGCAGGCGGCTGACGGCATCATATTCGTAGAGGCCCTGCTGCGCCTTGGTGGTGGATTTGACGTTCCATTCGACCAGTTCCAGATCGAGCGCCGCCGCAATCTGCCGGGCAAGCTCGGTCTTGCCGGTGCCGGGTTCGCCCTTGACCAGCA
Source organism: Todiramphus chloris collaris (assembly GCA_025345505.1). Lineage (NCBI taxonomy): Eukaryota > Metazoa > Chordata > Aves > Coraciiformes > Alcedinidae > Todiramphus > Todiramphus chloris. Next base: position 1,350,550 of record JANVCC010009742.1, on the reverse strand, counting down.
GTGGCCGTTCAAGCGCAATCGCCGCATTGACCGCCACCATCAGATCCTTGTCGGCCACATAGGCCGCTGTACCTTCAAACCGCATCGCATTCCCTTTCGTGATCGACAAAGATTAAGGGGCGTGCCGGAGGAGGGCAAGAGCCGTCCGGGAATGCGGCGATATGGTTTTCCCGTTGCCACGCCCGCTGTCGCGTCTGGCTGTTGAAAGGTGGGAAAGACGGGCGGTCCCTGGAACGCGGGTCTTGGGTGTTCTGGTATGCTATGCTTGCGATCCTGGGGACCACCCGCCCCGGCGTTTTTGAGAGCTTTGCCCAATGCGCATCCATTGAGCCAAACCTCCCCGGCCGCACAGGTTTTCCTCCCTGTGAAGCCGAAGCGCCGATCCTTTCCCGACTTTCGAAGGTTTCCGGAAGCATTCCCGCCGGAAAGGACACGAGAAGGATAAGCGCGGATGGGAGAACGTGGATAAGTTGATGTGATTTTTTGTGATGGAGGTCTTTCACCCCCTCTGTCCGGCAGCCCAGAGGGGGGGTGTCCCACACCTCCACAATGATTATGCGACAAAGATTGTGCGGGGAGGGAAAATCGTTTGCCGCGCACTGGTGCAATGCCTGCATCCGTCCTATATTCGGATCGGCGCTCTGCGCTTCTCGACAGGAGAGACATATTCCCCGGGGCCTTAATGATCCCTTAGGGAGCTGTCCCTGAGGAGGCCCGTGGGCTTCTTCACACGGCACCCACCTACTTTGTAGGTTCCCGGGATCGACTTCTCCATCGGTTGTGTGGACGCCACTTTTGTTTCATCCCGAGCCGGTTCGCGTGCCGGCGCCCCATGAAATCAAGCCCGTGCAGCACCACTCCCCCATCAAAGAGCTGAAGAAGAAACTGCGCCTGGAGGCCCTTGGCCGCCGCGATGCGCTGACGACGGAATTCCGCATCGAAGCCTCGATGCGCATTGCGGATTTCGGTCTGGCGGCGCTTGCCGTCGATGCGGGCACCATTGTTTCGGGCTTCTGGCCGATCCGCTCGGAGGTGGATCTGCGCCCGCTGTTGTTCGGCCTGCGCGAGCGCGGCGCCCGGCTTTGCCTGCCCGCTATCATCGACAAGCAGACCATCCTTTTCCGTGAACTGGTGCGCGGCGCGCCAATGATCGATACGGGCTTCGGCACGGCGGGGCCGCCGCACGACGCAGCGGTGCTTGATCCATCCTTCATGCTGGTGCCGCTGGCGGCTTTCGACGTCAGGGGGCACCGCATCGGCTATGGGGCGGGCTACTATGACCGGGCCATCGCGCATCTGCAGATCAAGGGCGTGAACCCGCGCCTGATCGGCGTGGCGTTTGACTGCCAGCAGGTTGAAACCGTACCCGATGAGCCGCATGATGTGCCGCTGGAGGCGATCCTGACGGAAAGCGGGTTGCGCCGCTTCGGCTAGACAGATAAATCGATCATTTCAGGCCCGGGCAAGGACCGGGCTCTCTTTCAGGATGTGCGCGTGAGATTACTGTTTCTTGGGGATATGGTGGGGCGTTCTGGCCGGACGGCGGTCTATGAGCAATTGCCGGGACTGATATCCGACCTGAAGCTCGATTTCGTCATCGTCAACGGCGAGAACGCGGCGGGCGGCTTCGGCATCACCGAGGAAATCTTTCACGACACGATCAATGCCGGGGCCGACGTGGTCACGACAGGCAATCACGTCTGGGACCAGCGGGAAGCGCTGGTTTTCGCCTCACGCGAACAGCGGTTCCTGCGCCCGGCGAATTTCCCGCTCGGCACGGCCGGCAAGGGCTCCGGTGTGTTTCTCGCCAAGAACGGCGCGCGCGTGCTTGTGTCCAACATCATGGGCCGCGTCTTCATGCATCCGGATCTGCATGACCCCTTCACCATCGGCGAGGAGATTCTCGCCGCCTGTCCGCTCGGCGAACAGGCCGATGCCGTTGTGTTCGACTTCCATGCGGAAGCCACCAGCGAAAAGCAGTGTTTTGGCCATTTCGTCGACGGCCGCGCCAGCCTCGTCGTCGGCACGCACACCCACGTGCCGACCGCCGATGCGCAGATCCTCAATGGCGGAACGGCCTATATGTCCGATGCCGGCATGTGCGGCGATTACGATTCATCGCTCGGCATGGACAAGGAAGAACCGCTGAACCGCTTTCTGTCGAAAGTGCCGAAAGGCCGGTTTGAAGCCGCCAGCGGCAAGGCGACGATCTGCGGTGTCGGTGTGGATATTTCCGACCGCACCGGACTTGCCGAAAGGATTTCTCCCCTGCGCATTGGCCCGCGGCTGGAAGAAACCATTCCCGCCTTCTGGAAATAGCTCGATACAACCCGGCGCAACCAATCACGCCCGATTCTGTAACACTCGTTTGAGGATAGACCTTCCATGACCCAGACTGCATTCCCCACCGCTTTCGTCCCGCTGAGGCTGGCGAACCGCTCCATTGCTTTCAAGGCTCTGGCCGTTCTGATCGGCACGGCCTTCCTTGCCGTCAGCTCGTGGATCGAAGTGCCGATGTTTCCGGTGCCCGTCACCATGCAGACATTTGCCGTGACGATGGTCGGCGCGCTTTACGGCTGGCGTCTGGGTGGCCTGACAGTGCTTGCCTGGCTAGGTGAAGCGATGATCGGCATGCCAGTTCTGGCCGGCGGTGCCGGCGGGTTCCTTTATTTCGCCGGACCGACTGTCGGTTACCTCGCGGCCTTCCCGGTCGTCGCCGTTGCCGTCGGCTTCCTGGCGGAACGCGGCCTGACGCGCAACCCGTTCGTATCGGCTGCGGTCATGCTGTTCGGCAACCTGCTTTGCCTCGCCCTCGGCGCCTCGTGGCTGGCGCATCTCTTCGGTTTCGAAGCGGCCTGGGCTTCCGGCGTTGCGCCGTTCCTGATCGGTGCCGTGCTGAAGTCGGCCCTGGCTGCGGCTGCGATCGAAATGCTCCGCCGTTCGGGCATTGCAGCGCGCCTGTTTTGACCATCCGCCAGCGTGCACATCACCTTCTGTGCACGCTGATCTCTATCGGCAAAGGCCATACACCGGCCTTTGCCGGCAATGACGATAAAATCGTCGCGCGGCTGTTTCCAAAGCCGGCTATGGCGATATGCGGCTGCAACTTCCCCCATTGTGATCGCGCGGGTGCTGGACGAGACGCCGGTTTTTACCTATAAGGGCGCCATTCCAGACGCCTGTTTCCGCCTGAACTGCCTGCAGACTTGGTTCGCAGGCTTCCGAGGGAAACGGCAGAACCATATCTAAGCACGCAGGGGTGCCATGGCAGGCCATTCACAGTTTAAAAACATCATGCACCGCAAAGGGCGTCAGGACGCCGTTCGGTCGAAGATTTTCTCCAAGCTCGGACGCGAAATCACCGTGGCCGCCAAGCAGGGTCTGCCGGACCCGGCGATGAACCCGCGTCTGCGCCTCGCAGTGCAGAACGCGCGCGCCCAGTCGATGCCGAAAGACAACATCGAACGCGCCATCAAGAAGGCCGCGGGCGGCGACGCCGATAATTACGAAGAAGTGCGCTATGAAGGCTACGGCCCGGGCGGTGTTGCCGTCATCGTCGAAGCGCTGACGGACAACCGCAACCGCACCGCATCGAATGTGCGTGCCGCATTCACCAAATCAGGCGGTGCGCTGGGCGAAACCGGTTCGGTCGGCTTCATGTTCAGCCGCGTCGGCGAAATCACCTACAAGCCGGAAGCCGGCAGTGCCGACAAGATCATGGATGCGGCGATCGAGGCCGGTGCGGATGACGCGCAGACCGATGAAGACGGCCACACCATTCTTTGCGCATTCGAAGACATTGGCGATGTGTCCAAGGCGCTGGAAAGCGCGCTCGGCGAAGCCGAGTCCATCAAGGCCATCTGGAAGCCGCAGACCACGGCGCCGGTCGATGAGGAAAAGGCCCAGTCCGTGCTGCGCCTGATCGCAACACTCGACGACGATGATGACGTGCAGAACGTCTACGCCAATTTTGAAGTCAGCGACGAAGTTCTGGCCAAGCTCAGCGCCGCCTGATTATCTGACGAGGTTCCCAAAGAAGCCCGCCGGTTGCAGACCAGTGGGCTTTTTATTTGCGCTCAAGGTAAGTGACGCGGAAGAAAAACTCAGGCGTAGCGGGGGATGGGCTTGCTCATATGCACGGCGATGCCGCCCAGGAAGGGTTCCTCGCGGTCGATGGTGTAGCCAAGCTTCAGGTAGAGCGCGACGTTCTCGGCAAACATCTTGTTGGTGTAAAGCCGCAGTTTGCGCAAACCGAGCGAGCCGGCAAGTGCCTCCGCGTGGGTGAGGAGCAGCCTGCCATAACCGCGACCCTGAAAGGCCGGTGCGACGGCGACGTTCTCGATCAGGAGACAACCGGATTCCCGGATCATTTCGATGAGGCCCGCCAGTTCGCCATCGGCGTAGAGAAGGTCGACAAGATGGTGCTGGACGGCATGTTCGTAGTTGGCACCCATCGGTTTGGGTTCGCGGCCGATCACCGGTATCCACTTGGCATAGGACGCGCGAACGAGGTTGCGGACGGCGTCTGCATCGTCAATGGTTGCCCGTACGAGTTTTTCGTGTCCGCTCCGCATGATGTTCTCCGCGCCAGATGGTGGGGGCAGCAAACATGGTTTCGGGCGCGGGGACAAGGACATGGATGCAATCTTTGTGCAAAGACAGGACGGACGGCAACCGCATGCTGGATGATATCTACACGAATGGTGAACTTGCCGCGCTTTATGACAGCCTGAACCCGGCAGGGGAGGACAGTGCATTCTATCTGCGCAGCGCCGGAAGGCCGAAGCGCGTGCTTGATCTTGGCTGCGGCACGGGCCTCCTCGCCTGCATGCTGGCGGCGCGCGGCCATGCGGTCACGGGCGTCGAACCGGCGCGGACAATGCTGGACATCGCACGGAGCAGGGAAGGCGGCGGAGCCGTCACCTGGATCGAGGCGGATGCGCGGTCGCTGGATCTGGGCGAGCGCTTCGATCTGATCATCATGACCGGCCACGTCTTCCAGGTGTTCCTCACCGATGACGACGTGCATGCCGTCTTGAGGGCTGCCCATGCGCATCTGGCAAAGGAGGGGCGGCTGATATTCGAAAGCCGCAATCCGGCGGTGAAGGCATGGGAAAGCTGGACGCCGGAGCAGACGGCCCGGACGGTGTCAGTCGCCGGCGTGGGAGAGGTCGGTGTCCAACACCGGCTGATCGCGGTGAATGGCGATCGGGTTGCTTTCGAGACGGATCATGTTTTTCACAGGACGGGGAAAACGCTGGCCAATGCCAGCACCCTGCGCTTTCTGTCCCAGGCGGACATCGGCACGCATCTGCGGGACGCGGAATTTACCCGAACCGCGTGGTATGGCGATTGGGTCGAAGGCCCGGTTCTGCCGGAAAGCCGCGAACTCATCATTGTCGCGGAGCGGGACTGATCGCGCCAAAGCAAAACGGCCCCGCGTGAGCGGAGCCGTTTTGAAATCCGGTGTGCCGAAGGGATTAAATACCCAGATTGGCGAAACGGCTCTTGAACTTGGAAACGCGGCCGCCACGGTCGGTGAGCTGCTGCGAACCGCCGGTCCATGCGGGATGCGTGGTCGGATCGATATCGAGGTTCATCGTATCGCCTTCCTTGCCCCATGTGGAACGGGTCAAGTATTCGGTGCCGTCTGTCATCACAACCTTGATGGTGTGGTAGTCTGGATGAATATTGGCTCTCATCTGTCTTATCCTGAACTTAAGGGGCACAAAACCAGAGCCACACAGGGTGCGGAGGGCCGGTTCGGAGCCGATTGGTAGAGATGAAGCCAAACGTCACAGAAACGTGGGCTTCCAAAACTGTTGGCGAGCCTATACATCAGCCTTAAAACAATAACAAGGCCATCCGGCAGCAAAGTCACGATGCGATACAGGAAGACTTGAAAAATATGGCCGACACGGCTTACGCAGAAGCAGAAAAGAAACGGCGCTCGCTCAAGCCGCTGCAGCGCATCTTCCCCTATATGTCCCGATACAAGGGTATGGTGATCGGCGCTCTGATCTCGCTGAGCATTGCAGCGGTGACGACGCTCATCCTTCCGCTGGCGGTGCGCCGGATGATCGATCACGGCTTTTCCGGCTCGAACGGCGCCTTTATCGACAATTATTTCGGCATGCTGATCGTTCTGGCGGCCGCGCTCGCCGTTGCATCCGCCGGGCGCTATTACTTCGTCATCACGCTCGGCGAGCGGATTGTTTCGGATCTGCGCCGCGATGTTTTCGCGCACCTCACCAAATTGTCACCGGCCTTTTTCGACAGCACGCAGTCGGGTGAAATCGTCTCGCGGCTGACGGCGGACACCACGCAGATCAAATCGGCCGTAGGCGCCACCGCCTCCATTGCCCTGCGCAACCTCATTCTGGCTTTCGGCGCGATCGTCATGATGGTCATCACCAGTGCCAAACTGTCCGGGCTGGTGATTGCCGCCATTCCCGTGATCATCATCCCGCTGGTCGCCTTCGGCCGGTCGGTGCGCCGCCGTTCGCGCAATGCCCAGGACACGCTGGCCAATGCCACGGCCTATGCCAGCGAATCCATCATCTCCGTGCGCACCCTGCAGGCCTTCACCAACGAGGCGCTGGCGACGGGGCGGTTCGGCTCCGCCGTCGAGGATGCCTTTGCCGCGGCCCGTTCTTCGGTCAAGGCGCGCGCCGTGCTGACGGCCTTTGCGATCTTCATGATCTTTTCCAGTGTCGTGGCCGTGCTCTGGTTCGGTTCGCGTGACGTTTTGGCCGGAACCATCACGCCGGGTACGCTCGGTCAGTTCCTGCTCTATGCGGTGTTTGCCGCCGGGGCGCTCGGGGCGCTGTCCGAGGTCTGGGGCGAGCTGTCGCAGGCATCCGGCGCGGCGGAACGGCTGATGGAAATCATGGCGGAAAAGCCCGCCATTGCCACGCCGCTCAACCCCGTGGCGCTGCCGGAACCGCCGGTCGGTTCCGTTGTTTTCAGGGATGTCCGCTTCAACTATCCGACGCGGCCCGATGCTCCGGCATTGCGCGGTCTCGATTTCGCGGTCAAGCCGGGCGAGACTGTCGCCATTGTCGGGCCCTCCGGCGCTGGCAAGAGTACGGTGTTTTCGCTGCTGCTGCGCTATTACGACCCGGTGTCGGGCAGCATCCGGGTGGATGGCGTCGATCTGCGCGAAGCCGATCCTGCGGTGGTGCGGTCGCGCATTGCCATCGTGCCGCAGGATACGACCATCTTTGCCGCGACGGCGCGGGAGAATATCGGCTTCGGCCGGCCGGGCGCCAGCACCGCCGACATCGAGGCGGCAGCCAGAGCAGCGCTCGCCCATGACTTTATCGAAGCGCTCGACCACGGTTATGCGACGCAGGTTGGCGAACGTGGCGTGACGCTGTCCGGCGGTCAGCGCCAGCGAATCGCCATTGCGCGGGCGATCCTGCGCGATGCGCCGATCCTGCTGCTGGATGAAGCGACGTCGGCTCTCGACGCGGAAAGTGAAATTCTGGTGCAGAAGGGTCTCGAACACCTGATGCAGGGGCGCACGACGCTGGTCATCGCGCACCGGCTGGCAACGGTCCTCAAGGCGGACCGCATTCTTGTCATGGATGACGGCCGCATCGTCGAGGAAGGCACGCACCAGAGCCTCGTCAAGAAGAACGGGATCTATGCAAACCTTGCCAAGCTGCAGTTCGAAGCAGGTGCAGACGCATTCAAAGGCGCGGCCGAGTAAATTTCAGCCTCTGCCCGCCGCCGCCCGACCGGCGGACCGGCCGGAAAAGATGCAGCCGCCGAGAAAGGTGCCTTCCAGCGCGTTGTAGCCCTGATAGCCGCCGCCGCCGAAGCCAGCGGCTTCGCCTGCGGCATAAAGGCCGGGAACAGGCGCGCCCGCAGCATCCAGCACCTGTGACTTCAGATTGGTGTGCAGGCCGCCGAGTGTCTTGCGCGTCAGGATATTGAGCCGCACGGCAATCAGCGGACCAGCCTTCGGATCGAGTATCCGGTGCGGTTTGGCGATGCGGGTCAGCCGGTCGCCGATATAATTCTGCGCGCCGCGCATGGCGGTGACCTGCGCATCCTTGGCATATTTGTTGCCGATCTGGCGGTCGCGCGCCTCGATCTGGTATCGGAGATGGTCGTGGTCGATCAGGTTGTCGCCGGCCAGCGCGTTCATGCCCTTGACCAGATCCTGCAGGTTGTCACGCACGACAAAGTCCTCACCGTGCTGCTTGAAAGCCTCCACCGGTGGCGGCGCGCCCTTGCCGAGGCGGTTCTTCAGGAGCAGCTTCCAGTCCTTGCCCGTCATGTCAGGGTTCTGTTCGGAACCGGACAGGGCAAACTCCTTCTCGATGATTTTCTGTGTCAGCACGAACCAGGAATAGTCGTATCCGGTCGACAGGATGTGCTTGAGCGTTCCCAGCGTATCGAAACCCGGAAAGTAAGGCGCCGGGAAGCGATTGCCCCTGGCGTCGAACCACAGCGACGAGGGGCCGGGCAGAATGCGGATGCCGTGGTTCGGCCAGATAGGGTTCCAGTTCCTGAGGCCCTCCGTGTAGTGCCACATGCGGTCCGCGTTGATGACGCTGCCGCCGGCTTTCACCGTGATGTCGATCATCCGGCCGTCCACATGGTGCGGCACGCCGACAACCATATTCTCGGGCGGATTGCCAAGCCGGTCGCGCGGCCAGTTGCGCTTGACCAGCTCGGGATTGCCGCCGATGCCGCCCGACGTGACGATCACGGCCGGCGCCGACAGTTCAAAACTGCCTGCCACCTCACGTCCCGACTGCTGGCCGCGCTCCGCCGTCGACGGCTCCAGCACATCGCCGCTGACACCGGTCACGGCACCGTTGGTCGTCACCAGCGCATTGACGCGGTGGCGGCATTTGAGCGTGATCAGGCCCTTGGCAACGGCATCGCGCAGCAGGCGTTCGAACGGCGCGACGACGCCGGGGCCCGTGCCCCAGGTCAGGTGAAAGCGCGGGACCGAATTGCCGTGACCGTTCGCCAGCGCGCCGCCGCGCTCCGCCCAGCCGACAATCGGGAACCAGCGCATTCCGAGCGAATGCAGCCAGCTGCGCTTTTCGCCGGCGGCGAATTGCAGATAGGCATCGGCCCATTGTTTCGGCCAGTGATCCTCGGCACGGTCGAACTGTGCCGAACCCAGCCAGTCCTGCCGCGCGAGTTCGAAGGAATCGCGGATGCCGAGCCTGCGCTGTTCCGCGCTGTCAATGAAGAACAGGCCGCCAAGCGACCAGAAGGCTTGCCCGCCGACGGAGTTCTCGCCTTCCTGTTCGAGAAGGATGACTTTCTTGCCCGCCTGTGCCAATTCGTTTGCGGCGACGAGCCCCGACAATCCGGCCCCAACGATGATCGCATCGGCATCCATTGCCATTCGCCCCTCCCAGTGGTCCGATTCTGACATTTGCAATCCTTTGATACAGCCATTCAGGCAAATGTCAGAATCAAAGGACCACTGATAAATATGAGATTCTAGTGGAACTTTGAATTTGACATTCGCATGTTGCGCGTGATGTCAAATGGGAGGCGAATGTCAAATTCGTTCCACTAGTGCTTTGCTCGCTGCATGATTGCGCGGCTCAGGTTGGCGCGCAAGGGTGGAAAGCGGGACAGCAAGGAGTGAAAAGGGGACAGGGATGATTGCGAACATTCTCATCGGGCTGGTTGCCCTTCTGCACGTCTATTTCATGTATCTGGAAATGGTGGTGTGGGATAAGCCGCTGGGGCTGAAAACCTTCCGGCTGACGCCGGAATTCGCCGCCGCATCCAGGGCGCTCGCGCTCAATCAGGGCCTCTACAACGGGTTTCTCGTTGCCGGACTGATCTGGGGGCTGTGGCTGGGCCAGGCGGGCTTTGCCATCAAGGTCTTCTTCCTCGGCTGCGTTGTTGTCGCCGGGATCGTCGGTGCACTCACCGTCAATCGCCGCATCTTCTTCGTGCAGGGCGTGCCGGCGATTGTCGCGCTGGCAGCCTTGCTCCTGCTCTAGCGCTCCGTCAGCTTGAGCTCGATACGGCGGTTGCGCGAACGCACTTCCGGCGTATCGCCCGGCTCCAGTGGCTGGAACTCGCCGAAACCCGCCGCCACAAGGCGGTTGGCGGAAACGCCGTTGGCGATGAGGAACTTCACCACGGAAATGGCGCGCGCGGCGGAAAGATCCCAATTGTCCTTGAACTGGCCGGTGCCCGAGAGCGCCACATTGTCCGTATGGCCGTCGACGCGCAGAACCCAGTTGATGTCATCGGGGATTTCCTTCTGCAGGTCGATCAAGGCCAAAGCCAGCTTCTTCATTTCCTCGCTGCCTGCCTCGTTCAGCACTGCCTGACCCGATGGGAACAGCACTTCGGACTGGAAGACAAAGCGGTCGCCGACAATGCGGATATTCTCGCGGTCGGACAGGATTTCACGCAGGCGGCCGAAGAAATCGGAGCGGTAGCGGTTGAGTTCCTGCACGCGCTGGGCGAGCGCGACGTTCAGCCGTTTGCCGAGATCGGCAATCTTGGCATTGGATTCCTTGTCGCGGGATTCCGAGGCGTTGAGGGCTTCCTCCAGCGCGCCGATCTGCTTGCGCAACGCCAGTATCTGCTGGTTGAGAATTTCCACCTGCGACAGGGCACGCGCGCTCAGCTGCTTTTCGTTTTCGAGGCCCGCGGTGAGGTCGCTGATCTTGCCTTCCGCAGCCGCACCGGCACCTGCGCCCTGCGACAGCATCGACTGCAGCCGCGACTGCTCGCTCTGCGCCTTGGTCAGCGATGCCTGCAGGTTGGCAATGGTGTCTTCCAGATCCTGCTTGTTGCCCTGTTCGAGCGACAGCATCTGGGTCAATTCATTGATCTGCGAATTCAGGCGGTTGAGCACGGCATCCTTGCCGGTGATCTCCTGGCTGAGCAGGAACTGCGCCAGCACGAAAACCGACAGCAGAAACATGATCGCCAGCAGCAATGTCGACAGGGCATCGACGAAGCCGGGCCAATAATCCACATGACGGATAGCGCGGCGGGTGCGACCGAGCGCCATTCTCAGTTGTCCCTGCGGCGGGCGACGGAGTCGCTGAGCTTGGCGAGGGTTTCGCGCATGGATTTCTGTTCTTCAGCCTGTTTTTCCACCCAGTCGCGCATCATCTGTTGTTCGGAGCGCATGTTCTTGACCAGGCCCTGGATGCCTTCGGCGAGGCTGGCCAGCGCGGCGGTCGTGCGCTGGCTGGAGCCGCCGGTCTCCTGGATGTTCTGCAGGCGCTCGGAGAGTGAGCGCAGTTCGTCCGACGTGCCGCTGTTGACGCCATCGAGCGCATGCAGGTCCGATCCGAGGTCGGTGACGCTGGACAGCCAGTTTTCCAGTTCGGTGTAGAAGCGGTTCTGGGCGCGGCCCGCCTGCAGGTCGAGAAAGCCGAGGACAAGCGAGCCGGAAAGGCCGAACAGCGAGGACGAGAACGCGGTGCCCATGCCCTTGAGCGGCGATTGCAGGCCGGCCTTGAGCGCATCGAGGACGCCGTTCGCATCGCCGGCGCGCGGATCGAGCGACTGGATGGTCTGGCCGATGGAGCCGATGGTTTCCAGAAGGCCCCAGAACGTGCCGAGCAGACCGAGAAACACCAGAAGGCCAATGAGGTAACGCGAGACATCGCGCGTTTCATCGAGGCGGGTGGCGATGGAATCGAGCATGGAGCGCATGGCATTGGTCGACAGCGCCATGGACTGGCGCCGTCCGATCAGGGCGCGCATGGGAGCCAGCATCACCGGCTTGGAATTGGGATCCGAATTGCCCTGCCGGAAGGAATTGACCCAGCGCACCTCCGGAAACAGCCGGATCACCTGTCCGAACCCCAAGAGAATACCGACGATCAGCACGCCGATGATCAGGCCGTTGAGGCCGGGGTTGGTGGTGAAGAACACGGAAATCTGGCGAAAGAGAATGGCGGCGAGAAAGGCGACAATGGCCAGGAAGATCGCCATCGACAGAAGCACAAGCCGCGGGCTGGACAGCCGGTACGGGTCATAATCGTCACCGTCCATGACCCGGCGGGTTGAACTGAAATCAGCCATTGCATCGTCTCCGCATTCGCCACGCACCAAGCAACCTCGTTCGCGTCACTGGACGAACGGAAATCGCACAAACCCAAATCGGTTTGTGCGACCCTAACCGAAATCAAGGTAAAAATGGAAGGTGCAATGCGGCCGGCGCGCCGGATATTGTTCAGATCGGCTTCTTGAGTGTCTTCAGCAGCGCCCGCTGAATGGCTTCATTGCCGGCGACGATCGATTTGCTTTCGACCACATCCTGGCTGCCGTCGAAATCGGTGACAAAGCCGCCAGCCTCGCGCACCATGATGATGCCTGCGCCCGTATCCCAAGGGGAGAGGCCGTCTTCCCAGAAACCGTCGAAGCGGCCTGCCGCGACGGCGGCCAGATCGAGCGCTGCCGCGCCCATGCGGCGGATGCCGGAAACCTCGCCCATGACATTGCGCAACTGCACGAGATAATCGCCGTGATGACCGCGGCCGAGATGCGGCACGCCCGTGCCGATGACAGAATCGACCAGCTTGATGCGGCCGGAGACGCGCAGGCGGCGATCATTGAGGAAGGCGCCGCCGCCGCGCTCGGCGGTGTAAAGCTCATCCATGGCAGGGTTGAAGATCACGCCGGCGACGATCTGGCCCTGACGTTCCAAGGCGATGGAAACCGCGAACAGCGGAATGCCGTGCAGGAAGTTGGTGGTGCCGTCGAGCGGATCGACCAGCCAGCGATGCTGGCTGTCGGTGCCTTCGACCGTACCGGTTTCTTCCATCAGGAAACTGTAGTCGGGACGGGCCCGGCGCAGTTCGGCATAGATGATTTCTTCGGCCTTGCGGTCGGCCTGGCTGACATAATCGCCGGGACCTTTCAGCGAAACCTGCAGATTCTGCACTTCGCCGAAATCGCGCGCCAGGGAGCGGCCAGCCTTCATAGCTGCCTGCACCATTACATTGAGGATCGCTGAACGCGCCATTTCAGGTCATTCTCCGTCTGAATTCGTTGATGCGGGCGCCATTCTTAAGCGGCGCCCGATAATGCCTGCTTAGTCAGCGCGGCGGACGTAGGTCAGTTCGTTGGTGTCAACGATGATGCGCTCGCCCGACGAGATGAATGGCGGAACCAGAACGCGAATGCCGTTTTCAAGCACGGCAGGCTTGTAGGATGAAGCCGCCGTCTGGCCCTTGACGACCGGGTCTGCCTCGGTGATGGCGAGCGTGACGTAATCCGGCAGCGAAATGCCGATCGGACGTTCGTCGTAAAGTTCGACAGTGACCATCATGCCGTCCTGCAGGAACGCCGCGCGGTCGCCGACGAAATCCTTCTGCAGCTCGAGCTGCTCGTAGCTGGCGGTGTCCATGAATATAAGTGCGTCGCCCTGTTCGTAGAGGAAGGAGAAATCCTTCTGTTCGAGGCGGACCTTTTCGACGGTTTCAGCGGCGCGGAAGCGCTCGTTGAGCTTGGTGCCGTTGAGGAGGTTCTTCAGTTCGACCTGGTTGTAGGCGCCGCCCTTGCCGGGCTTGACTGCGTTCGTCCTGACGGCGACCCAGAGGCTGCCATCATGCTCGATCACATTGCCAGGACGGATTTCATTGCCGTTGATTTTCATTTGTTTATCCGGATTGGTGTTGGAAACCGGGCGCCGACGTCTCGGCGGCAGCCGATATTGGCGCCTCCAAGACCACAAAATCGCGCGATAGGCAAGAGAAAGCGCAAAAAGAGCCGGGTATGGCCCTTTTCGCAGCTAAGCCTCCGGAACTAGGCGGCGAGCGCCGTTTCCGCCACGGAAACCCAATAGCTGATGCCGTAAGGAATGGCATCGTCGTTGAAATCATAGGCTGAATTGTGCAGGGCCGCCGTGTCGCCATTGCCAAGGAAAATGAAGGCGCCGGGCCGCTTTTCCAGCATGTAGGAAAAATCTTCGGCACCCATGACCGGCGGCATGTTGGTATTCACCGCGCTGTCGCCGGCAATCAGCTGCGCGACACCCGTGGCAAAATCCGTCTCGCGGTCATGGTTGAACGTGACCGGATAGCCCTGATCATACTTGACTTCCGCCCGTGCACCGAAAATGGCAGCCGTGGCTTCGGCCACTTCGGTCACGCGCTTGCGGGCGAAGTCGCGCACATCTGGCATCAGCGTGCGCACCGTACCCGAAAGGGTCACGGCGTTCGGAATGACATTGGTCGCATCGCCGCCGTGAATCATCGCCACCGAGATGACCAGCGACTTGAGCGGGTCGGTTTCACGCGACACCAGTGACTGCAGGGCGAGAACCGTATGGGCGGAGACGACCACGGGATCGACTGTCGTATGCGGCTTGGCGGCATGGCCGCCGCGGCCGATGACCTTGATCTCGAATTCGTCGGTGGCCGCCATGATGGAGCCCTTGCGCAGGGCGAACTGGCCGACGGGCAGACCTGGCGCATTGTGCATGCCATAGACTTCCTTGATCGAGAACCGGTCCATCAGGCCGTCATTGATCATGGCCAGCGCGCCCGCGCCGCCTTCTTCGGCGGGCTGGAAGATGACCGCGACCGAGCCCTTGAAGTTGCGGGTTTCGGTAAGATACTGCGCCGCGCCGAGCAGCATGGCGGTGTGGCCGTCATGGCCGCAGGCGTGCATCTTGCCCTTGGTCTTCGAGGCCCACGGCTTGCCGCTGGCTTCAAGAATCGGCAGGGCATCCATATCGGCGCGCAGGCCGATCACCGGTCCATCGCCATGGCGGCCGCGGATGATCCCGACCACGCCGGTCTGGCCGATGCCGGTATCGACACTGTCGCAGCCGAAGGAGCGCAGCTTGTCCGCGACAAAACGGGAGGTTTCATGCACGTCGTAAAGGATTTCCGGATTCTCATGCAGATGCCGGCGCCATTCGGCGACATTCGGTTGCATTTCATGAACTCGGTTGATCAACGGCATGGTGAAGTTCCCTTTCTGATCGTGTCGCGCACTGCAAGTCCGGCTGCCGGTCAGCGCATCCTGTTGGCTTCCGTCAGGGCGGCCTTTATCTGGTCGTCGTCGAGGCCGTCCATGAAAGAGTCAAGTTCGGGGTCGGTCAATCCGGCCCGTCTGGCGACCATGTACCAGGCGGCTGCCTTGACCGAGTCACCTTCCACGCCAAGGCCCTGATAGTAAAGCTTTGCCAGCTGTGCCTGTGCTGCGACATTACCGCCTACGGCGGCGCGCAGGGTCCAGCCGAAACCCGACACATAATCGCGCGGCCCGCCGCGCCCCTCGACCAGCCAGCGGCCAAGATCGAGCTGCGCCGTGTCGTAGCCGCGATTTGCCGCCTTGGCGAGATATTCCCGGGCCTTGGCGTCGTCGCGCGGAACGGCGAGCGTGCCGTTGGAAAGGATCTGGCTGACCGCATAGCTGCCATCGGGCAGGCCCTGTGCCGCTGCCTTAAGGAACCAGGGATAGGCATTGTCGATGCCGATGTCGCCGGGGTGCTCCTGCAGCAGGATCTGGCCGTAATTGAACTGGGCCATGGCGTTGCCGCCGTCGGCGGCAGCCTTCATCAGCGTTTTGGCCTTGGCCGGATCCTTGGGGGCATATTTGCCCTGGAGCAGGATCGCGCCATAGCGGAACTGGGCTTCGGGAACACCCTGGTCGGCGGCCTTGCCGTACCATTTGGCCGATTCGGGCAGGTTGACCGGTATGCCGAGGCCGCGGGCAAGCATGTCGGCCACCAGCACCTGGGCGGCGCCATCGCCATTTTCCGCGCGCGGCAGGGCGAGATTGTAGGCCGTCTTGTACAGGCCGCGCTGGTAGGCGCCGAATGCCTCGTCCACTGCTCCCTTGCCGAAGCGCGTCGGGTTGACGATGTCGACCGCCGGATCGCTGGCGAGTTTCGGCCTGTCATGCTTGGGGGTTGTCTGCGGCGTTTCCAGGTGCTGGGGCGCGTCGGTCGGCGCGGATGTCACCGAAGGCGCCTGGCTTGTTGCGGGTGCCGGAGCCGTCTGGGCCGTGGCGCCATGCGTCAGGGCCGGGAAGGCTGCAAGCACGGCCGCGACGGCGCAAACGAGGTTTGCGGATTTTGCTCCCATGGGCCTATTCCTCAAATCGCGGCGCGTGCTCGTCGAGCAGCCGGTTCGCTTCCTTGATGGCGTCCGCCGGTTTGTCGCTGCCGAAAACCGCCGCACCAAGGGCAATGAACTCCGCCCCGGTTGCGGCCGCGTCGGTGATGCTTTCCAGCGTGTTGCCCGCCTGGACGATGCAGGGGATCTCGATCATCGATGCCCACCAGTCCGCCAGTTCGACATTGCGCGGATGGGCTTCGGGTGTCGTATCCGCGCCAATCTTGCCGAACAGGACATAATCCGGCTGGGCTTCGCCGATTTCCAGCGCCGTGTGCCGGTTCTTGATATTGCCGGTCCCGACGATCAGTTTGGGGGAAAAGCGCTCGACATTGGCAGCAAGATCGCTGGCCGGGCCTTCGAGATGCAGTCCGTCGGCCTTGACCCGTCCGGCAACCTGCGTGTTGCCGACGATGATGGCGGCAGCGCCCGCATTCTGAATGATCGGAACGGCGGCTTCGGCCATGGTCTGGAACAGGGTTTCGTCCGTCTCGTAGGCGGGCAAAAGCACGGAGGCGACATCGCCGCCGGACAAGGCTTCGCTGAGTTTCCTGGCCAGTTCGTCGGCAGTCGCGGCCGGAGGCGCGATCAGAACGATACGGCAGCGTTGGGGTGTTTGTTCGTTGTTCATGGGCTGCAACCTTACAATCGTTCTCTATAGAATGGGCAATCGTGATGGAATTCGGGCATAGAGGATGGCCGTTCATTTGAACAGCCTTTTCGATGATCCAAGCCATCACACCCTGTTGCATATTAGTCTTACGACGTAATTACTTAGTAGCAAACAGGCACATGTTGCCAAAAAGCATTTTTCAAATGCCGCGGTGATCGGCTAGAGATGGAAGGCCCTCCTTGTGGATTTCCATCATGCACGATCTCCTGTTGAACCCATGGTTCTATGCTGCCGCCGTTCCGGCCACGATCCTGATCGGGCTGTCGAAGGGCGGCCTTGGCGGGGCCATGGGGCAGGTGGGGGTGCCGTTGATGGCGCTGGTGATGCCGCCGGTGCAGGCGGCCGCCATCATGCTGCCGATCCTCATCATCATGGATGTTGCCAGCCTGTGGAGCTGGCGCGGTTACCGCGATGCGAAAACCCTCAAGCTGATGCTGCCGGGCGCCTTCCTCGGCATTGGCATAGGCTGGCTGACCGCATCGGTGGTGACCGACGACATGGTCAAGCTCATTGTCGGTGCTGTCGCGATCATCTTTTTTGCCCGTTATGTCTTTGCAAGTGCCGCCAAACGCGCCACCGCACAACCGCACAATGCCGGCGCTGCAACCTTCTGGTCGACCATCGCCGGGTTCACAAGTTTCGTCGCCCATGCGGGCGGCCCGCCCTATCAGGTCTACGCCCTGCCGCTGCGCCAGGATCCGAAGGTTTACAATGGCACGAGCGTGATTTTCTTCGCGATCGTCAATGCCGTGAAGGTCATCCCGTATTTTGCCCTGGGGCAGTTCGATGCCGAGAACCTCAAGGCGGCGGCGGTTCTGGTGCCCATCGCGCCGCTGGCGACCTTTGCCGGCGCGTGGATCGTCAAACGCATGCGGCCGGAGGTGTTCTATCCCTTCATGTACATCATGATCCTATTGATGGGATTGAAGCTTTCCTACGATGGATTAGCCGCCTTGTTATAATGATGAACGAAAGTTGATCAGCCGAATCGCAACTTTCCCACTATGTAAACATTATCAACTGCAACCGTCGGACCAACGCTCCCTCACGAGGCCGGGAGTGCTGTGATTGAATATTGCATGACAGGAATTGGTGAACGCTATGACACAGACGCAGCTCAAACAGCGGGATACCCGCATTGATGTCTTCCGGGCTTTGGCACTGCTGACCATCTTCATCAATCATGTGCCGGGAACCGTTTTCGAACATCTCACCCACAGGAATTTCGGATTTTCTGACTCGGCCGAGGCCTTTGTGCTGATCTCCGGCATTTCCGTTGGTCTTGCCTATGGGGCCAAATTTGAACCGGGCAGCCGCTTCCTGATCACGCTGAAGGCATGGCGCCGGGCGGCGACGCTGTACAGCGCCCATATCCTGACGACGGTCGCTACGCTTGCGATCTTCTGTGCCGCCGGGCTTTATCTCAACCGCCCGGAATTCATGTCCTTCATCAATATCGGGCCGTTGATGGACAGCCCGGCCGAGGCGCTCATCGGCCTTGCGACGATGGGGCATCAGCTCGGCTATAACAATATCCTGTCGATGTACGGCGTGCTGCTGCTCATGCTGCCGCTGTTCCTGTTCCTCGCCAATATCAACCTGTCGCTGATGGTCGGGGCGTCCGGGCTCCTGTGGCTGGTGTCGGGTGTCTACCGGATTGCACCGCCGAATTACCCGACCGAAGGCGTCTGGTTTCTCAACCCGTTGTCATGGCAGTTCCTGTTCGTCATCGGCATCGCCGGTGTGATGCATGTGCGCCGGGGCGGGCGAATCCCGTTCAACAAATACCTGTTCGGTGTCGCGGTCGGCTATATCCTGCTGGCGTTGATCTGGGTGCGGGTACCGCTGTGGGGCGTCAATACATCAATGGGATTGCCCATGGTGATCACCGGTTTCGACAAGACGTTCCTGTCGCTGACCCGCCTGGCGCATATCCTGGCGATCGCCTATGTCATCGTCTCGGTACCGGCCATTTCCAACCTGGCGCGGACGCCGGAAGATCACCCGCTCGCCATCCTCGGCAAGCATTCGCTGCCGGTGTTTGTTGCCGGAACGATCCTTGCCATGGTCGCGCAGATCGTCAAGGTGATGAACCCCGGCGACGAGCTGGATGACACGCTGCTGATCGCCAGCGGAATCATGGCGCAGTTTGCCCTGGCGCATTACCTGGAATGGCTGCCAAGCATCGGATGGGGCAACGCGCGTCCTGCCCAGCAGCAGGTGCAGCCGGTGAAATCGAAGCTGGTGATTGCCGGCCGGCCGGTCAATGCCGCCGCGATGAGTTCAGGCATGAAATCCGGAACCGCCAAGTCGGCGGTCTCCTGACCGCCCGCACCGGCTTTTGCCGGGTGGCCCGGAAAAACCGATAGCCATCGTTTGCTGGCTTGGTCTAAGCTTTGCCCATGGAAGCGTTGGGAGGCGTGCATGGGTGGAATCTTTGATCGTGATCTTGAGCGCAATGCGGCCAATTACCAGCCGCTGACGCCGCTGACCTATCTGGAACGGGCAGCGCGGGTCTATCCGTCGAGAACGGCGATCATCCATGGTGCGCAGCGCTTCGATTACGGCACGTTCTACCGCCGCACGCGGCAGCTGGCATCGGCACTGTCGCGCCGCGGCATCGGCAAGGGCGATACGGTCACGGTGATGCTGTCCAACACGCCGCCCATGCTGGAGGCGCATTTCGGCGTGCCGATGACGAAGGCTGTGCTGCATTCGATCAACACACGCCTCGACGCGGCGGTCATTGCGTTCCAGCTCGATCATGCGGAAACCAAGATCGCCATTGTCGATACGGAATTTTCCGGCGTTTTCCGCGAGGCGCTGGCACTTGCCAGGGTCAAGCCGCTGGTTATTGACTTCGTCGATACGCAATATCCCGCCGACGCACCCTATCCGCAGGGTGAGCCGTTCGGCGCGGTGGACTATGAGACCTTCGTTGCAGGCGGGGACCCGGATTACGCCTGGGCGCTGCCCGATGACGAATGGGATTCGATCACCCTCAACTATACATCCGGCACGACAGGCGATCCGAAGGGTGTTGTCTATCACCATCGCGGCGCGGCGCTGATGGGCTATGGCAATGTGGTGGCCTCCGGCATGGGGCGCTATCCCGTCTATCTGTGGACCCTGCCGATGTTCCACTGCAATGGCTGGTGTTTTCCATGGACGCTGGCCCTGCAGTTCGGCACCCATGTCTGCCTGCGCTGGGTGCGGGCAAAGCAGATCTACGACGCCATTGCCGATCTGGGTGTTACGCATCTGT
The DNA here is from genome assembly GCA_025345505.1 of Todiramphus chloris collaris. Lineage (NCBI taxonomy): Eukaryota > Metazoa > Chordata > Aves > Coraciiformes > Alcedinidae > Todiramphus > Todiramphus chloris. The sequence goes on along the minus strand of JANVCC010009742.1, from coordinate 1,330,524 downwards.
GCGGGGCGCCGATTGTCATGTCGGTGCTGATCAATGCGGCTGACAAGGACAAGCGCGATTTCCCGCAAACGGTGACGTTCAACACGGCTGCCGCACCGCCGCCGGAATCCATTCTGGCCGGCATGGCCGAGGCGGGATTTGCGGTCACGCATCTCTATGGCCTGACAGAGACCTACGGCCCTGCCGTCGTCAATGAATGGCAGGATGAATGGGATGCGCTGGAGGCATCCTCGCGCACCGCCAAGAAGGCGCGGCAGGGCGTGCGCTATACGGCGCTCGAAGATCTGACGGTGCTCGATCCCGAAACCATGCAGCCCGTGCCGGCCGATGGCGAGACCATCGGAGAGGTGATGTTCCGCGGCAATATCGTCATGAAGGGGTACCTGAAAAATCGGCCGGCCAGCGATGCGGCCTTTTCAGGCGGCTGGTTCCACTCCGGCGATCTCGGCGTGATGTATCCGGACGGCTATATCCAGCTGAAGGACCGGTCGAAGGACATCATCATTTCCGGCGGCGAGAACATTTCATCCATCGAGGTGGAGGACGCGCTCTACAGGTTCCCGGCCGTGGCCGCCTGTGCTGTTGTGGCGCGGCCGGACGACAAGTGGGGCGAGACGCCGCTTGCCTTCGTCGAGTTGAAGCCGGGCCAGACGGCAACGGAAGAGGAGCTGATCGCCCATTGCCGCACCCTGCTGGCGCGCTTCAAGGTGCCGCGGCACGTGCTGTTCGAAGACATACCGAAGACATCGACCGGGAAAATCCAGAAGTTCGAGCTGCGCAAACGGGCCAGGCTGATGCTGGATTGAGGCGTTGCGGGGGCGGACTGATTGCAACTGCGCTGTCGGCTTTAACCACTTGTTAAGCATTACAAGCTATAAATTGATCATCCAGTTTTCTGGATTCTTACCAAGTGGTTTGGCCACTTTGTTTGACGCCTCCCTGTTAGACTCCTGAGAGCCGCCTCGTTTTGCGGCTCTTTTTTTGTGTTCATATCTCTGCTGCGGCCCTGACGTTAACCCTTTATTAAGGATAAACTTGCGCTCATGTGTGCATACGGGCAGGTTGATGGGGAATACTACCCGTTGGCCGTTGTGGTGATCCGCTTGCTGTCCCAGTAAGAGAGCGCTGCTTTGAGAATCAGCGGATTTTTAATGACAGGGCATGACATGGTTGAACAGGAATACCACGCTGACAATACAATCCGGCTGGCTGACCGCATGGTCCGCTCGGAAACGTTCAATCATATCTATGACGAAGGCATGGGTCTGGTCGAGGAGGCGGCTGCCTATCTCGACGGCGAAGGCCGGGCGGAAGCCAAACGGCTGAGCCGCGTTGCCGCCACGCTCTATGCGGCCGAATCCATGCGGCTGACGACGCGTCTCATGCAGGTTGCCTCGTGGCTGCTGTTGCAGCGCGCATCGCGCAGCGGAGAAATGACCCAGGAGCAGGTGCTGTCCGAAAAGGCGAAAGTGCGGCTCGATACGGATTCCGCCCCGGAAACCGTCGAAGGCTGGGACGAGATTCCCTTCGATTACTGTGATCTCGTGCACCGTTCGCTGCGCCTGCAGGCCCGCGTCCGCCAGATGGATGACGAGATCTATAATGAAGGCGCCAGCACGGCCCACAGGCGGATGCTGACGACCAACCCGGTCTCGGATCAGATCAGCCTGCTGGCCACCGCCTTCGCCCATCGGTGATGACAGCACGATAATCGTGCATAACAGGGCGGTTTGTTTCTCTTTTGTTCACCTTTCTGCTGTCAAGTTCCCTGACAGCTCGATAAGGTCCCGACATGAAAGAAGCGATTCGCATCATTGGCATTGATCCCGGCCTGCGCCGCACCGGCTGGGGCATCATCGAGACACTCGGCAATTCGCTGCGCTTTGTCGCCTCGGGTACAATCCTTTCCGACGCCAAGCTCGATCTCGCCTCGCGCCTTTGCCAGCTGCATGACGGTCTTGCCGGAATCATCCACGGCCAGATGCCACACGAGGCGGCGGTCGAACACACCTTCGTCAACAAGGATGCCACGGCGACACTGAAACTCGGCCAGGCGCGCGGTATCGCCCTGCTTGTTCCCGCGCTGGCCGGATTGCCCGTTGCCGAATATGCGCCCAATGCGGTCAAGAAGGCGGTGATCGGCGTCGGGCATGGGGAAAAGAAACAGATTCACATGATGGTCAAGGTGCTGATGCCCAAGGCAACATTCGATACGGATGATGCTGCGGATGCGCTGGCGGTTGCCATCTGTCACGCGCATCACCGGCAAAGCGCCATCGGCCGCATTGCCATCGAACGCAAACTGGCGGCACAGCTATGATCGGAAAACTCAAGGGTACTGTCGATGAAATCGCCGAGGATCACGTGATTCTCGATGTGCACGGTGTCGGCTACGTCGCCTATTGCTCGGCGCGGACGCTGTCGAACATGCCGGGGCCGGGTGAAGCGGCGGTGCTGCTCATCGAAACCTATGTGCGGGAAGACCTGATCCGCCTGTTCGGCTTCGGCACAGCGCTGGAACGCGAATGGTTCCGCCTGCTGCAGAGCGTGCAGGGCATCGGTGCCAAGGTTGCCCTGAGCGTTCTTGGCACCTTGACGCCGTCCGATCTCGCCAATGCCATTGCCCTGCGCGATATCGCCATGGTCAGCCGGGCACCGGGTGTCGGCAAGAAGGTGGCGGAGCGCATCGTCATCGAACTGAAGAACAAGGCGCCTGCCTTTGCCGGCGAGGCCATGGGCACGATCGGGCTCAAGCAGGAACTGGGCGAGGGCGTTGCCCCGGCGCCGGTGGCCGATGCCGTGTCGGCCCTGACCAATCTCGGCTATTCGCGCGACCAGGCCGCCAATGCCATCAGCGCCGCCCTGCGCGATGCGGGCGAGGAGGCCGATTCCGCCAAGCTGATCCGGCTTGGCCTGAAGGAACTTTCCCGGTGACATGGTTGCCTGATACAGCACACTGTGCGAGGACATCCGCATGAGTGATGTCAGCCGATTGATAACCCCCGACAAGCGCGGCGAAGATGCCGACACGTCACTGCGCCCGCAGACACTGAACGATTTTGTCGGGCAGGCGGCGGCGCGTGCCAATCTGAAGGTCTTCATCGAAGCCGCCAAGTCGCGCGGCGAGGCGCTGGATCATGTGCTCTTTGTCGGGCCACCCGGCCTCGGCAAGACGACGCTGGCGCAGATTATGGCCAAGGAACTCGGCGTCAATTTCCGCTCGACGTCCGGGCCTGTCATCGCCAAGGCGGGCGATCTTGCCGCGCTGTTGACCAATCTGGAAGAAAACGACGTTCTCTTCATCGATGAAATCCATCGTCTCAATCCGGCGGTGGAGGAAATCCTCTATCCGGCCATGGAAGATTATCAGCTTGACCTGATCATCGGCGAGGGGCCGGCGGCACGTTCGGTCAAGATCGATCTGGCCAAGTTCACGCTGGTGGCGGCGACGACGCGCCTCGGGCTTCTGACGACGCCGCTGCGGGATCGTTTCGGCATTCCGGTCCGGCTGAATTTCTATACGGTCGAGGAGCTTGAGCATATCGTCCGGCGCGGCGCGCGCATCATGGGCATCGGGATGACCGATGACGGGGCGCTTGAGGTGGCGCGGCGCGCCCGCGGCACACCGCGTATTGCCGGGCGGCTTCTGCGCCGGGTGCGCGACTTTGCCATTGTCGACGGCAAGGATTCCATCGACCGCCAGACGGCCGATTCCGCGCTCCTGCGTCTCGAGGTCGATGCGCTGGGGCTCGATCAGCTCGACCGGCGCTACCTCGCGATGATTGCGCACAATTTCGGCGGCGGACCCGTCGGCATCGAAACCATCGCCGCGGGGCTTTCCGAACCGCGCGATGCGATCGAGGATATTATCGAACCCTACCTGATCCAGCAGGGCTTTATCCAGCGCACGCCACGCGGACGCATGCTGACCGCCAATGCCTGGAAACATCTGGGCCTGAACGCACCGTCCGACACCATCCAGCAGATCAGCCTGTTTCAGGAAGACGAGGATTAGTACTCGCGTGTCGCACCAAGCATAATGGCACTGGACAAACCACTGGCTGTACCGACAAAAGGAGGGATCATGAGCGAAAACAATCCTTCCCTGCCGCCCCTCGGCGGCCTTGCCGGTGAACTCACCTCCTTCGGCCACCGTCTCCTGGCGCGGGTGTATTATGCCGACACGGATTTCTCCGGCATTGTCTATCACGGACGCTATCTGGAATTTCTGGAGCGCGGCCGCACCGATTATCTGCGCCTGCTTGGCGTTCACCACTCGGAACTCGCCGACGGCAAGCATGGCGAAAGCATTGTCTGGGTGGTGCGGCGCATGGAAATCGATTTCCGGGGCGCCGCCCGCATCGATGACGTGCTGACGATCGAAACGCGCACGGCGGAAATCTCCGGCGCGCGGGTCAAGATGGCCCAAACCATCAAACGGGGCGATGATCTGCTGATTTCAGCTGCTGTCGAAGCGGCGCTGATCAACGGTGCCGGACGGCCGCGCCGGTTTCCCGCGGAATGGATCAAACTTTTTCAGCCGGAATCCTGATGTCATGGCGTTTAAATGACGCACAGGCGCTGAATCATAACTGATCCTTAACCATAACAAACCATGAATAAAGCCATGAAACGGGGCGTTTTGCGTTAACGCCTTCGTTTTACCAAAATTAACCGTGAGAAGCCGCGGTATGAATACTGGAAAAAGTCCGGTCTCAGAACGTGGCTTTCGAAATTTAGTGAGCGACGATGGACGCCGGTCGGGCGTTCGGCCGGGTTCCAAAGAAATAAAGTGGCGCGTGGTCGCATTGCCGGACCATTTATACTTCGGTGGACCAAGCACGGGTATGAGAGACGATTGCAGCCCGGTTGAAATACCGGGTTTTCGGATTCGAGGGTAGTGGATATGGAAAATTTAGCGGTTGCTGTTCAGACATCGGACGTCTCCCTCTGGGGATTGTTCTGGCAGGCCGGATTCATCGTCAAGCTGGTCATGATCGGCCTTCTGGGTGCTTCCATCTGGACCTGGGCGATCATCATCGACAAGGTACTCGGCTATGGTCGCGCCAAGCGCGCCTTTGACCGTTTCGAGCAGGTTTTCTGGTCCGGCCAGTCGCTTGAAGAGCTTTACCGCAACCTGGGCGAAAAGCGCACGACCGGCATGGGCTCCATTTTCATCGCCGCGATGCGCGAGTGGAAAAAGTCCTTCGAAAAGGGCGCCCGTTCCCCCATCGCCCTGCAGATGCGTATCGACAAGGCGATGGATGTCGCCCTTTCACGCGAAAGTGATATTCTCGCCGCCCGCCTCGGCTTTCTGGCGACCATCGGTTCCGCCGGCCCCTTCATCGGCCTGTTCGGCACGGTCATCGGCATCATGACATCGTTCATGGGCATTGCCGGTTCGAAGTCCACCAGCCTCGCGGTTGTCGCACCCGGTATCGCCGAAGCGCTGCTGGCGACGGCCATTGGTCTGGTTGCCGCCATCCCGGCGGTTATCGCCTACAACAAACTGTCAAGCGATGCGGGCAAACTGACCGCACGCATGGAAGGCTTTGCGGACGAGTTCTCCGCCATACTCTCGCGGCAAATCGATGAGAAGCTGGCGCCGCGTTCTTAAGCAACTGATTTTACAAGTGCGGGATTGAATGCCATGGGCATGTCTGTTGGTAACAAGGGTTCAGGGGGACGCGGCCGTCGCGGCCGTGCCAGCAAGGCGTTGATGAGTGAAATCAACGTGACGCCGCTGGTCGACGTCATGCTCGTGCTCCTGATCATTTTCATGGTGACGGCACCGATGATGACGGTGGGCGTGCCCATCGACATGCCGGAAACCCAGGCCAAGGCGCTGAACAGCGAAACCAACCCGATCTATGTGACGATCAACCAGAAGGGCCAGGTCTTCCTGCAGGAAACCGAAATCCCGATCGAGGAAATCGTCCCGAAACTCCAGGCGATCGCCAAGACCGGCTATGAAGAGCGCATCTTTGTCAAAGGTGACAAGGCTGCCGACTATGGCACGATCATGAAGGTCATGGCGCGCATTTCCGGTTCCGGATTCAAGAATATCGGTCTCGTCAGCCTTCCGGAAGGCAGCTGATAAGTCATGAAGACGAGTGTTGCATCCTCCGCCATTATCCACGCCGTTATCCTCGGCTGGGGGCTGTTGACCTTTTCTGCGCCAAAACCGATGGATTTGGCCAATTCCGAATCGCTGCCGATCGAAATCATCTCCGATACAAGCCAGTTGCAGAAGGGTGACGTAAAGGCGCCGAAGGCCGAAAAGGCAACGCCGAAGCCGACGGAAAAGCCGCAGACCAAACCGGATGCGCAGATCATCGGCGACGCTGAAACAGATGTCGAAACCAAGCCGATCCCTTCGACCAAGCCAAAGGTCGTGGAGTCTGCCGAAGCCCCGAAGCAGTCGGACGTGCCTGTTGCCAAGCCGGATCCGAAGCCTGAAGTGAAGCCGGAAACCAAACCGGTTCCGGTCCCGGCGACGGAAATAGCGCCGGAGGCAAAGCCGAAGCAGGACGTCACGCCGGACCCGATCACCGCCGCGATCAATGATTCCAAGCCGGCGCCGACACCGGATGCGCCGAAGGTCGAGCCAACGCCGCAGGCGGAAAAGCCGGCCGAGGAAGCCTTCAAGCTGCCGCAGAACGTGGCGAAGCCTGAGGACAAGCCCAAGCCTGCCCAGGCGCAGACCGCGACGACGCCGGAGCGCAAGGAAACCAAGGAAACACCGAAGCCCACCAAGACCGCGCCGACACCGTCCAAAGACAAGAGCGGGATTGCCGATCAGGTTGCCGAATTGCTCAATCACGAGAAGCCTTCCGGCGGCGGTGCCAAGCGTTCGACGGAGCAGGCATCGCTCGGCGCCACCAAATCGACAGGCGGCGCCAAGCTCAGCCAGAACGAGATGGACGCGCTGCGCGGACTTATCTCGAAGAACTGGATCAAGCCGGTCGGCGCGCCTGACTTCCCGGACATGGTCGTGGTGGTCAAGTTCCGCCTCACCAAGACCGGCGAAATTGACGGCACGCCGACCGTCACCGGCAGCGGCGGTGACGCTGCGGTGCTGAGTGCGGCAAAGAGCAGTGCGCTGCGGGCGGTGATGCGCACCGCTCCGTACAATCTGCCGCAGGACAAATATGCAGGTGGCTGGGACGTTGTCGAACTGACGTTCCATCCCGCTGTAGATGACTAATAGGCCAGCCAAAAGAGGGCCCTGAACTTATGCTGAAAATTACCCGGACTATTTTCCCAATCTTCGTGACGCTTGTTGCGACATTGGCAATCGCGATACTGCCAGCACGGGCTGAGCTCAAACTCGATATCACCAAGGGTGTTGTCGAGCCGATGCCCATCGCCATCACGGATTTCCTTTCCGGCGATCAGCTTGGTGCCAATATTACGGGCGTCATTGCAGCCGATCTGGAACGGTCCGGCCTTTTTGCCCCGATCGACAAGGGCGCGTTCATCGAGAAGATCTCCAATCCCGATGCCGCACCGCGTTTCGAGGACTGGAAAGTGATCAACGCGCAGGCGCTTGTCACCGGCCGCGTCACCAAGCAGCCGGATGGCAGGCTCAAGGCGGAGTTCCGCCTCTGGGATACCTTCGCCGGCCAGCAGCTTGACGGGCAGCAGTTCTTCACCTCGCCCGACAGCTGGCGCCGCGTCGCCCACATCATTGCCGATGCCATCTACCAGAAGCTGACGGGTGAAAAAGGCTACTTCGACACGCGCGTCGTGTTTGTCGATGAATCCGGCACCCGGGAAAAGCGCGTCAAGCGTCTGGCCATCATGGATCAGGACGGTGCCAATGTGCGCTATCTGACCAATGGCAAGGACCTGGTGCTGACACCGCGCTTTTCGCCGAGCCGCCAGGAAATCACCTATATGTCGTTCGAAGGCGCCAAGCCGCAAGTTTATCTCCTGCAGCTGGAAACCGGACAGCGTGAACTCGTCGGCAACTTCCCCGGCATGACGATTGCGCCGCGCTTCTCCTCCGACGGGCAGAAAGTGGCCATGAGCCTTCTGCAGGATGATGGCAGCGCCAATATCTATGCGATGGATGTGCGCAGCCGCACGACGACCCGCCTGACCAGCACGAGCGCCATCGATACCGGTGCATCCTATTCGCCCGATAGTTCGCAGGTTGTGTTCGGATCCGACCGTGGCGGCCGGCCGCAAATCTACAAGATGGGCGCGGATGGTTCGAACCCGCAGCGCATCTCGTTCGGCGACGGTTCCTACTCCACGCCGGTCTGGTCGCCGCGCGGCGATCTGATCGCCTTCACCAAGCAGTCGGGCGGACAGTTCTCCATCGGCGTGATGAAGACGGACGGCTCGGGTGAGCGCATCCTGACCAGCGGCTATCACGATGAAGGCCCGACCTGGGCTCCGAACGGCCGCGTCCTGATGTTCTACCGCTTCCCTCCCGGATCGAACAGCCCGCATCTGTTCACGATCGATCTCACGGGCCGCAACCTGCGCCAGATCCAGACACCGAATCTGGCATCCGATCCGGCATGGTCACCGCTTCTCGAGTGATCGCATCCTGATCCATCGATGATTTAAGACCATTCGCGGCGATGTTATCTCAACATTGCCGCGAATGTCGTTTTTCCGCCGCATTGTTTGCATTAAGGATGCAGGACATTCACTGATTTCGCTGTTAATCCTGGTGTTAAGAGTGGATTAACCCTGTTTCTTGAACTGGCCTTAACCTCGATATGGTTACTGCTTGTTCACCGAAACAATTCAATTCTTAAGGAGTCCAGGCTATGCGCCGCTTCGAAATGATCGCCCGCAGTCCAGTTGTCGTCGCCCTTTTCATGGCCCTCGCTATTGCGGGCTGTGCGAAGAAACCTATCAACAGCGCCGGTGATCTTGGCCTGAACGGTGCCGGTAGTGCCCGCCCGGGTTCGACCCAGGACTTCACGGTCAATGTTGGCGATCGCATTTTCTTTGATGTCGACTCCTCCGTCATCCGTGCGGATGCCCAACAGACCCTCTCCAAGCAGGCTCAGTGGCTGCAGCGCTACCCCAACTACACCATCACCGTTGAAGGTCATGCGGACGAACGCGGCACACGCGAATACAATCTGGCTCTCGGCCAGCGCCGTGCGGCTGCGGCCCGCAACTTCCTCGCGTCGCGCGGCCTGCCGGCTGCCCGCATCAAGACCATCTCCTATGGTAATGAACGTCCGGTTGCCGTGTGCGATGCCGACTCCTGCTGGTCGCAGAATCGCCGTGCCGTTACCGTTCTCGGCGGTGCTGGCAGCTAAGCCATACATCTCTGATGTAACTGCAGAAAAGCGGCCTTCGGGCCGCTTTTTTTGTCTCACCCGCGATCACAACAAAATTTGGCCGAAGTCGCGTTGCTCGTGTTAGATAGGTTCGCCGTAAATCGTTGCGGTGGTTAAATTCCCATATCAGGGGCGGTAAAGGAATGAACAAACGACTGAAAAGATTGGTTATGGCTGTGGCGGTTCTGCCTTTTCTGGCAACCGGCGCCAGCCATGCCTCGAACCTTGATGGCAGCTTTTTTCCCGCTGCGCCGAAGGCAAATGTCGGGAAAAGCGATGCGCCGATCCTTATGGCTCAGGCAGGCGATCCGCGTGTCAGCCAGCTGGAAGAGCAGATCAGGCAGCTGACAGGCAAGATCGAAGACCTTAATTTCCAGTTGCTGCAAATGCAGGAGCAGATGCGCAAGGTTCAGGAAGACAATGAGTTCCGTTTCCAGGAACTGGAAAAGAAGGGCGGCGGTAAGAAAACCGATGCCGGCGGCAAGGGCGACCGTACGGTTGCCGGTGCCGCGCCTTCTCGGACAACAGGGGAGGCATCGCCAGATGCCTCCGCTTACCCCGCCGCTCCGTCGCGGACATCCCCATCCGACAGCACCGATTCCGCTGCTATTGACCCTCAGCCCAATGCTCCGCAGTCTCCGCAGGTCGGCGAACCGCCGCGCGCGCTCGGACAGATTGAGTTCGATGCCAATGGCAACGTAATCGGTGAAACAAGGAACGACACCGCTCCGGCAGCCAATCCCAGCCTTGCGTCGCTCCCGCAGACGGATGATCCCAATGCGCTGTACCGGCAGGCCTATCAATTGTTCCTGTCCGGCGATTATCGCAATGCCGAAGCTGCCTTCCGCAGCCATATCGAGCGGTTCCCGAAAGATCCCTCCGATCCCGACGCGCGCTACTGGCTCGGCGAATCGCTGTATGGCCAGGAGCGCTACCAGGAAGCGGCATCGGTCTTCATCGACAACCACAAGCAGTTTCCCGATTCCAAGAAAAGCCCGGAAAACCTGCTCAAGCTCGGCATGACGCTGGCGAAGATGAAGGACCACGATGTCGCCTGCGCCACCTTTGCAACGGTGAGCTCACGCTATCCCAGCCTCTCGGTCGCGCTCAAAGAGCGCGTGAAGAATGAACGTGCCGCCAACAAATGCTGACCATCGCCTCGATCCGGAAGAGATTTTCGCTGGAATCGATTTCGACCGTCTGACGGCGGTCGTCGTTGCCGTTTCCGGCGGCAGCGATTCTCTCGCTCTGCTTTTCCTGCTTGATGATCTGCGCAAAAGCCGGGGCGCCTTTCCCCGTATCGTTGCCATCACCGTCGATCATGGGCTGCGGGCGGAATCAGCGGAGGAGGCCTTGTATGTCGCCGACCTGTGCAAGGCGGCGGGGCTCGACCACAATATTGTCAACTGGGCCGGAGCCAAGCCCGCCACCGGGCTGTCCGCCAAGGCGCGCGAGGCCCGCTACCGGCTGCTTCGCGACGCCGCCGGCGAAGCGGAAACCGATGTGATCCTGACCGGCCATACGCTGGACGATCAGAACGAGACCTTCATGATGCGCGCGGCGCGCGGCGGCGAACGCGGCCTTGCCGGCATGGCGCGGTTCACCCTGCTTGAGCGGGAGACATGGCTGGTCAGGCCGCTGCTCGGGATCAGGCGCGAAGACTTGCGCGGCTATCTGCGCGCGCGGGCAATCGTCTGGCGCGACGATCCGTCCAATGCCAATCCGCAGTCCGAACGGGTGCAGGTCAGGACGGCGCTGCAGGAACAGGGCAGCGGCGACATTCCAGCGCGCGTTGCGCGCAAAGGCGCGCAGCGGCTTTCCGTCAACGGCGAGGCGGCGACGCTCCTGCTGGGTCATGTCACGGTGACGGACGGCGTCAGGGCAGCGGTGAACACCGCAGGTTTCGATCAGTATGGCGATGACGCTCAACCTCTCGCCATGGGGGTTCTATTGGCCGCTATGGGCGGCCTGTCGTTTCTGCCGTCCGTGCAGGAATGCGGCAAGGCCGTCCGCCATCTCATCGGCGCGGATGGCCCCCGCCGCATGAGTCTTGGCCGCTGCATAATCCAGCGGGTTAAGACGGGCGTAACCATATACCGCGAAATGCGTTCGATTCCCGATGCCGTCATCGCACCCGGTTGCACCATCGTCTGGGATGGTCGTTACCGCGTGTCGAATGGCGCGCCGATCGCGCTGCGGATCAGGGCGGCGGGCGATGACGGGGTGGTGTTTTTGCAGGAGGGCGGCTGCGGGAATGTGCACCGCGCTTCGATCTCATCCAGCCCGGCCCTTGTGGTCGAGGGCCGGATTGTTGCCGTCCCGGCCGGGCCGCATCACGGGAATGTGCCTGCGGGGGTCGAGGTGACACGACACGTCGCCCTGTTCGATCATATCCTTTCAGGCTATGATGAAAACCTTGCCGCCGGCGTGGCAAAATTGTTTGGTTTGCAGGATTACAAGCGATTTTCTGTAAACCAGATTGATAAGAATTGATCTCAGTTTGATTGCCAGCCTTGGCAAGGCCACGCTTCGAACCTATGTTACGTGTAAATTCCGCGTCCTTGCGGTTGTGATTGATGGGACCCGATAATGAATCCTAACTACCGGAACTTCGCACTGTGGGCGATTATCGCTTTGCTTCTGATCGCGTTGTTCAACCTTTTTCAAAGCCCTTCCCAGCGTTCGGCATCCAGTGATGTGCCCTATTCGACGTTCATAACGGACGTGAATAATGGCCGCGTGAAAACGGTGACGATCGCCGGCAACCGCATCACGGGCACCTATGCCGACAATAACGCAACGTTCCAGACCTATTCGCCTGGAGATGCCGGCCTCGTCGGCCGCCTCGAGAGCAAGAATGTCCAGATCGCCGCCCGACCCGAGACCGATGGCTCGACATCGTTTGTCGGCATGCTGATCAACTGGCTGCCGATGATCCTGATCGTCGGCGTGTGGATTTTCTTCATGCGCCAGATGCAGGGCGGCTCGCGTGGCGCCATGGGTTTTGGCAAGTCCAAAGCCAAGCTTCTCACCGAGGCGCATGGGCGCGTGACGTTCCAGGACGTGGCCGGCGTTGACGAAGCCAAGGAAGACCTGGAAGAAATCGTCGAATTCCTGCGCGACGCGCAGAAATTCCAGCGGCTTGGCGGGCGCATTCCGCGCGGCGTGCTGCTCGTGGGTCCTCCCGGTACCGGTAAGACGCTTCTGGCGCGCGCCATCGCCGGTGAAGCCAATGTGCCGTTCTTCACCATCTCCGGTTCCGACTTCGTTGAAATGTTCGTCGGCGTCGGTGCATCGCGTGTGCGTGACATGTTCGAACAGGCGAAGAAGAATGCGCCCTGCATCATCTTCATCGACGAAATCGATGCGGTCGGCCGTCATCGCGGCGCCGGTCTGGGCGGCGGCAATGACGAACGCGAGCAGACGCTGAACCAGCTGCTGGTCGAGATGGATGGTTTTGAGGCCAATGAAGGCGTCATCCTGATTGCCGCGACCAACCGTCCCGATGTTCTCGATCCGGCCTTGCTGCGTCCGGGCCGTTTCGACCGTCAGGTCGTCGTGCCCAATCCGGACGTTACCGGCCGCGAAAAGATCCTGAAGGTTCATGCCCGCAATGTTCCGCTGGCACCCAATGTCGATCTGAAGATTCTGGCCCGCGGCACACCCGGCTTCTCCGGTGCCGATCTGATGAACCTTGTCAACGAAGCCGCCCTGATGGCAGCGCGCCGCAACAAGCGCCTCGTCACCATGCTCGAATTCGAAGATGCCAAGGACAAGATCATGATGGGTGCCGAGCGCCGCTCGACAGCCATGACCCAGGCGGAAAAGGAACTGACGGCCTATCATGAAGCCGGTCACGCCATCGTGGCGCTGAACGTGGCGATGGCCGATCCCCTGCACAAGGCGACGATCATTCCGCGCGGCCGTGCGCTCGGCATGGTCATGCAGCTGCCGGAAGCCGACCGCTATTCCATGAGCTACAAGTGGATGATCTCGCGTCTGGCGATCATGATGGGCGGCCGTATTGCCGAAGAACTGAAATTCGGCAAGGAGAACATCACCTCCGGCGCATCGTCGGATATCGAGCAGGCCACCAAGCTTGCCCGGGCGATGGTGACCCGCTGGGGCTTCTCCGACAAGCTCGGTCAGGTTGCCTATGGCGAAAACCAGGAGGAAGTGTTCCTCGGCCACTCCGTTGCCCGGACGCAGAATGTATCCGAGGAGACGGCGCAGCTGATCGATGCGGAAGTGCGCAAGCTGATCGATGATGCCTATACGCAGGCGCGCGTCATTCTGACGAAGAAGAAGAAGGAATGGATCGCCATTGCCGAAGGTCTGCTCGAATACGAGACGCTGACCGGCGAAGAGATCAAGGCCCTCATGGCAGGCAACAAGCCAGCCCGCGATCTTGGCGATGATACGCCGCCGTCACGCGGTTCGGCTGTTCCGAAAGCCGGTTCAGCCAAGAAGCCGCGCAAGGGCGATGAGCCTGACAAGGGGCTCGAACCCCAGCCGCAATCCTGATTGCGGCACACGCCAACAAGCAACGGCCGGTATTCACCGGCCGTTTTTGCACGGATTGTTCACGGATTGAATGATAGTATAATCGCCACATAATTTGTGAAATGCGCAGGAAAAGGTCTTCTGCAATAAGCGTGAAGATCAGGCACAAGCACAACAGGCTGAACACCGGCGCCGCCGGATGAGAGTTGGCCACACAGTTTGGATAGACATTATGGCTCGAAAATATTTCGGCACCGACGGTATTCGCGGACAGGCAAATGCCTACCCCATGACACCGGATATCGCGATGAAGGTCGGCATGGCTGTCGGCCTCGCCTTCAAGCGCGGCAATCACCGCAACCGGGTAGTGATCGGCAAGGACACCCGTCTTTCCGGCTACATGATCGAGAACGCGCTGGTCGCCGGCTTTACCTCCACCGGCATGGATGTCTTTCTGCTCGGACCGATACCGACGCCCGCCGTGGCCATGCTGTGCCGCTCGCTGCGTGCCGATATCGGCGTGATGATTTCCGCCTCGCATAATCCCTACCATGACAACGGTATCAAGCTTTTCGGCCCGGATGGCTTCAAGCTCTCCGACGAGATCGAGCTTGAGATCGAACGGCTGATGGACGAGGACCTGTCGGGGCGGTTGTCGAGCTTTGAGGCCCTCGGACGGGCCAAGCGTGTCGATGGCGATATCTATCGCTATATCGAGTTCGCCAAGCGAACGATGCCGAAGAACATCTCGCTCGCCGGTTTGAGGGTCGTCGTGGATTGCGCCAATGGTGCCGCCTACAAGGTTGCGCCCGCTGCCCTGTGGGAGCTTGGCGCCGACGTCGTGACGATCAATGACAAGCCGAACGGCACCAACATCAACGAGGATTGCGGCTCCACGCATCCGTTGAGCCTGATCAAGAAGGTGCACGAGGTGCGGGCGGATATCGGCATTGCGCTGGATGGCGATGCGGACCGTGTGCTCATCGTCGATGAGAAGGGCTCGATCATCGATGGTGATCAGCTGATGGCGGTGATCGCGCAGTCCTGGCAGGAATCGGACCGGCTTGTCGGCGGCGGCGTTGTCGCAACGGTCATGTCCAACCTTGGCTTTGAACGCTTTCTCGGCGATCGCGGCCTGACCCTGGCCCGCACCAATGTCGGCGACCGCTACGTGGTCGAGCATATGCGCAATCATGGCTTCAACATCGGCGGCGAACAGTCCGGCCATATCGTCATTTCTGATTTCTCCACGACCGGCGACGGACTTGTTTCTGCCCTGCAGATTCTGGCCGTGGTTCAGGAGGAGGGGAAACCCGTCAGCGAGGTCTGCCGCAAGTTCGAACCGGTGCCCCAGGTGCTCAAGAATATCCGCACGGCGGGCGGCAAGCCGCTCGAGGACAAGAAGGTCAAGACGGCGATCGATGATGCCCGCGACCGTCTTGGAAAATCCGGTCGTCTGGTCATCCGCCCGTCGGGAACGGAGCCCTTGATCCGTGTCATGGCGGAAGGGGACGACAGCCAACTGGTCGATACCGTGGTCAATGATATCATTTCGGTGATCTCGTCGGTCAAATCGGCAGCCTGATTGCCGCCAGCCGCAACGCGCTGAATGGGCCCCTTTACGGGCCCATTTTCACATCTGCCCGGCGGTATGGGGTTTGTTGACGTTAATGATCATGGTGAACAAACACGGTTAAGCGGGATTTAACTTTTTCCCCCCATATTCCCTTCTAGAACCTTAGTAGCATTCGCTGCGTTTCGATTTTTGGGCCTGACGAGGGATATGAAATGGGCATTTTCAATAAATATGCTGCAGCAAGTGCAGCTCTGCTATGCCTGGGGGCAATCCCGGCTTATGCTGCGGATCCGGTGGAAGTACCGGTGGTCGAAGTGCAGCAGTTCGGCGGATGGTATCTGCGCGGCGATATCGGCATGAGCAACCAGCGCCTCGGCAATCTGGACTATGTCGGCTTCGGCGACGCAGCGCAGCACGGCTTTCTGGAGGACGGTTCGTTCGATGCCGGGATCACCGGCCAGATTGGTGTCGGTTACCAGTTCAACGATTGGCTTCGTGCGGACGTAACCGGCCAGTATCGCGGTAAAACCGAATTCAGTGCCCTTGATTTCTATTCCAATCCCGCACTGGGACAGTATGGAACCAACCAATACCATGCAAAGAAATCCGAATGGCTGTTCCTGGCCAACGCCTATGCGGATCTCGGCACATTCAGCGGCATAACCCCCTATGTCGGTGGTGGTATCGGTGCGTCGCGCAATACGATCTCCAACTTCACCGATGACAACATACTCAATGGCGGCGGTGGTTATGCCGACAGTGCCTCCCAGTGGAACTTTGCATGGGCGCTGCATGCCGGTGTCGGCATCAAGGCAACGGACCGCATGACCATCGATGTCGGGTACAGCTATGTCAATCTTGGCGATGGCCAGACCGCCAATGCGCATAATTATGTTGATCGTTTCACACGCGCCAATCCTGAGCCGTTCAAATTCAAGGACATCACGTCGCATGATTTCAAGGTCGGCGTACGCTACGCTTTCTGATTGAAACGACTTGGTTTTTCGGGCGGCAGGAGCATTGCTCCTGCCGTTTTCGTTTGTGTTGCAGGCTGCCGGTCCTTGCAGATTTAATGTCGCACGCAAACATATTTCTTGACTGTGAACGACATTTCTCCTAGTTCCCGGAGTGGGCCACCTCTCCCCAACGAGAGGCGTGCTATCTGTGAGGATAGGAGAAAACATGACGACGCTTGTAAAGCCGGCGCAGCGCCCGGCTAACCCGAATTTTTCATCAGGTCCCTGTGCAAAACGTCCCGGATGGTCGCTTCAAGCGCTTTCCGACGCACCGCTTGGCCGCTCGCATCGCGCCAAGGTCGGCAAGACGAAGCTGAAACAGGCGATCGATCTTACCCGCGATATCCTGCAAGTCCCCGCCGATTACCGCATCGGCATTGTTCCGGCGTCCGATACCGGCGCTGTCGAGATGGCCCTGTGGTCGCTGCTCGGCGAGCGCGGCGTCGACATGGTTGCCTGGGAAAGCTTTGGCGCGGGCTGGATCACCGACGTGGTCAAGCAGCTGAAGCTTGGCGATGCCCGGACCATCGAGGCCGGTTATGGTGAACTGCCAGACCTTTCAACAGTCGATTTTGACCGCGATGTCGTCTTCACCTGGAACGGCACGACCTCGGGCGTGCGGGTGCCCAATGGCGATTTCATTCCGGCGGACCGCAAGGGCCTGACCATCTGCGACGCCACCTCGGCGGCGTTTGCGCAGCGTCTTGATTTCGACAAGCTCGATGTCGTCACCTTCTCCTGGCAGAAAGTGCTCGGCGGCGAGGGCGCCCATGGCATGCTGATCCTCAGCCCGCGCGCTGTCGAACGGCTGGAAAGCTACAAGCCCGCCTGGCCGCTGCCGAAGATTTTCCGCCTGACCTCCGGCGGCAAGCTGATCGAAGGTATTTTCTCCGGCGAGACGATCAACACGCCGTCGATGCTGTGCGTCGAGGATTACATCGATGCGTTGAACTGGGCAAAATCGCTCGGCGGTCTGGATGGACTTGTCGGCCGCGCCGACCGCAATTTTGCCGTACTTGATGCCTTTGTCGAACGCACGCCATGGATTGCCAATCTGGCAAAGGTCCCGGCGACCCGGTCCAACACCTCCGTGTGCCTGACCATCGTCGATCCCGAGATCACGGCGCTCGACAAGGATGCCCAGGCCAATTTCGCCAAGAACCTGGTTGCGGTTCTGGAGAAGGAAGGCGTTGCCTATGATATCGGCGCCTATCGCGATGCTCCATCGGGCCTGCGCATCTGGGCAGGTGCGACGGTCGAAACGGCCGATCTCGAAGCGCTGCCGCTGTGGCTTGACTGGGCATTCCAGTCGCAAAAGGCCGCGCTGAAACAGGCTGCCTGATTTCACCGGCTTGACGTGACCGCAGCAGATGCGGTCACCCCCATTCAAAATTTCACCGATTCAACGATGGAGGCCATGATGGCACCGCGCGTACTCGTATCCGATAAACTCTCCCCGACCGCCGTTCAGATCTTCAAGGATCGTGGCGTAGAGGTCGATTACCTGCCGGATCTCGGCAAGGACAAGGAAAAGCTGGCCGAAGTGATCGGCCAGTATGACGGTCTTGCCATCCGTTCGGCCACCAAGGTCACGGAAAAGCTGATTGCCGCCGCCCCTAACCTGAAGGTCATCGGCCGCGCCGGCATCGGCGTCGACAATGTCGATATTCCCGCCGCGTCCCGCCGGGGTATCATCGTGATGAACACGCCTTTCGGCAATTCCATCACCACGGCCGAGCATGCCATCGCGCTGATGTTCGCGGTTGCCCGCGAACTGCCGGAAGCCGACGCTTCCACCCGTGCCGGCAAGTGGGAAAAGAACCGCTTCATGGGCGTCGAGATCACCGGCAAGACGCTGGGTATCATCGGTTGCGGCAATATCGGTTCGATTGTCGCCACGCGCGGCGTCGGCCTCAAGATGCACGTCATCGCTTTCGATCCGTTCCTGTCGGAAGGCCGGGCCGAAGAGCTGGGCGTCGAAAAGGTCGAGCTTGACGAACTGCTGGCACGGGCCGATTTCATCAGCCTGCACACGCCGATGACCGACAAGACCCGCGGCATCATCAATGCGGATACCATCGCCAAGATGAAGGATGGCGTGCGCATCGTCAATTGCGCCCGCGGCGGCCTGATCGTCGAGAAGGATCTGGTCGCGGCCCTGAAGGCGGGCAAGGTTGCCGGTGCCGGCATCGATGTGTTCGAGGTGGAACCTGCGACGGAGAACGAGCTGTTCAACCTGCCGAACGTCGTCTGCACGCCGCATCTCGGCGCGTCGACAAGCGAAGCGCAGGAGAATGTCGCGCTGCAGGTTGCCGAGCAGATGGCGGACTACCTGATCAAGGGTGCGGTTTCCAACGCGATCAACATGCCATCGATCACGGCGGAGGAAGCGCCGCGCCTGAAGCCGTTCGTCAAGCTGGCGGAAGTGCTGGGCGCCTTTGTCGGGCAGGTTACCGATGAGCCGATCCAGGAAGTGGAAGTGCTGTTCGACGGCTCCACCGCCGCGATGAACACCCGGGCGCTGGTCAGCGCGGCCCTGGCAGGCCTGATCCGCCCGCAGGTGGCGGATGTGAACATGGTGTCGGCACCGGTCATGGTGAAGGAACGGGGCATTATTCTTTCCGAAGTGCGTCGTGACAAGTCGGGTGTGTTCGACGGCTATATCAAGCTGACGGTCAAATCCGCTTCATTGACCCGCTCGATTGCCGGCACCTGTTTTTCCGACGGCAAGCCGCGCTTCATCCAGATCAAGGGCATCAATCTCGATGCCGAAGTTGGCCAGCACATGCTCTACACGACCAACAACGACACACCAGGCATGATCGGTATGCTTGGCACGATCTGCGGCAAGAACGGCGTCAACATCGCCAACTTCTCGCTGGGCCGCGACAATCCCGGCGGCAACGCCATCGCCATGCTCTATCTCGACGAGCGGATTCCGGATCATGTTCTGGAAGAACTGCGCGTGAACAAGGCAATTGTTTCGGCCAAACCGCTGGAATTTGACATCGGCTGATTGTAGGGATGGCGTATGTCGACATCCCAAACGCACACACTGAACTGGCGCCGGATGGAAGCGGGGGACCTCGCTTCCGTCATCGCCATGGCCGCCGTCATCCATACGGATTTTTTCGAGGATGATGCGATCTATCTGGAACGCATGCGTCTTTACGGCCAAGGCTGCTTTGTCCTTGAGGGGCAGGGCGGTGAACTTTTTGGCTATGCGATCACGCATCCGTGGCAACTCTTTGCCACGCCGGCCCTGAACAGCCTGCTTGAGCGCCTGCCGGATCATCCGACGACCTATTATCTGCACGATATCGCGCTCCTGCCCGCCTCGCGCGGCAGCGGTGCGGCGCCGCGCATCGTGTCGATCCTTGCCGATCAGGCGCGTGCCGAGGGGCTCGAAACCATGTCGCTGGTCTCGGTCAACAATTCCGCCGGCTTCTGGCAGAAGCAGGGTTTCGCGGTGGTGCAGCGGCCGGAACTCGATACCAAGCTCAAATCCTATTCGGATGATGCCTGTTTCATGTTGCGCAGGCTTGCCTGATCAGGCGGCGGCGTGCTTGCGGCCGCTGATTTCAGCAATGCCGATGCCGCCGAGAACCAGCACCAAGGCGACGGCATGATAGAGGTGAAATGCCTCGCCCAGCAGGATCACGGCCAGCAGCGTGCCGAAGATCGGTACCGCATTGATGAACAGGCCGGCGCGATTGGCGCCGATATATTCGACCCCCTTGATGAACAGCACCTGCGCGGCAAGCGATGGCAAAAGCGCGGTGTAAAGCACGACCATCGTGCCGGTAAAATCCGGTGCGACCAGCGCGCCATCCAGCCATTCCCAGATCGTGAACGGGATGGCGGTGACAAAGGCAAAGAACGTCATGACCGTCATCAGGCTTTGCCAGTGAATGGCCGGGCGAAGCCGCAATGCCACGGTATAGCCGCTGTAGAACAGCACAGCGAGCAGCATCAGCGCATCGCCCTGGTTGACCTCGAGTTCCGCCAGCTTGAGGAAGCTGCCATGCCCGGCGGTCAAAGCCACGCCGACGAGCGACAGGCTGAAGCCGAAGATCTGGCCGGGGCGCACGGCCATGCCGAACAGCAGCAGGTTGGCAACGAAGATCACCATTGGCATGCCGGCCTGTTCGATGGTGACGTTGATGGCCGAGGTATAGTTCAAGGCGGTGTAGAGGGCCATGTTGAAGAAGGTGAAGCCGAACCCGCCCAGGGCGGCGAGCAGCGGCAGATGGGCGCGCAGCACTTTCCAGTCCCGCCTGACCTGGCTGCCGCTGATTGCGGCGACGACCGCGAAGGCGATAAGCCAGCGCAGCATGGTCAAAAGCATTGGCGAGATATGGCCGACCGCGAGCTTGCCCGCCACGGCATTGCCGCCCCACAGGAGGGCGGTGACGAGCAGAAAGATGTATGCGGTGCGATTCATGGCGGGCTGCTTATACTTTGGCGGGGAAGTGTTGCGGTGTGGCCAGAACAATAGGTTTATTCGTTTAATAATGGCAAATTGGCCACGCTTCAGCCGAAAGAATTGTCGCGCTTTTATGAACCAGCTTGTATAGAAGCACCGCATTTAGCAAAAAATGCATGACGAGGTTATGACTCGAGGAGTTTTGAATGGCAAATGTTGTGGTGATCGGCTCCCAGTGGGGTGACGAGGGCAAGGGCAAGATTGTCGATTGGCTTTCCGAACGGGCCGATATCATTGTCCGCTTTCAGGGCGGGCACAATGCCGGCCATACGCTGGTTGTCGATGGTGTCACCTACAAGCTGTCGCTGTTGCCATCGGGCGTGGTGCGCAAGGGCAAGCTCTCGATCATCGGCAACGGTGTTGTCTTCGATCCGCATGCATTCATTGCTGAAAAGAAAAAGCTCGAGGCGCAGGGCGTTGTCATTACGCCCGAAACGCTGAAGATCGCCGAGAACACGACGCTGATCCTGTCGATCCATGGCGAGCTTGACCGCCGCCGCGAAGCCTCCAATTCCGGCACCAAAATCGGTACGACCGGCCGCGGCATCGGTCCGGCCTATGAAGACAAGGTCGGCCGCCGCGCCATTCACGTGCTTGATCTGGCTGACCCCGACACGCTTCCGGCGAAGATCGAACGGCTGCTGGCCCATCACAATCCGCTGCGCCGCGGTCTCGGCATTGAGGAAGTCGATGGTTCCAAGCTGCTGGCCGAACTGCTTGAGGCCGCGCCGCACATCATCCCGTTCATGGACCGCGTCTGGTATGTTCTCGACCAGAAGAAGCGGGCCGGCGAGCGCATCCTGTTCGAAGGCGCGCAGGGTACCCTGCTCGATATCGACCACGGCACCTATCCGTTCGTGACCTCGTCGAACACCGTGGCCGGTCAGGCATCCGCCGGTTCCGGCATCGGACCCGGCTCGCTGCACTATGTTCTCGGCATCACCAAGGCCTATACGACCCGCGTCGGCGAAGGCCCGTTCCCGACCGAACAGCAGAATGAAGTTGGCGAATTCCTCGGCCAGCGCGGCCATGAATTCGGCGTCGTCACCGGGCGCAAGCGCCGTTGCGGCTGGTTCGATGCGGTGCTGGTGCGCCAGGCCGTTGCCAACAACGGCATCAGCGGTATCGCGCTGACCAAGCTCGATGTGCTTGACGGTCTCGATGAGATCAAGGTCTGCACCAGCTATGAACTCGATGGCGAGGTTATCGATTACCTCCCGGCCAGCCAGGGCGCGCAGGCGCGCGTCAAGCCGATCTATGTGACGTTGGAAGGCTGGAAAGAGACAACAGCCGGAGCGCGCAGCTGGAGCGAACTGCCGGCGCAGGCGGTGAAATATGCCCGCTATCTGGAAGAGCTGATCGGTGCGCCGATCGCGTTGCTTTCGACCAGCCCGGAACGGGACGACACAATACTTGTTACCGACCCGTTTCATGATTAGACTCACAAACGAGTTTCGATGTTAATCTCACAACAAAACCATAGGTTTGGGTGAATGGCTGATTTCGTTGCAGTATTGAGAAAGACAATTGACGGGCTCGCGGACCCAAAGCCCGAGCTTCGTCAACGTGTGTATGCAAAGGCTCGCGCAACGATTGAGCAAAAGCTTGCGACGCTGAATGCGCCGGAAGCTGTCGCCGTTCGCCAGAAACAGGCGCTGGAAGATGCGATCATAGAAGTCGAGTCGGATTTCGCGCCTGCTCTCGACGATCTGACGCATGTCCCCGACCCGGTTCCCGTTGCGGCCCCTGTTCCGCCACCACCGCCGCCGCCGCTGCCGGTTGCCCCGGCACCGGTTGTGGCAAAGCCGGAGCCTGCTGCGGCGATGCCGCCAAAGCCGGCACCTGTCGCAACGCCTCCGGTCGTGCCCGCGCCATCCTTTACCAAGCCCATCGCCCAGTCCGATGCGCTTGAGGATTTCCTGACGACCCACACGCCGAGCGGCGCCAAGCCGATCGAGCACCGGGAGGACGGGTTCCACAACGAACGATCGGATGAGCGCCCCCTTGCCGGATCTTTTTCCGGTATGGCCGGCAAGCTGAAATCCGGTCGCGGACCGGAAGAGGAGCTTGACGACGAGCCGGACCTGAAACCGGAGGATCGCGGGCCCACGGACTATGGCGTTTACTCGCGCGGACCGCTGAAGCAGCCGAAACAGAAGCGTTCGCTGGTTCCCCTGGTCAGCCTTCTCGGCCTGCTCATCCTCATTGGCGGCGGTGCCTATGCCGGCTGGACCTACAAGGACCAGATCGCTGCACGGGCCGCATCGGTCAAGACCTATCTTGCCAGCCTGACGGGCGGCGGCGACAAAGCCCCGGCGAAACCGGCCGAGACCGCCAGCAACCAGCCGGCAACACCGCCCGCGAAGACAGAACAGCCCGCGCAACCCGCGGCACAGCCTGCAGCGCCAACGGCACCGGCGGGCGAAGCAAAGCCCGAACCGAAATTGACGCAGCGGCTGTTGCCGGACGGACAGGAAATCAATCCGGGCCCGGCCAACGACACGCCGTCGCTGGGCGAAGGCACATCGGTTGCCGCGTCGACGCCGGATCAGCAGCCTGCAACACAGCCGCCAGCGCAGGGACAGCAGACGGCTCCAGCCGGACAGACAACGCCCCCGCCAGCGGCGCTGCCGATCGGCCAGAAGGCGTTTTTCTATGAGGAGCGTTCCGGACAGGATGCCGGCACGGCGGATGCGGGCGGTGTCGTCTGGTCCGTGGTGCAGGAATCGCCGGGCAACGACCTGCCGCCCGAACCGGCAATCCGCGCCGAGGTGACTATCCCGGACCGTGGCATCAAGCTGCGCATGGTCATCCGCCGCAACGGTGACAAGACGCTGCCGGCCAGCCATCTCGTCGAAATGATCTTCACGGTTCCCGAAGGGTTCCCCGGCGGGTCCATCGATGCGGTGTCGCGCATGACGCTGAAGGATACCGAACAGGCTCCCGGCAGCCCGCTCGTTGGCATCCCGGCCAAGATTGCCGACAACTTCTTCATCATCGCGATGAATGATGCGAAAACCGCGGTTGATACCAACATGGCTCTGCTGCGCCGTCAGTCGTGGATCGATATCCCGATTGCCTACAAGACTGGACGCCGTGCGCTGCTGACGCTGGAAAAAGGCTTGCCGGGCGAGAAGGCCTTTGACGACGTGCTGAAGGCATGGGCGGCCAAGGCGGGCGGCTAGTCCGTCGCACCCCAACGACCGATGAAAAAGGCTCCGTGGAAACGGAGCCTTTTTTCATCGCAATTGTTTTTCCATGGGTTGCCCGCCAATCTCGCGGGCTGGTTCCGCAGGCTCGCTGTCTGCATAGCCGCAGGCTTGATAGAAGCGGTGTGCGGTGCGTGTGCTCGTTAATCTGCTGAGCGTGTTTCCCCGTCCGTGGAGATAATTTTCAAGACCAAGCAGTATTGCTTTGCTGACCCCGTGAAAACGTGCATCCGGAGAGACATAATTGAGCAGGATCTGGCCGGAACTATCAGCGGCTCCCACTCCCAATATGGTCTTGCCAGTCACAGCGATCAGCATGTGCTGCCCTGGATCGCTGATCCATTTCAAGACATTCTCCGGCGTCTTGTTGAAGAGCCACGCACCGAGGATGTGGGCGTCGCGCTTGTGATCCTCAATGCACAGTTCCTTGATTGAGCGTCGCAGCACTTCGCATATCCGGTCGCTGTCCTCAGCGGTAGGCTGCCGGATCATCATGTTCGGCCGTCCGGCGTCCGTTCGCGGCGGGCGCCGGTAGTAGACATCCCACTCGTCCTCGCCTGTCTGCGTAAAACCGTGGCGGGCATAAAAGCGTCCGGCATCGCTTTGCTGGAGCACGCTCAGGCGGATCGGCAGGCCGGCGGCGTCGGCTTCGCTAAGCAGCCGCTGCAGAACCGCGCTGCCCAGACCTTTTCCCTGCTGTTCGGGCGCGATGTAGAAATGCTCAAGCAGCAGATCTCCGTCTGCCGGTCCCATCGCCACGCATCCGGCCAGTTCCCCCTGAGGCCGCATGATGAGCCTTGTATAATGCGGGCGGTATGAATTGCGAAAGCGGTCATAGGCGCGCCACTCGTCGAACCGCCCGATCCGTTCCAGGCTTTCACGCATGCAACGAAGGCGTAATTGCAGAAGCCGGTCGAAATCTTCTACGGTGGCGGGTTCTAAGGTGAACATGGAAAGCTGCCTGTGGTGAATCGTTTGCCTACAGGCTGGTTTTAGCGCAGATCTTTGTCAATATTGTCATCGGTCCGCAGGGGTATTTGGAGGAGACGGGGATGATCGGCTACACGATGATCGGAACGAATGACCTGGAAAAATCCCTGCGTTTCTATGATCCGCTCATGGCGGCAATGGATCTTGATCAATGCTGGCGCGATGAGCAGTCGGTTTCATGGGGCAAGCGCGCGGATGAGTCCGTTCCACGATTCTTCGTCGGCTATCCTTTTGACGGCGGGACTGCAACGGTGGGCAATGGCAGTATGACCGCCTTCCTGTTCGACAATGCCGGCATCGTCGACCGGCTCCATGCGCTGGCGATGCAGAACGGCGGAAGCGACGAGGGCGCGCCGGGGCCAAGGCCGCACTACGGCGCAGGCTTTTACGGCGCTTATGCGCGCGATCCGGACGGCAACAAGCTGGCTTTCGTCTGCTACAACGCCGGATGAGACGGGCGGCGCAGCGGCTGAAAATGCAAAAGGCCCCGGATATCCGGGGCCTTTTGTCTCATTCGCGATGCGCTTGTCAGCGCGCGTCGGAACCGGTCGAAACCAGCGCCTTCAATTGTTTGCTGGCTGCTGCTTTCACCGCATCCTGCACCTTCTCAAAAGCACGCACTTCGATCTGACGCACGCGCTCGCGGCTGATGCCGAACTCGGTCGACAAGTCCTCGAGCGTTACCGGATCGTCGGCCAGGCGGCGGGCCTGGAAAATGCGCCGTTCGCGGTCATTGAGCGATGACATCGCGCCGGAGAGCATTTCGCGTCGGTTTTCCAGTTCGTCCTGTTCGATCAGCATGTCTTCGGCGCTGTCGTGGTCGTCGACCAGCCAGTCCTGCCAGTCACCGCCGGCTTCGCCGTCGGAAGAGCGGATCGGGGCGTTCAGCGATGCATCACCGGACAGCCGGCGGTTCATCGATACGACCTCGTCCTCGGACACGCTGAGGCGGGTGGCGATTTCCTTGACCTGTTCAGGGTTGAGGTCGCCATCGTCCAGCGCCTGAATCTTGCTCTTCACCTTGCGCAGGTTGAAGAACAGGCGCTTCTGGTTGGCTGTCGTGCCCATCTTGACCAGGCTCCACGAGCGCAGGACATATTCCTGGATCGAGGCCTTGATCCACCACATGGCATAGGTCGCCAAACGGAAGCCGCGTTCCGGCTCAAACCGCTTGACCGCCTGCATCAGGCCGACATTGCCTTCGGAAATGACCTCGCCGATCGGCAGGCCGTAGCCGCGATAACCCATGGCAATCTTGGCGACGAGCCGCAGATGGCTGGTCACGAGTCTATGGGCCGCTTTCGGATCGGCATGCTCCAGATACCGCTTGGCGAGCATGTACTCTTCCTGCGGTTCGAGCATGGGAAAACGGCGAATCTCTTCGAGATAACGGGTCAGTCCCCCGTCACCGGCAACAATACTTGGAAGATTTTGGGCCACTGAGCACCCCTCCTCATTGTGAGATGAACCCCCATTATCGGCGGGTTCGCAGCAACCGGCCGCCCGCATTGCGCGGCACGACCGGACCAGTGCTATCCATATATAGGTAGCATTTTGTCAAAAACACGATGCATTAAGAACCGAAACAATTTGTCACATAAACGTGAACAACAGAGTCAAGATTTCCATCTGCGTTCTATAACGTACGGTATGAAATAAAGTTCCGCAAGTGTTTTCGATTTTTTCTGCGGGGGGTCTAAAGCGGAGTTGTCCGGAATGCGGTCAGCAGTTCGGCCATATCCTCCGGTACATCCGCTTCGAAGCGCATGATCTCGCCGGTGGATGGGTGTTCGAATGCCAGCACCTGCGCATGCAGCGCCTGCCGTGAAAAGCCCTTGACCACGCTCTGCAGAGGTTCGGCCAGCTTGTTGGCCTTGGTCTTGTAGGCGCTGCCATATTCCACGTCGCCCACCAGAGGGTGGCCGATATGGGCCATGTGCACGCGGATCTGATGGGTCCGTCCGGTTTCGAGGCGGCATTCGATCAGCGAGGCGACCGCCGTCGAATCCTCTTTGGCGCCGAAGCGTTCCTGCACGTCGAAATGCGTGACCGCATGGCGGGCGTCGTCGCGTTCCTCATGCACGACCGCCTGCTTGGTCCGGTCGCGGTGCGAGCGGCCGAGCGGCGCGTCGATGGTGCCGGTCTTGCGGTCGGGCGTGCCCCAGACAAGCGCGAGATAGGCGCGTTCCAGATCGCCGGTGCGGCCGTGATCGGCAAACTGGGCGCTAAGGTGGCGGTGGGCAAGGTCGTTCTTGGCCACGACCATGACGCCGCTGGTTTCCTTGTCGAGACGGTGCACGATGCCCGGACGTTTGACGCCGCCGACGCCGGACAGCGTATCGCCGCAATGGTGGATCAGCGCATTGACCAGCGTGCCGGTCCAGTTGCCGTTGCCGGGATGGACCACGAGACCGGCGGGCTTGTTGATGACGATCAGGTCGGTATCCTCGTAGAGAATGTCGAGCGCGATGTCTTCGCCGGCGGGTGTCGCATCTTCCGGTTCGGGAATTTCAACCGTGATGCTGATGCCTTCGCGCAGCTTGTGTTTCGTCTCGCGCACGACCTTGCCGTCGACGCTGACCTGCCCGTCGCCGATGAGCGCCTGGATGCGGTTGCGGGACAGATCCGGTGCCAGCTGCGCCGAGAGCCAAGCGTCAAGTCGCTTGCCCGTTGCCTCGTTATCGGTAATTAGCTCTTTCAAAGACCGCGTCCCTTCGTTACAGAGGCTTGGTTTCGAAACCTCGGAGAATGCCATACATGGCCAATATCAATGCTGATACGGAAACGGAAGAGCAGCCGCTCGATCCAGCAATGGAACGGGTGCGCCGCAAGATGATCCGGCTTCTGGCTGTTTCCATCGGCATCATGGTGATTGGTCTTATGGCGGTGCTTGCGGCCATTGTCTACAAGATTAACCAGCCGGTGGGCGGCGCGGCCAAGCCGGCAGCGGTCCGTTCCGAGGCGCCGGGGCAGCCGATTGGCGATGCGCTGGTGGGTGAAGCCATCACGCTTGATCCCGGCACGCGCGTCCTGTCGCACAATCTTTCAGGATCGATGCTGTCACTGGAAACGCGGCTGGCAAACGGCACGCGGCAGATTCTCGTCTATGACGTGGCGACGAAGCGCGTCGTGGCGCGCATTTCGGAAGCGGCCAATTAGATATTGCAGACCGCTGCAATGACCATTCTCTTGCAAATGGTCATTGCACTTTTCGATTTGCTTGATTATACCCGCGCAATCGACTGCGCGCCCATCGTCTAGCGGTCAGGACGGCGCCCTCTCACGGCGCAAACAGGGGTTCGATTCCCCTTGGGCGTACCACTCACCTGAAATGCGAAGAAGAATGTCTGGCCGGTTTGCACCGGCCATTGATCGTATCAGGCACGCTTTTTCCTGGGCGCGGCCGCGCGCGGCCTGGTTTCAAGGCCGCTCTTGTAGAGATTGTTGCGGTCGAGGTTCTTGACGTCGCGTTCGCCGCACAGCGCCATGGTGACGTCGAGCTCGTTGCGGATGATCTCCAGAGCTTGCGTGACGCCCTGCTTGCCGCCGGCACCCAGCCCGTAGAGGAAGGCGCGGCCGATGAAGGTGCCCTTGGCGCCGATGGCGAGCGCCTTCAGCACATCCTGACCGGAGCGGATGCCGCCATCGAACAGAACTTCGATCTTGTCGCCGACCGCGTCAACGATATCGGCGAGCGCTGAGATCGAGGAGGGAGCGCCATCCAGCTGGCGGCCGCCATGATTCGACACGATAATGGCATCGGCGCGGGTCGAAACAGCCATGCGCGCGTCCTCGACATCGAGAATGCCCTTGAGGATCAGCTTGCCGCCCCAGCGTTCCTTGATCCAGGCGACGTCATTCCAGGACAGGCGCGGGTCAAACTGTTCATCCGTCCATGTGCCGAGCGAAGAGAGATCGCCGACACCCTTGGCATGGCCGACGATATTGCGGAACGTGCGGCGCTCGGTCTTCAGCATGCCGAGGCACCATTGCGGGCGGGTGGCCATCTGCCAGATGTGCTTGGCGGTGAATTTCGGCGGGGCGGACAGTCCGTTGCGCACATCCTTGTGGCGCTGGCCGAGAATCTGCAGATCGAGTGTCAACACCAGTGCGGAGCATCTGGCCGCCTTGGCGCGGTCGATCAGGTCTATGACGAAGTCGCGGTCGCGCATGACATAGAGCTGGAACCAGAATGGCTTCTTCGTCACCGAGGCGACGTCCTCGATGGAACAGATGCTCATGGTCGACAGGGTGAACGGCACGCCGAATTCCTCGGCCGCCTGCGCCGCCAGCATTTCGCCGTCCGCATGCTGCATGCCGGTCAGGCCGGTCGGGGCGAGGGCAACCGGCATGGAGACGGCCTGGCCCGCCATGGTGCTTTCCAATGTCCGGTCGCTCATATCGACGGCCACGCGCTGGCGCAGCTGGATCTTGCGGAAATCCTCCTCGTTGGCGCGGTAGGTGCTTTCCGTCCAGGCACCGGAATCCGCATAGTCGAAAAACATTTTCGGCACGCGGCGCTGGGCAATTCTCTTCAAATCGGCAATTTCAACGGTCTTGGGCATGGGTTCCGTCCGGAGGTTTCTGTTTTTGATTTTCGACAATAGCAAGGTTGGGAAGACAAGCACGAGAATTGTCAGAACGTGTCAAAAAGTCATATACGATTAATTGCTTTACAGGTAAATTCTTATTGAGGGTTTGGCATAAGCCCGGCGATTTGGCTATGATCGCGCTCCTGCCTCGTTATTTTCCGAAGGATATCCATTCATGACAAAACAACCGGTTCTCGTGCTCGGCCCCCTCATGCCCTATCTGCTGGCGGAGCTGGAGAAAAGATATGCGGTGGAGAAACTCTACGCGGAAACGGATGCGCTGAAATACCTGCAGGAGAATGCCGGGCGTTTTCGCGCTGCGGTGACCAGCACGTTCACCGGCATCACCGCCGATATGATCGACCTGTTGCCTCAGGTGGAGATCATTTCGTCCTTCGGTGTCGGAACGGATTCGCTGGATGTCGCCTATGCCAATACCAGGGGAATCCGGGTCGCCAATACGCCCGATGTGCTGAATGAAGACACGGCCAACATGGCGCTGCTATTGCTGCTCGCCGCGACGCGCGATCTGGTCAAGAACGATCGTTTCGTGCGCGAGGGGCGCTGGGCTGGGGGCGAAAGCGCACCGCTGGCGCTGGGTATCGAAGGCAAGCGCGTCGGCCTTGTCGGGCTCGGGCGTATCGGCAGCGTCATCGCCAAGAAGCTTCTGGCATTCGGATGCGACGTTGCCTACCACACCCGCAGCAGGAAGGCTGACGCGCCCTATGCCTATTACGACAATCTCGTCGAGCTCGCCCGCGACAGCGCCGCGCTCATAGCCATCCTGCCGGGCGGCGAGGCAACACGGGGCGTGATTTCCCGCGAGGTCCTGCAGGCGCTCGGTCCCGACGGAACATTCGTCAATGTGGCACGCGGCACGGTGGTCGACGAGGCGGCGCTGGTGGAACTGCTGCAATCGGGCGAACTTGGCCGCGCCGGACTTGACGTGTTCGCCGATGAGCCGTCCGTGCCGGAAGCCCTGTTCAAACTCGACAATGTCGTGCTGCAACCGCATATGGGCAGCGCCACGCTGGAGACGCGCCGCGCCATGGCGGATCGCGTCGTCACCAATCTGGAACACTATTTTGCGGAAAAACCCTAGAGCCTTTCCTGCTTAAATAGAATCGTTCTGCCGGAGGGAATTTGGTTCAAGGGCGAGGGGTTTGGCGAGACCGATGCCTTTCCATCGGGCGAAGCCGAAGCCCGATGGAATTGGGCCAAATTCACCCGGCCCTTCGGGTTTCCGGCTGGCGGACACCCACTTTGTCAGGCAGCTTCGTCCGATGGGTCAACATCGGCCTCGCTGCCTTCCGCGTGGATTGTCTCGCCATCCGGGAAACAGAACTGGTTCTATTTAAACAGGAAAGGCTCTAGCCGAACACCACGGTCTTGTGGCCGTTGAGCATGACGCGGGATTCGAGGTGCTTCTTGACGGCACGGGCGAGCACCCGGCTCTCGATATCGCGGCCGGTGGCGACAAAGTCCTCGGCGCTCATGGCATGGCTGACCCGCTCGGTCTCCTGTTCGATGATCGGACCCTCGTCGAGGTCGGGCGTGACATAATGCGCCGTCGCGCCGATCAGCTTCACCCCGCGCTCGAATGCCTGGTGATAGGGCTTTGCCCCCTTGAAACTCGGCAGGAACGAATGGTGGATGTTGATCACCTTGCCGAACAGCCGTTTTGACAGGTTGTCCGACAGCACCTGCATGTAGCGGGCGAGGATGACGAGATCGGCGCCGGTGTCCTTGACGATCTTCAGCAGCGCCTCCTCCTGCGCCGTCTTGTTGTCCTTCGACACGGGCAGCACGTGGTAGGGGATGCCCTCATGCTCGGCAAAGCGGCGGCTGTCCTCGTGGTTGGAGACGATGGCGGCCACTTCCGCATCGAGCCAGCCGACCTTGATCTGGTAGAACAGGTGCAACAGCGCATGGTCGAACTTCGACACCATGATGACGATCTTCGGCTTCTTGGCCTGATCGATCAGCGTGGTCTTCATGCCGAAGCGCTCGATGGCGGGTTTCAGCGCCCGCTCGACATCATCCTTGGAGGTGGCTTCCGAGGCGGCAAAGGCGATGCGCATGAAGAAGCGGTTGGTCTGGCGGTCCCAGAACTGGTTGCTCTCGGCGATATTGGCATCCAGCGCCGCAAGCTCCGTCGTCACCGATGCCACGATCCCCGGCTTGTCTTCGCACGACAGGGTGAGGACATAGTTCTTGTTTGGCATGGGAAACTCCAGGTATACGGGCGACAATGGACGGCGATCATAGTGAGGGCGGAAGAAACGCGTCGACACAAATGCGAAGCGCTCAGTCCTTTTTCCGGCATTCGGGTGCCCCGTCAAATGATCTTTCGTCACCGGGCGATGAGATTCCCTTCAACCGGCGGGCTTGGTTCCGTACCAGCGCGGGGTATAGACCCACTGGCCGCCATCCACCCGGTCAAAGCTGCGGGTGAGGGATGATCCCACGAGAATGACCGTGCGCATGTCCACCTGCTCGGGTGTGAGGTCCGCCAGGGTGATGACGCGCAGGGTTTCCGCCGGACGGCCGATGTCGCGGCCAAGCACGATGGGCGTTTGCGGCGCCCGGTGCTGGCGCAGAATCTCGATGGCACGCGGCAATTGCCATGGCCGCGGCCTGGAGATCGGATTGTAGAAGGCCATGGCGAAATCCGCTTCGGCCGCCAGCGCGATACGCTTTTCGATGATATCCCACGGTTTCAGATTGTCGGACAGCGACAGGATGCAGAAATCATGGCCGAGCGGTGCGCCGCTGCGGCTGGCGGCCGCCATCGCGGCGGAAACGCCGGGAAGAATCTGCAGGTCGACCCCGTGCCAGGCCGGATTGTCGGATTCGTGCAAGGCTTCGACCACCGCGGCTGCCATGGCGAACACGCCGGGATCGCCGGATGAAATCATCACCACGGAGCGGCCGGAGGCGGCAAGTTCGAACGCGTGGCGGGCACGCTGCATTTCCTCACGGTTATCCGTCATGTGAATGATCTGATCGGGGCGGAAAGACCCGGCCATGCGCACATAGGTCTCGTAACCGAGAACATCCTGCGCGCGCTGCAATTCGTGTTTCACTGCCGGGATCATGAAGTCCGGATCGCCCGGTCCAAGCCCTATGACCGCAAGGCGGCCGCGCCGATGCCCGGCGCGTGTTACCTCATCGGGCGTGGCCGCAACGGCGATGGCAAGCTTTTCACTGCCGCTCTGGCGCACCGGCTCCTTGATGAAGGCCGATAGGATATCTCCGGCACTGCTTCCGTTTGCCGAAAGCAGCCGCAGCGGCAGATCAAGCTCCGCTGCGAGACGGTGCAGCGATGCACTTGCACTGTGTTCTTCGCTGGCGGCAAGCCAGACGACGGAAGCAAACGCGATATTCTCTGCCGCAAGGGCGGCCCGCACCTCTTCAGCGCTGATATCTCCGGCAACGCCGACAACCGCCACCTTGGGATGAAAGACCAGCTCGTTCTTCTGCGGGGCAATATCAGACGGCGTGACGCGGATATGCATCGTGCCGTTATCGTCGACCGGCAGGCGCGCCTCCTCCAGCCATGGCGCCGGACCATCGATCCGCACGCTCTGGCCGGCGAGAAGATCAGCGATGAAACGCTTGCCATCCTCGGGGTTCTGCAGATGGAATTCCGCCGGCGGATTGAGCAGGCAGGTGCCGAAGCGCAATTCCCCTGATGTCGTGATTGCTGGTGATACGCCCAGAATTGTGGAAAGCTGCCGCGCCAGCACATTGACGCCGGTGGTTCCGCCGAGTAGCGGCACAACGGCGCTGCCGTCATCGGCAATGGCGAGTACCGGCGGTTCGCCGCCCTTGTTTTCCAGCAATGATGCCAGCGCGCGGATGGTGATGCCGGCGGAACACAGGGCGGCAATGGCGTTGCCGCCGCGGTAATGCGCGCGCAGCGTTTCGCCGAAATTGCTGTAGCTGTGGTCGGCACCCTGCACGCGGCCTTCCAGCCCGTGAATGACCACTTCGGGATAGTCAGCCTTGATCCGCAGCGCTGTTTCCATGCCCTGCGCGCTCAAAACCATCAGGACCAGCGGGGCTGTCATTCGCCGCCACCCTGCCATTTCTCACCGGGCACCAGAATGAGCGAGAAATAGGGTGAGGACTCCGGATCGACATCGCGCAACGGCACGATACGCTGCGCATCCATGGTGGCGCGCTCGACGTAAAGCGCACGATCCATCAGCCCAAGGTCGGCGATGACATCGCGCACCTTCGCCAGATTCTTGCCGAGCTTCATGATGGCGGCCGCTTCCGTCGCGGCGAGGCGGGTTTTCAGCTCATGGGCCGGAAGTACGCCGGAGAGCACCGTCAATGTCTGGTTGCGGTAGACCAGCGGTGCACCGAGCACGGCCGCGCCACCCAGAATGGAGCAGACGCCGGGCACAACTTCCGTCTCATACTGTTCGGCCAGCCGGTCGTGGATATACATGAAGGAGCCGTAGAAGAACGGATCGCCCTCGGCAATGACGGCGACGTCCTTGCCCGCATCCAGATGCGTTTTGAGACGTTCAGTGATCTCGCCGTAGAAATCGCTGACGATGGCTTCATAATTCATGTGCGCGGGCAGCTTTTCCGTGGTGACCGGATAGATCAGCGGTACAAGCAATTGGTTGTCATTGAGATAGGTCTCGACGATGGTCAGCGCATTGCCCTTCTTGCCCTTGGCCGCGTGGTAGGCGACGACCGGCGCCGCCTGCAGCAGGCGCAGGGCCTTGAGGGTAATGAGTTCGGGATCGCCGGGACCAACGCCCAGCCCGAAAAGCCGTCCAGGCTGCGGCATTATTCTTTCTCCGAAGCGAGTGCATTGAGTGCGGCCGCGGCCATGGCGCTGCCGCCG
Organism: Todiramphus chloris collaris; assembly: GCA_025345505.1. NCBI lineage: Eukaryota > Metazoa > Chordata > Aves > Coraciiformes > Alcedinidae > Todiramphus > Todiramphus chloris. Next base: position 1,295,974 of record JANVCC010009742.1, on the reverse strand, counting down.
CGCCGTCCGTGCACGACGACGAAGGGAACGCCGCGGCTGTTTTCGGCCAACGCCGCCTTCGATTCCATCGCGCCGACGAAGCCGACGGGAAAGCCGAGGATGAGCGCGGGTTTCGGCGCGCCTTCATCGAGCATTTCGAGGAGACGGAACAGGGCGGTCGGTGCATTGCCGAATGCCACCACGGCACCGGCGAGATGCGGGCGCCACAGTTCGAGCGCCGCCGCCGAACGGGTATTGCCCATGTCGCGGGCGAGGGCGGCGACGGACGGGTCCGAGAGTGTGCAGATGACGTCATTGGAGGCGGGCAGGCGCGCGCGCGTCACCCCTTCGAGCACCATACGGGCATCGCACAGAATGGGTGCGCCCCCGGCCAGGGCGGCAACACCCGCTGCACCCGCGCCTTCGGAAAAGGCGAGGTCCCCGATCACATCGACCATGCCGCAGGCATGGGCGACGCGCACGGCCAGCTTTTCCAGATCGGCGGGAATGCGGCTGAGATCGGCCTCGGAGCGGATGATGGCGAAGGAGCGATCATAGATCGCCTGACCGTCGCGGATATAGTCAAGCATGCGGTGGCCCCCCAGAGCCGGAAGTGAGCGGCCTTTGGGTCGATGGCCGGGAATTCAACGGAAGGTTGCCGATCCAGTCGGCAGCTTCCTCGATAGTAACATGTGCAGCCAATAGCTTGCCAAAACGCGACGGTCCATTGGTCGCACGCAGAAATATGTTGTAGTACCCCGGTTCGGTTGCAACCAGCGTGACCGGTTTTGCCGAAGGCGAGGCGCAGGATTTGGCGCAGCCGGTCAGGTGAACCGCCATATCAGGGGCCCGGCCGCGCAGCAATGCGCCGAGCTTGAGGCCATCGGCCTGCGCTGCGCCAAGCGCCGATCCGCAACCGGCGGAGCCGGAACAACTGATCATGGTTGCAAGCGGATTATCCGACCGGGCGGCGAACCCAAGGGATTCAAGCTCCCGCACTGTTTGCGATGCCATGGCTTCCGGCACTTCAGGCAACATTATGCTCTGCCACGGCGTTATCAGCAGCTTTCCATTGCTGTTTTTTTCCGCCAGCTCTGCCACAGCGTCCAGCCTGTCGGGATCAAGGCGTCCGAGCGCTGGCATGGCGCCGACAAGGCGGTGGTCGCTGCCGCGTTCCGGCAACAGGCCGAGATGTCCATGCGGGCGGGGCAAGGATCGGCGCCATTCATCGGTCTGTTCATTGCGTATTGAAAAATTCAGACGCTTTTCCAGCCGGGCGGCGAATGCGTCACGCCCGATGGCTGCGATCATGTGACGGAGGCGCGACGCGGCCGGATTGGCGGCGTTCCAGTCGATGAACACATCGAGAATCGCCGTGACCAGCTGCATGGCTCGGGATGCATCGACACTGCCGAGGGCGGACGTATCATCCGCTCCCGTCGGCGGCATGCCGGCAACGCCCAGGGCAAATCCGGGGCTCTCGGCGTCGATGGCGCTCAGCCAGATGTCATGGGGATGCTCCACCATGGCAACGCTTTCGCCGCCGTCGACGAGAATGGAAAATTTCGGCGACAGGCGCTGGTAGGAGGCATCGGTCTGCAGGATTTCGAGCAGCCGCAAGGCGAGCGGCCGCACGTCGAATCGGCCCGGCACGACACCGGCGATCGGGCTGACCATGACATTGCGCACATCGTCGCCCCGGTCGGTCAATGGCCCGAGCCCGGCGGCCAGCAGCGCTGCGATCAGCGGATTTTCCGTATCGGGCCGCACGCCGCGAATCTGCAGGTTGGCGCGGTTGGTGATCTCGATGACGCCATTGCCGAACTGCCGGGCTGCATCGGCAATGCGGTGCGCCTGTTCGGCGCTCAGCGTGCCGAACGTCAGTTTCACCCGGCATATCGCGCCATCAAGCGCCTTGGCCATGCGGAACAATCCGGGGCAGGCGGACCGCCGGTCTTCAATTCTGTTCGGGACTGCGTCCATGGTGCTTAACTGGCTCATCGGATCAGGGTTTTACAGGATGGCCGGTGCGGAGGAAAGAAATATGATCCGCAATTGCAACGGGCATGCTGTTTGAGCTTCGTTGACCCTTCCGGCGCTTTCGGGCATGCATAGCCTCTGCAATCAACGGGACATGACATGACGCCTTGGCTGACAATTATCGGGATTGGTGAAGACGGCTATGGCGGACTGGGTGCCAATGCCCGCGCCGCGCTGGACCATGCCACCACGGTTTTCGGCGGCAGGCGGCATCTCGAATTCCTGCCGGAAACCCTTGCGGCAAAGCGGATCGCGTGGCCGACGCCCTTTTCCGATGTCTATCCCAGCCTGACGGCGTTGCACGGCACCCAAGTGGTGGTGCTTGCCAGCGGCGATCCCATGCATTTCGGCATGGGGGCAACGCTGACGCGCTTCGTTGACCGGAGTGAAATGCGCATTCTGCCCGCGCCGTCCTCCTTTTCCCTTGCGGCGGCGGCCATGGGCTGGCCGGTGCAGCACGTCCAATTGCTCAGCGTGCACGGGCGGCCCGTGGAAACGCTGTTCAGATCATTCACGCCGGGAGCTAAGCTGCTGATCCTCAGCAATGATGGCGGCACGCCGGCGCAGGTGGCGCAGATGCTGACGGCCAATGGCTTTGGTTCTGCCCGGCTTGCGGTGCTCGAACATATGGGCGGGGCGGCGGAACGCCGTGTCGAGGGATTGGCCGGGGAATGGCATCACCCTCGCGGTGCCGATCTCAATGTTCTCGCGGTGGATTGCGGACCGGCCGAACCGCAGGCGCGGTCCTATTCCATCCTTTCGGGCCTGCCTGACGAGGCCTATGAGAATGACGGCCAGCTGACCAAGCGGGATATCCGCGCTGTAACCCTGGCGCGGCTTGGGCCGCGTCCGGGAGAGCTTTTATGGGACGTCGGGGCTGGATGCGGCTCCATAGGCATCGAATGGATGCGGAGCGATCCCTCCTGCCGAACAATCGCCGTGGAAGCCAATGACGGGCGGCAAGGCGTCATCGAGCGCAATGCCCGGGCGCTGGGTGTTCCGAATCTGCAGCTCGTCCGCGGGGAAGCCCCGGCAGCACTTTCCGGTCTGGCCAGCCCGGACGCCATATTTATCGGCGGCGGCGTTACCGACAGCGGCGTGATGGAGGCCTGCTGGAACGCGCTGAAACCGGGCGGGCGGCTTGTGGCCAATGCCGTGACCCTGCAGAGCGAGGCGGCACTGATCGGCTGGCGCGGCAGGTTCGGCGGTGAGCTGACGAAACTTGCCGTTGCGCAGGCGCTGCCGCTCGGTTCCTTTGATGCGTGGCGCTCCGCCTTGCCCGTGGTGATCTATTCGGTCCGCAAACCCGCGGATTGACAGCCGGACCGGCGCCGCGACAGGATTGCGACAGGATTATGCAGTCTAAGGGGGGCGGGTGATTGCTATTGCGCGCGAATTCATATTCAACCGGTACACAAGTTCCGATCTCTCGGTCGTGACCGCCGTTTTGATTTCCGGCCCCGATAGCAATCTGGGAGACTCTAGCAGGAATTAAATATGGCAACTTACAAGTACTTCATCTGGCCGTTTCTGTTCACGGCGGTTGGACTGGCGCTCGGTGCGTGGATAGGGTTCGTCTATTCGGGAACGGTCGAAGGCACATTATCAGTCCTCTTCATCTGTGCGGTGCTGGGCATTCTTGAAATTTCGCTGTCCTTCGACAATGCGATTGTGAACGCCAGGATTCTCCGGGACATGACGCCGGTCTGGCAGCGCCGGTTTCTGACTTGGGGCATCATCATCGCCGTGTTCGGCATGCGGATCATCTTTCCGCTGGCGATTGTTGCAATCGCCGCCTGGATCGATCCGATTTCGGCGCTGAAGCTGGCCATCTCAAATCCGGAGCAATATGCGCGGATCATGCAGGACGCCCATGTCGGCATTTCCGCCTTTGGCGGTACGTTTCTCCTGATGGTCGGCCTCAAGTTCTTCTTCGACCATGAGAAAGACGTGCACTGGATCCGCGTCGTTGAAAGCCGCGCGTCCCGCTTTGCCTCGGTGCAGGGCATCGAGGTCGGCGTGGTTCTGGCATTGATCATCTTCTTTTCCAGGCAGCTCGACGGTGCGGAGTCGGTGACGTTCCTGACATCGGCCATTTACGGCCTGCTGACCTTCCTCGTTGTGGAGGGGCTTGGCGCGATTCTCGATGCCTCGCAGGAACAGATGGACACGGTTCACAAGGGCGGGCTTGGCGCGTTCCTGTATCTGGAAGTGCTCGATGCGAGTTTTTCGTTCGACGGTGTCATCGGGGCGTTCGCCCTGTCGACCAATCTGTTTGTCATTGCGATCGGTCTGGGCATCGGTGCGTTCTACGTGCGCGCGCTGACCATCATGATGGTGGAGAAGGAGACGCTCGGCCAGTACCGCTATCTCGAGCACGGGGCATTCTACGCGATCCTTGTGCTTGCGGTGATCATGTATTGCCAGACCTTGTTTCATATTCCCGAAGTGATCACCGGTGTCATCGGCGCGGCACTCATCATCTTCTCGCTCTGGTCGTCGATCCGCTACCGGCGCCGGCATCCGGATGAGGCGGAACACGCCTGATCCGCTTCAATGTCCCGATAAAAAGCCATCCGGGTTCCGGATGGCTTTTTTGCAGGTGAAATGAAGGGTTTTAGAGCCTGGCAGCAAGGGCTGCGAGCTGGTCGGTGCACAGACCCCAACCTGCATGAAAGCCCATTTTTTCGTGGGCTTCCCGGTCGGCCACCGTCCAGTGCCGGACCAGCGCGGTGTATTTCGTCTTGCCGCCACCGGCATCTTCCAGCGTGATGATGCCGGTCATGAACGGTTTCTCCGACGGCTTCCAGTCACTGGTATAGGCATCGGTGAAGACGAGCCGTTCGTTTTCGACGACTTCGAGATAGACGCCTTGATTGGGAAACTCGGTGCCATCGGGTCCGCGCATGACGATGACGCTGGTGCCGCCGGCGCGCACGTCAAGCTCGGCGTGCGGTGTGGTGTAGGGCAGCGGCGCGAACCACTGCTTGAGAAGATCGACCTCGGTCCAGGCCCGGAATATGTTTGCACGGGGCGCATCGATGATGCGGGTAATGACGAGGTCGCGGTCGGTGATTTCGCTGGTGGATGTCATGATGGTCTCCTGCGTGAATGGTTTCGTTGCAAGGACGAATGGCAATCGGCCAAGCCGACACGGTATCGGAATTTTCCGTATTTTTCCGCGATCAGTTCTGGCTGAGGCGGTCGAGATGCATGCGGATGTGGGCGGCTTCCGCCGGTGTATTGGCAAGGGCTATCGCACGGTCGAAGGCAATGCGCGCCTCCCGGCTGCGGCCAAGCTGCATCAGCAGCCCGCCCTTGACGCCGAAGAAGTGAAAATAGCCGGAAAGCCTGTCTTCCAGCGGCTCGATCAGCAGCAGCGCCGCTTCGGCACCGTGCACCTTGGCCACCGCTATGGAGCGATTCAGCGTGACAACGGGTGAAGGGCTTATCCGTTCGAGCGCGGCATAGAGCTGATCGATTTCCAGCCAGTCCGTATCCTGCGGCTGCCGGGCCCGCGCATGCAGGGCGGCAATGGCCGCCTGCACCTGATAGGCGCCCGGCTGCCGGTGGCGCATGGCCTTGTCGATCAGGGCAAGCCCTTCGGCGATCATCGTCTGGTTCCACAGGCTGCGGTCCTGATCGTCCAGCAGAACGACCGCGCCTTCCGCGTCGAATCGGGCCTTGGCGCGGGCGTGCTGCAGCAGCAGGAGGGCGGTCAGCCCCATGATCTCCGGTTCCGCCGGGAAAATGCGCAGGAGCAGGCGCGCCAGCCGGATCGCCTCGTCGCACAGTGGAAACCGCGCCGCCACTTCCGTGCTGCCTGCTGAATAGCCCTCGTTGAAGATCAGGTAGATCATTGCACTCACCGCCGAAAGCCGTTCTGCCCGCTCGAAGGCATCGGGTGTGTCGAACGGGATTTCGCCGGAGGAAATCCGCCCCTTGGCGCGGGTGATGCGCTGCTCCATGGCGCTTTCACCGACAAGAAACGCCCTGGCGATCTGGCGGACCGAAAGTCCCGACACGATGCGCAGTGCCAGCGCAATCTGCTGCGTGGCCGGAAGATCCGGATGACAGCAGATGAACAGCAGCCGGAGGATATCGTCGCGGTAGTCGGCGCTGTCGATCTTCTCGGCGATGGCCGATTCGGCATCTCCGAGGTCGGACAGCACGTCTTCGGGCGGCAGCGGCTGCTGCTTGGCCTGACGCCGTACGGTATCGATGGCGCTGTTGCGGCCGACGAAGATCAGCCACGCCGTGGGATCGCGCGGCGGGCCGTTCTTCGGCCAGTTTTTCAGCGCGCGCAGACAGGCCTCCTGGAAGGCTTCTTCCGCCGTGTCGAGATTGCGGAAATAGCGCAACAGGGCACCCACGGCCTGCGGGCGCGCGGCTGTCAGCGCGGCATCGATCCAGGCCGGGTCGATCATTGGGAACCCGATCCGGGTCTGAACAAGGCGATCGGGCGTATTTCGTAGGACCCCTGTCCGGGATTGGCCTGCGCCAGATCGCGGGCGATATCGAGCGCCTCGTCGAGCGATTCGCAGTCAACCACATAGAATCCGAGAAACTGTTCCTTGGTCTCGGCGAAGGGGCCGTCGATGACGAGGGGCTCGCCGCGGGATTTGCGCAGCGTTGTCGCGGCAGTCGTTGGCAGCAGCCGGGCGACCGGCCCCAGCTTGCCTGATTTGGCGAGCTTGTCCTGCACGACACCAAGCCGTTCCATGACGAGGTCGTCTTCCTCCTTGGACCACGAACCGACCACGTCCTCCATGTTGTAGCAAAGTATGGCGTAAAGCATCCCGTTACTCCTTCTTCCTCAAGACGAACCACTATCGCTGATCCCGACATGAGGTCGAGAAAAATTGCAAGCCTGCCTCGGCTCGCCTTGTGGAGTGACATTCGTTGGCAACCAGCGGTTGACGCTGGAAACGAAACTGCTCTCTAATGCCTGGCAGGCGAACACGCACAGCCAGCCGGCGGTTAAAGAATCAAGTGACGGGGTAATGAATGGGACACAGTATGCGCAATGCGGCCATGTACGGGATCGGCATTGTTTTCCTTGCGCTGGCCTGGGCAAAAAACAAGCTGCAGGGCTATACGACGCCCAATAAGGTCGACCGTTCCGACACCGATGGCCGCATCGACTATGTCTATGACACCGTCGCCTCGTGGAAGCGCTATCTGCCCGCCGGCTTCGATCTGGAGGGCAAGGACGTCCTTGAGCTGTGTCCGGGGTCGTCGCTCGGCACCGGTGCCATCCTGCTCGGCTATGGCGCCAAATCCTATCGTGCGGTCGATGTGTTCGAACTGGCCGGCACGGAGCCAGCCGCCTATTTTGCCAAACTTCTCGACCGGTTTCCGGAGCGCGAAGTCTATGCTCCCAGTATCGACCGGGCGAAACAACTGACCGAAGGCCCCGGTTCCGACCTGTTCAGCTATCGCGTCGGCCGGGATTTCGACATTCCACGGCTGGCGGACAACAGAAAGTTCGACCTGATCTTGAGCTGTGCCGCATTCGAGCATTATGACGACATCGAAGCGACGATTGCCAATATCTCCAAGGTTGCCCGCAGTGGCTGCATCGCCGAGCACATTGTCGATTATCAGACACACTCCCGCTGGATCCGCGAGCAGGATCCGAACAATATCTATCGATACTCGGAAGGGCTGTACCGGCTGTTTTCCTTTCCCGGACAGCCCAACAGGCGCCGCCCGCTGGACTATGTCAGGGCATTCGAAGCCAATGGCTGGAAAAATGTCCGCGTCATCAATGCCCGTGCAATCCCGCAGGAGCATCTGGCCCGTTCCGTTTCGGGAATGGCGCCGCCCTTCGATCGGCCTGATATGCAGATGGACATGCTGTCCGGCGTGGTCATTGCGGAATGGCCGTGAACGGAAATCCCGATACGCCGGGATTTATTTGGGTGCCGGTGACCGCAGCTGCTTGACGGTGGCGCGCACCACATAGCGCGCACGGCCCAGCGTGTTGCTGCGCAACCGCCGCAATTTCCAGCGCATGCCAAGGTCGGTTTTGATCTTCTTCGCGTCGAAACTCATCTTCATTGCCGAAGCGTCCCGGGCTGTCTTGACGGGGTCGGCGTAAAACTCATGGATTTTTGCCTTGGACATGCCCGCACTTTTGAACCAGCGCGGAATATATGTGTTGCACAACCGGTCCACATCGGTGAGGGCTTTTTCAATCCCCGTGCCGGTGATCGGGCAGACGACGCAGAAGGCGTCCCCGATGAGAACAACTCCATCCTGTTCGTGATTGTGCACCTTTACCAGGTCAATGGGGCGGGCAATGACCGGACCGGCAATGCTGATTTCGCCAAACACCCTTTCCAGACCCGGCATCACTGCGCGCAGACCCTGCGCGGGCTGATCCCGGAATGTGCGGGTCCATTCCTCCGACGATGTCCGATAAACGAAGAAGTTGGCGCGAATTTTATCGCCTATGGGAAAGAGCGTCAGGTAGGACACGCGGTCATTGAATTTTGCCCCGTTCCACACAAGGGACGGAAAGGGAAAATGCGATCGCGGCTGTACCAGATCGAAACCGCAGCACAGCGAATGCTGCGGGCTTATGATGTCCCTTTCGATCCCGAGCTTCTTGCGGATCGTATCGCCGAGCCCCGTGGCAACGATCAGGAGCCGTGCGGTGAATTTCCGGCCATCGGACAATGTCACGTGCTGCAGGTTTTCGCTGGTCGTAATGTCATCGACCCGGCCGACAATGGAATGCACGCCAGCAGGGATGGCACGGCGCACTGTATTGACCAGATCGGAATAATCGCCGCCATATTCGGGCGTCGTGGTTCGCTCGAACCGGCCGAATCGGTGGAGCCATACGCCGTCAAACGCGGTCACCTCGGCACGCACGACATTGCCAAGACCGATGCGCTCGAACAGCTCCATCTGGGTTTGCGCGACTTTCTCGGCGCGAAAGTCCGGTGGATGACGCTCGTGGCTGCTGATCAGGGTCACGCCGTAGCCCTGACGGAACAGCGCGATGGCGGCACTGGCTCCTGCCAGCCCGCCTCCGATGATCACCACATCGGTCTGGATGGGCTGTACCTCCGTCCCTTGAATTGCCAATTCCGGTTCAACCATGCATGCTCCGCAGACCTGTAGACAGCTCGATCAGTCAATGTGAAGCCGGATAATACAGCGTAAATAAGATGTATGTTAAACAATCGATTATGCTGGTTGTGGATAGAGTGTTCACGTATGCGTGTGTCGTGAAGGGGTGAGTGTTTGTGATTCCAGAATATGATATCCGGGTTTACAGCCATCCCGATCAGCTCTCGCCTCGATGGCCGGCGGCCGGTACGGCCACGGATGCAAGGCAGTATATTTTCCAGACGACCACATTCCTGCAGACGTGGCTGGCATCCTATGGCACCCGGCTGGGCAACCAGCTTTGTCTGGTCGAGGTCTGGGATCTCTCCGGTAATCCGCTGTGCTTTCTGCCGTTCAGCCTCTCGTCCCGGCATGGTGGGCGCGTCCTCACCTTCGTTGACGACGGCGTGGCGGATTACAACGCGCCGATCCTGTTTCCCAACGGCGATGAATGGACGCGGACATCCGCCCAACAGCTGTGGAACAAGATTGCGAAAGCCTTGCCGCCGTTCGACATGGCGATCTTCGACAAAATGCCGGAGCAAATCCGCGACCGCACGAATCCGCTGTTCCTGCTGGCTGAAGACTTGAACGGCGAGTCGTGCCACCTGACAAACCTCAAGCGCAGCTGGCCGGAGGTCGATCAGTCGCAGCCGGGGTCGAAGAACCTGCGGAACCGGCATCGGGCGCTGGAGCGGCTGGGCGAATGCCGGCTGCTGATTGCCGGGACGCCGGAAGAACGCGCCTTTGTTCTGGAGACGCTGCTTGCCCAGAAACAGCGCCGGTTTGAAGAAACGCAGGTGCCGGGTTTCGACAAGGAGCCGGAGAAGCAGAGCTTTTTCGAACTGGGAACCGACAATTTTGCCGCGGCGAATGCGCTGCACCTGTCCGCGCTCGTCGTAAACGGCCAGGTTATCGCGGCGATGTGGGGGCTGGTCGAAGGCAGGCACTATTACGGGCTGGTGTTCACGTTTGAATCCGGCGAATGGTCCAAATATTCTCCGGGGCGGGTGCTGCACTATCTGCTGCTGCGCCATTTGCTCGATAGCGGCTATGATTGCCTGGACCTCGGCATCGGCGACGAGCCATGGAAGCTGAACTGCTGCGACGTCACCATCGACCTGAAGAAGATGACGCTTGTCCGCACGGCGCGGGGACGGGTCATTGCTACGCGGTTGCGGGTGATGGAGAGGCTGCGTGCGACGCCCTTGTGGCAGAAACTCAGGCCGCTCAAGTGGAAAGTCTTACGCGCGTTGCGCTAGGGTCCAGACCCGTTAATATGATCGAAATGGCGTCTGAAACGGCAAAAAGATGCGAGGAGAGATGCGAAGGGCGGGGCCTTTCCCCCGGCCGAGCGGCTCGACACTGCAGCTTGCAGCCGTTTCGGCGTCCGGAGGATATGGTCTTTTCGCCCGGCTACAGCGTCGCAAAGGCTCGACAATGAAGCACATTGCCTTCGCCTTCGCTCCTTGTATCCGAACGAAAAGCCTCATACCATTTCGACCATATTAACGGGTCTGGACCCTAATGCCATAAGAGATACGATAGTGAATGCGCCATTGCGGGATGGCGGTGCATGTTAGCGGTTTCCAGACTGGGGCAGGACTTGATTGATGACCGTTTCGATTATCATGAAAACGCTGAACGAAGAAAAGCGCATCGCAGCGGCGATTGAAAGCGCGCTGGAGGCTTTGCCGGGCGGCACGGTCGAAGTCATCGTGGCCGATAGCGGTTCCACGGACCGGACGGTCGAAATCGCCATGCGCTATCCGGTGACCGTGGCGCAGATTGTCAATCCGGCCAAGCCAAGCTGCGGCATCGGCCCGCAATTGGGCTTCCAGTACAGTCATCACGATCTCGTCTGCCTCATGGATGGCGACATGCTGCTCGACAAGGATTTCCTCGCTGCGGCCATTGCGTTTCTCGAGGCCAATCCCCGGGTTGCCGGGGTGACGGGACATGTGGTGGAAATGAACGTCGACAATCTCGAATTCACCCGCCGGGTGCGCCGCGTGTCGCCGGAAAACCGGACGGGATCGATTGACCGCATGAATGGCGGCGGGCTTTACCGCCGTGCTGCCATCGCCGAGGCCGGCTATTTCTCCGACCGCAATCTGCACGGCTATGAGGAATTCGACCTGGGCGTGCGCCTGCGGTCGCTCGGATGGGAACTGCACCGGCTTGACCGCCGTTTCGTCGCGCATTTCGGCCACTCCATCAATGCCTACACGCTGCTGGTGCGGCGCTGGCGGTCGAAATATCTGCGGGGCGTCGGCGAATTGCTGCGCGCCGCGCTAGGCCGCCCCCATTGGAACAAGCTGGTGCACGAGCTGCCGGAACTTCGCCTTTGGGCCGGTGTCTATCTGTGGTGGCTGGCGATGATCGGGCTTCTGGTTTTCCTGCCCGACAAGAAGATGGCTCTATTGATCGATGCTGCTTTGATCGTTCTCGTCGTTGCCGCGATGAGCCTGAAACAGCGCAGCCTGTCGCTGGGCGTCTATGCCGTTGTCGCCTGGTGTTTCCACGCCGCCGCCCTGCCGCTCGGCTTTTTCCATCCCCGCCGCCAGCCCGATGACTGGATTGAGAGTAAGGTCGTCTCCAAGGACCACTAGGCTGCCCTCAAAGACACAGGAATGCACCGCATCATGTCCACGATGAGATTGGCCGCCTTCGCTCTCGGTTTCCTGCTCGTCGCGGGTGCGGCGAGGGCGGGCGATGTCTGGTCGCCGGTCCGGGAGGTGTCGCTCGAGCTGCAAAGCGGCAGTCCTCTCGATTTTTCCACGCTGTTGCCCAATCCGCCGATCAGCGAGCAGAGCCGGATCGTCATCAATGGAGACGGCCGGCTGGCCCGTGCGGATGCGCAGACGAGCCCCGTGCGTTTCCTGTGTGCGTCGCTGGGCTGGAGCCCGGCCTCCGGCGGCTTTCCCGACCATGACGGGGCTGACCGCTATGCCCGCCAACTGAAAATGCATGGCTACAACATCGCGCGTTTTCATTTTGTCGATGCCGCGCTGATGTTCGGCCGTACCGCCGATTTCGATTTCGATCCGGAAACCATGGACCGGTTCCGCTATCTGATGGCGGCGTTGAAGCGCAACGGCATTTACTGGATGATGGACGGTCTGAGTTCCACCCGCGGCGCCTATGGCGGATATGACGATCGCTGGAATCTCACCGGCGATATGAAGCTTGAGGTGCAGATCGATGAAAAGACTTTTCAGCACTGGCTGAAATTCCAGCAGCTGGTGCTGGCAACGGTCAATCCCTATACGGGAATCGCGCCGATCCGCGATCCGGCTCTGGTGGCGATCATCCCGTTCAACGAAAACAGCATCGAGTTTGACAGCATCCTGCATCAACGCGATGGCCAGCCGCAATATTCACGGCTTCTGCAACCTCCATTCAATGCCTGGTTGCAAAAACGCTATGCCTCCACTGCTGCGCTTTCCCGTGCATGGGGCGCGGTCGAGGCTGGCGAGCGGCTGGAGGACGCAACGGTCGGCCTGCCGACCAATCGTTATGAAAAGACGCCGCGCATGCGCGACCTGCAGGCCTTCTTCGTCGATGTGGAAACGCGTTCCGCCGAACGCATGACGGCAGCGCTGCGCGATCTCGGCTATCGGGGCGTGGTGGCGCCCTACAACAACTGGCCAAGTGTCCAGACAAGCCTGACGCGGGCTGGGCAGCAGGCGGTGTCGATGAACACTTATCAGGATTGGGTCGGGGGCTACGAGCCGGGCAGTTCGCTCGGTCAGAAGAGCTCGATCGCCGACGGCGCGGCTTACATGCGGATGATGGCGGCGGCGCGCTGGCTGAACCGCCCTTTTATCGTCACGGAATATGATCACCTCTTCTGGAGCCATTATCGTTACGAGGCCGGCATTGTCATGCCCGCCTACGCGGCATTGCAGAATTGGGATGTGCTGTGCCGCCATGGGCATGGGCCCATCGTGCTGGCCTATGGCGAGGATTTTGCCCATAAACGCCAGATGCTGCCCTATGCCATTGCGCTCGATCCGGTTGCGCGTGCGGGCGAAACGCTGGCGGCCCTGCTGTTCAGGCGCGGCGATGTGCAGGGCTCGCCGGTTTCCATCCCCTTCCGCATCCGGGGAATGGAGGATTTGACGCAGAACATGTATGAGCGGGAACCCGATGCATTGACGACGCTCGCCCTGCTTGCGGCAATCGGGTTGCAGAAGGATACGCCATCGGCACCAGCCCACGGTCTGGTAGCGGCATCGCCCCGCGACCCCGCGTCGGGTAGCAAACTCATCGCCGCCATGCGCGACAGCAGGCTGCTTGCGCCCGAAAACAGCACGGACGCCGGCAAGGGTATCTTTGAGAGCGACACGAACGAGATCAGCCTGGACCAGAACAAGCTGCGCATGACGGTGAAAACCGGGCGAACCGAAGCCATTGCCTTCGCCGACCTTGCCGATACGGTCACGCTTGCCAAGCTGACCGTCGGCAATGCCACGGGCAAGGGCCTGTTTGCCGTTTCAGCGCTGGATAACCGGCCGGTCGGCAGCAGCCGCCGCCTGCTGCTTATCTACGCGACCGATGCCCAGAACACCGCCATGCGCTTTTCGGATGGGGAAGAACGGGTCATCGCCGATTTCGGCCGCCTGCCCGCCCGCATCAAGGCGGGAAGCGTCGATTTCTCCCTGCCCGGGAAAGGACGCTGGACCGTCTCGCCGGTGGGGCTGGATGGCAGGGTGCGGCCGGCGATTGCCCGGGGAAGCGGCGCGGTTGCAACGCGGCTTTCCAACGATGGACCCGAGGGACCCACCACCTATTTCCTCATTGAACGGCAATAATTCTAGAAGAAGTCCGATACGAGCCGGCTCCACGATTCACCGGCCAGTCCGCCGATATACATGTCGTTGCGGTCGATGGCGTTGAGGACGCCGGCATAACGCGTGCTGACGCAGGTATGGGCGCGATGCTTGTAATACATTGCCCTTTGCCGGGATAAAGCGTCGAGTTGCCGGGGCTGCACGTGACCGCGGGCCGCCACAAGCCCTGCCTGTTCCAGATGATACATCATCCGGTTGATCACGAGCGCATCCTTGCCCTTCTGGGAAAATATGTTCATCACCTGGGCAATCATTCCGGGGCGTCCGAAATAGACAAAACAGCCGATCAGCTCGGCGTTCTGATCCCAGACCGAGCGGATGTTCAGATCTCCCAGGCTTGCATTCAGTCTGGCGACATCCAGAATCCAGTTCAGCTCCGGCCCCGACCAGACAGGACGGACCGGATAATCGGAGAGAAAGTCCTGGACGGTTGCCACGAACAGTTCCGGCGCCATGTCCTCGTCATGCATTCCCGCGCCCGGCTCGACATGCAGCCCCGGTATCATCCGTCTGATGATATGGTCGACCGGTCGTGCTAATGGCAGCCGGGCGGCATGGCGGCCAAGGGTTGACCGGCTGGCCGCCGACCGGGCAAAAAAACCGGCCGGCCGGAAAACCCGGCACCAGTCCAGCCCATGGACCGGCAGCAGGGCGGCGCGTGCCGCCTTGAACGCCCCGGCACTGGCGGGGGAGGCGCTGTCGGTGAAACAGAGATCCTGATTGCGCGGCCGCATGGTCAGCGCGAGTTCAGCCGCGCCGTGGCAGGGCATGTCGGGGTCCGTCATGAAAGCGCAGAGAAGACGCGCCGTTATGATCGCGCCGTCGACCATGTATTGCATCGGCACGGCCGAAACGACGCTGCTTATGTGCCCTGCCGATGTCTCGTGAACGATGCTGCCATATTGCTGCTGGTAGATCGGGCTGCCGAAAAACAGCTGTTCGAAATAATCGTTGAAGGCGTTGCTTGAATTGCTGGCCCGGTTGCGGAACGTTTTATAGAATAGGCGTCCGACCTGAGGAATATCGTCCACAGTCATCGGACGTATCTGTCTTCCCCGCTTCATCTCCATCCCCATGCAGACGTATATCCCGACTAACAGTCTGCACTATCTCGATGTTCGAAGCATATAGTCAATGCAACCAATGCGCGATTCTTCAATTCTGATGGCAAGATGTTCTACGTGGTAAACGATCTTTCCTGTGCAGCGACACGGCTGTTGCGCGCCAGACGAAGCAGAACCAGCCATGCGGCGATCATGATGGCGATCTCGATGACATATATCGAGACAAATGTTCCGAGCGGTGGCGCGACCCAGGTGGCCCAGGCAATCAGTCCCGCGCCAACCGCATTGGCGGTGTTGAGAATTGCCGCCCGGGGACCGTGATATCCCGCCGCCCCAAGCGCATCGATTGCCACCGACCAGATGGCAAGAAAGACCACCGTGCCGCTCAAAATCCGGCAGAACGAGACCAATGACACATATTCGCGGCCGAAGAGAATGGGCAGGAACGGGGCAATGATGAAGATGGCAAGGGCCGAGCCGATGCCGATTCCCAGGGCGGCCAGCAATATCTTCTTGGTTCGCCCGATCGCGTTGTGAATGCCATCGATGCTCAGGCGGGCTAGGCCCGGATAAACCAGCCGGTTCATGGCATCGATGGAAAGATAGCTGCTGTCAACGATACGGCGCACGACGCCATAGCTGCCGACGACCTCGGGATTGGCCATGATGCCGAGCATGAGAAGATCGACGTTCTGGCGGATGGCGCGGAAGATGAAGGGGGTTGCAAAGAGAATGCCGAGGCGGATTTCCTCGCGCACGATCCGGTATTGCGGCCGGCCCAGTTTGCGCAATGACCACATATAGACGATCAGGACCAGCACATGGGCGGCGAATTGCCATATGGCCCAGTCTACCAGGCTGGTCACGCCGAACACCAGACAGGCAAGCGCGGCGGCGGCCGTCCGGGCAAAGGCAAAGCCGACCACGGAGCGGTTGGCCGCTGGAAACTGCGAATGACCGATAAAGATCTGTTCGGTCAGCAGAATGATGCGGACCAGGATGATGTTGGTGATGAGGATCAGCAGGATTGCGATGACATTCTCGACGGGATCGGGCGAAAGCTTCATCCAGAAGGGCAGAATGGCGATGCCGAGCAACACCAGCACGACGCCGCTTGTCAGGGTCAGGATAAGGTTGTGCCCCATCATGACGGGGTACATGGCATGGTCGCGGGCGACGCGCCGCACCAGGCATTCCGAGGCGCCGAGGCCGCACAGATGCACGGCGATGCTGGTCACCGCCGTCACGGAAACGAAGACGCCGAATTCGACGGCGCCAAAGGAGCGGGCAAGAATGGCGAATGTCACCAGCTGCGCCGCATTGGCGATCAGCAGGCTGCCGCTCGACGCCGCATAGGACATGATCATCGGCAAGAGTCGCGGCAGTCCAGCGATGATTTCCGCAGCACTCAACTTCTTCATGTTCTACGACCTGGGCGGAGGGCTGGCATTTTCATCTTTATTGTTCAGCAGGCCAAAGGGAGATAGCCATTTATTAACCAAAATTTGCAATCTATCGTTTAGATATACATTACCGTTAAACCGTTACGGTTTGATTGATGCTTACAGAGTATTGTTGAATGTACAAACTGCGTGACGCGACGGGCAAACTGCAGCCGGCAGCTCCTATCAAGGGACCTGTCGTCGAGCCTCCTGTGCGTGACGATCGGAAACCGGCCCCAGCCGCTGCCTTTTCCCTGCCGCACATCGATGTGAGTTCGCTGATTTCCTGGCTGCTTGCCCGCTGGTATTGGGTTTTGATCGGGGCCGTCGTTGGCGCCTTGATCGGCATCGGTTACGGGATGGGCGCGAAGCCGCGTTATACCGTCTATACGGACCTGCTCGTGCCGCCGGCCAATCTTCAGGTTTTGCCGAACGACATCTACGTGCAGAACCAGCAGGGCGACACGCAGCTGCTCGACGTCGAGAGCAAAATGCTGGTGCTGACCTCTGGCAATGTGTTGCGGCGCGTCGTCAGTGAGCTTGGCCTTGCCAGCGATCCGGAGTTTGTCGGCACGGATGGTCCGGGCTTCAGTCTCGGTGCATTGTTCGGCAGCAAGCCGGCGGTCGCCGACAAAACGCTGGCAGCCATGCGCAGCCTGTCCGAGAGAATAACCGCACGCCGCCAGGAACGCTCCTACATGGTGACCATCGCGGCCTGGGCCAACAATCCCGATACGGCGGTGCGCATTGCCAATGCGCTGGCCAAGGCCTTCCAGGAGGAAGTCGCCCAGGCGGAGGCCGACGGCGCCGGACGCGCGGCCTCGGCCCTGACCGACCGGCTGGCCGAGCTGAAGCAGGGCGCATCCGATGCGGAGGCCAAGGTGGCTGAATTCAAGCGCGATCATGGTCTCCAGACCAGCGCCGGTGAGCTGATCAGTTCGCAGTCCATGGCGCAGATCAACGTGAAGCTGGTGGATGCCAATGCCCGGTTGGTCGAAGCACAGTCGCGCTACAACGAGCTGACAGCCTCGACACCCAATCAGACGAGCCCGTCGGCGACATTGCAGTCGCCCACGCTCGCCAGCCTGCGCGCCCAATATGCGACGGTCAAGCAGACGGTCGATTCCATGTCGATCACCTACGGGCCGCGTTATCCCGGACTGATCCGCGCCAGGTCGCAGCTCGGTGGCCTGGAACAGCAGATATCGCAGGAAACCGGGCGCATCCTGCGGGCAGCGCAGGTCGATCTGGACCAGGCGAAATCCGTGGTCGATGCGCTCAAGCAGCAGGCGGCAAGTGCGCGCTCCTCCGTTTCCATGGACAATGATGCACAGGTGCGGCTGAACGATCTGGAACGCGACATGGCAACGAAAATCGCCATCTACCAGACCTTCCTGACGCGCGCCGGCGAAACGACAGAGCGCCAGCAGCTCAACAGCACCAATATCCGGGTGATCTCGTCCGCCATACCGCCCCTGCGCCGCAGCTGGCCGCCGCGCACGGCGTTGCTTGCCGCCGGCGGAACATTTGCCGGATTGGGCCTGGGTGCCTGCCTTGCCATCGCCACCGGCCTGCTTGGGGTCATGCGCGCCGAGCGCAAGGCGAAGAACAGTTAAGCAGGATACGTTCTTTTATGGGAACAATCGAAACCAGAACTGCGCCCACGACCTTTGCAGCGGGTGGTGTCGGCGCTTTGCTGTTCGTGGCGATTTTCCTGTTTTTCTGGATCACCACCACACCCTATGTCGATCTGACAGGCGCGGCTTCGGTCGATCCAAGCGCTGGAAACTCCAACCTGATCAATCAGCTTGTCACGCTGGTTCTCTCGGCAGGATTGATCGCCTTCGGGTTGAGCAGCCCCATGCGTCGGACGATCATGCAGCCGCGCGGGCTGCTCGTCCTGCTGTTCGCCTGGTTCATTCTGGTCTCCGCACTGTCCGCGCATCCCGATATCGCCCTCAAACGCATCGTCCTTGCCATTCTGGTTTGCGTGAACGCCAGTGTCTTCCTGCTGCTGCCGCAGTCCGACCGGCATTTTGGCAAACTGCTTGGCCTGGCGACGCTCATCATGCTGGGCTTTGCTTATTTTGGCGTGATCGCCCTTCCCACACGCGCCATTCACCAGGCATCGGAAATCCGCGAGCCGATGAATGCGGGTTTTTGGCGTGGTCAATTTCCCCACAAGAACGTCGCGGCCGCCGTCATGGTGATGGCGGTGTTCTTCGGACTGTTCGTCCATAGCGCAGGCCAGAGACTGGCAGGGATTGCCATCATTGTCCTCTCTGTGGTGTTTCTGCTGCACACCGGGGGCAAGACATCCACCGCCGCATTGCCGGGTGTTCTCATCCTCGCCTGGATATTCGAGCGCTGGAAGTGGACGCGGGCGCTGATCGGCATTGCCGGGATTGCACTGTTCAACATTCTTGCCGTGGGATCGGCGGTGTTCGAACCGATACGATCCCTCATCACCTCCGCCGGCATCGATGCCACCTTTACCAACCGGACGGACATCTGGCGTTTCGCCTTTTCCGCCATCGCCCAAAAGCCCTTTACCGGTTATGGATTTCAGTCATTCTGGCAAACCGAGGAACTGGTCTACAGCGGCGGCAATGTCGAGACCTGGGCCGTTGCCGCTTATAACGGCCATAACGGCTATCTCGACACGCTTTTGACAACCGGGATACCGGGCCTGGTTCTCACGCTTATATGGTTGCTTTTTCTGCCGCTACGCGACATAGGCAGGGCGGATAAAGCCGCCAACAATCCCGCCCTCACACGGCTTTTTGTTCGCGTCTGGCTGTACGGGATCTACACGGCCTGCGTGGAAAGCATGTTCTTCCAGAGCGGCAGCCCGTTATGGTTCGCATTCCTGTTCGCTGTGTTCGGCCTGCGCCTGCAAGCAAATGCCAGCATTGTCAGCCCAACACCTTCACAAGATAGATTGACGGTCGCCCATGCCTGACATTCTGAAAAAGCTGGACTATTGGTCGGACCGCATCACCGACAGGCTGATGCGCCGGATGCCCGGACCGCGCCTGAACATACCCGTATCGCGACCGGTCGTGTCCTTCACCTTCGATGACGTGCCCGATACGGCGCTGACCAACGGTGCCCGCATACTCGAGGACCATGGTGTCCGCGGCACGTTCTATATCGCCGGGTCGCTGGAAGGACAGATTGAACCCGGGCGCACGCTGATTTCCCGCGAGGGATGCCGGGCCCTGGCGCAGCAGGGTCATGAGATCGGCTGCCATACCTTTTCCCACACGAAGGTGTCGCATATGGGCAACCGGCGGCTTGCCGCGGATCTGCAGCGCAACAAGGCCTATCTCGACAGTGTTGCACCGCAGGAGCGCCGCCGCAATTTCGCCTATCCCTACAATGCCGGTTCGTTCCGGGGGCGCGGCATTTTCGGCAGCCGTTTCGAAACCTGCCGTGCTGGCGGCGAACGCATCAATCGCGGCGCCGTCAATCCGGCCTTTCTTTGGGGCGTGGAAATCCGTCAGCCGGAAAGCCATGCGCGCGGCCTGACCCATTGGATCGATCATTTGATCGCGGAGCCCGGCTGGCTTATCTTTTTCACCCACGATATCGCGCCGCAGCCGACGGATTTCGGGTGCACGGCGGAGACGTTCGAACGCCTCGTCGCCCACACGTTGGCGCGGGGATGCACGGTCCTGCCGGTGCGGGATGCGCTGGAACAATTCAGCGCGGGGAGGCATCCATCGTGAACGCCTCCACCCCGTCGAAGCGCCTGCTCGCGATCAACAATTACTTCTATCGGCGCGGCGGTGCCGAAGCCATATTCCTCGAGCACATGCAGCTCTTTTCCGAGATTGGCTGGGAGGTCATTCCCTTTGCCATGCAGCATCCGGACAATGATGCCTCTGCCTGGTCGGAGCATTTTGTCTCTGAAATCGAGTATGGGCGGGAAAGCAGCCTTTTGACCAAAGTCGCCCAGGCCGGCAAGATCATCTACTCTTTCGAGGCGCAGCGCAGCATCGAAGCGCTGATCGAACAGGCGCGGCCCGACATCGCCCACGCGCACAATGTCTATCATCACCTCTCGCCCTCGATCTTTGCCACGCTGAAAAAGGCGGGCATTCCGACCGTGATGACCGTGCATGACCTGAAGCTGGCCTGTCCCGCCTACAAGATGCTGGTTGACGGGCATGTCTGCGAGGAGTGCCGCGGCGGGCGGATCTACAATGTCGTGCGGCACCGCTGCATCAAGGGCTCGCTTGTCCTCAGCGGCCTGGTGTTCCTGGAGACCATCGTGCATCGCGGGCTGGGGCTTTACCGGAACAAGGTCGACAGGTTCGTGGTGCCGAGCCGGTTCTACCGCGAGAAGCTGATCGAATGGGGCTGGCCGGCGGAACAGCTCGTCTATATCCCGAATTTTGTCGATACGCAGGAATTCGCGACCGGCTGGAGCGAAGGCGACTATTTCGTCTTTGCCGGACGTCTCGCGCCGGAGAAGGGGCTGGTTACCCTGATCCGCGCCGCGGCGCTGGCAAAGCAGCGGCTGGTGATTGCCGGAACCGGCCCGGACGAGGCCATGCTCAAGGCCCTCGTTGCGGAGCTGGGTGCGGATGTGACGTTCGCCGGATATGTTTCAGGCGGCAATCTGCGCCGCCTGATCGGCGAAGCCAGGGCATTGGTGTTGCCCTCCGAATGGTATGAAAACGCGCCCGTCAGCATATTGGAAGCCTATGCGCTCGGCCGGCCGGTCATTGGCGCGGCCATCGGCGGCATTCCGGAAATGATCCGCGAGGGCGAAACGGGCATGACCGCCATTGCCGGCGATGCGGATGACCTGGCGCGTGCCATCGGCGCCATGGCGGACCTGACCGCCGCCGCCCGTTCGCGCATGGGCATGAATGGCCGCGAGTGGATCGCCCGCGACTTCTCGGCGGCTGCCTATCGCGACCGCATGGTCGATCTCTACGCCACGCTTGGAGTATCCTGATGGCTGACGGACGCGGTGCAGCAAAGCAACCCACGGTGATGATGCTCGGCCTGCGCGGCATCCCCGAGGTGCAGGGCGGCGTGGAAAAGCATGTCGAGGAACTCAGCCGGCATTTTGTCGACAAGGGCTGGGATGTCACGGTTCTCGGCCGCAGGCGTTACCTATTGACGCCCGATCCCTATACGTGGAAGCGGGTGAAGGTGCATCCGCTGTGGTCGCCCGGTTCGGTGAAATTCGAGGCGATCGCCCATACGGCGCTCGGCGTGCTGTTTGCCGCCTATCATCGTCCGGATATCCTGCACATTCATGCCATCGGCCCGGCGTTGATGACGCCGCTGGCCCGCCTCTTCGGCCTGAAGGTCGTCGTCACCCATCACGGCTATGATTACGACCGGCAGAAATGGGGTGGCCTTGCCAAGCTCATGCTGAAACTGGGCGAGAAGGCCGGCATGCGCTTTGCCCGCGCGCGCATTGCCGTGTCCAACGACATCGCGCTGACCATGGAAAACCGCTACGGCGTGCCGGTGCAATATGTGCCGAACGGCGTGACGGTCCGCCGGAGCCAGACGGATACGGGCATTCTCGGCAAACTCGGGCTGACGTCGCGGCGCTACATCATGCTGGTTGCACGCATCGTGCCGGAAAAACGCCAGCACGATCTCATCGCGGCCTTTGCCAAACTGGCCGATCCTACGGTCAAGCTGGTTCTGGTGGGATCGGCCGAATACATGGCGCATTATTCGCAGGACGTCGAAAAGCTTGCCGCTGATGTTCCCGGTGTGGTTCTCGCGGGCATGCAGACGGGTGACGATCTCTCCATCCTCTATGAGAATGCCGGCTTGTTCGTCCTGCCTTCCAGCCACGAAGGCATGCCGATTGCCTTGCTCGAGGCGATGGGCGCGGGACTGCCGGTGCTTGCCAGCGACATCACGGCCAACCTTGCAATCGGCCTGCCCGCGCAGGACTATTTCCCGCTTGGCGACATTGAGCAACTGGCCGCGGCGATGCGGTCAAAGCTCGCCGTGCCGTTCGATTCCCGCAAAGCGGCGGAGCAGGGCGCTCTTGTGGCAGAACAATATGGCTGGCTGAACATCGCGGACCAGACACTTGATGTTTACAACACGGCTTTGAAGCGCAAGATGCCGAAAACCTAAGGCTGGACTCGAAATGATCAGGCCATTTTTATGAAGTTTTCCGCTTTATTGAGCTTCTATTTTTATCGCAAATCTATATTCAACGATGTTCAGTGGTTCTGATTGTGGTTCCAATACGGGTGATGTGGTGAATTATATTAAAGCCGTTTCCAATCATTATATGCCTACAGTTAAACATCGTTATTTCTTGGTACTTTTCATCGCTGCAATAACTATCGCGTTACGAAGGCCCGATCAAATCTTATTCCCGGAAGTGTGGAACGAAGATGGTCTATTTATTATACCGCAGGTGATTGAGCGTGGGTTCATGGCTATATTTGAGCCAGTTAATGGTTATTTAATTCTTCCCTCCAGAATTATCACATACATCGCACTGTTCATTTCGTTCGAACATTACCCCGTAATTTCTACTATCATCGGTATCGCTGCCCAAGCTGCATGTGTTGCGGCAGTTGCGGCATCCCCCACATACCTGCGAGGCCGGATACTCTGCGCTGTCATGATGGTAATTCTTCCAATGAACGCCGAGGTCTATGTGTTGCCTCAATACACGTTCTGGTGGACAACGTGCTTGCTATTTCTAGCACTCATATGGCGCCCGGGCGAAGCTCTGATACTGCGCTACACATTTATCCTGATTGGCTCGCTGTCCTCACCGACATGCATAATACTCCTTCCTTTGTTCGCACTCAGAGCCGTCTTAACCAAACGGTGGCGCGAAGACGGACTATCCTTTTTGCTTGTTGCGGTGGTCGTTGTTATTCAATTGTACTACGTGATGATCGGCGACCCTGCCAAAACCGAGAACATCGAACTAGCCGACATTATACCAGCAATTTCAGTGTTCTTTGGTGGCATGAGTTTTGTTGCCTCGACTTGGATGGAATTGTCAGTGGCTCTAGGAACGGTGGCCTTGCTGCTTTTTGGTGTATTGGCAGTTCAATCTGATACGCGGTTCGCTTATGTCTTGCTTGGGTTAGCTCTTGGTGCGACGATTGGCAGTTCGTTGCTGCGGGTGCCGATAGAGATGATATCCCCTGTCGGTAATGGTCCCCGATATTTCTTTTTTCCACTTGTTCTCATGTCCTGGATGCTGGTCTGGCTGATATTCAGCGCGAGTTCTATTGTCCGGGGCGTGGCCGTCATGGTGGTATTGGGGTGGATACCAGTAACCATTCACAACTTTCAGCGTGGTCAGGATCGCCTTGAGGCTTGGAGTGAAGCAGTGAGCAGGTGTCTCGTTGAAGGGGCTATCATGTCTGTTCACCACGATGGAAACACGGCAAGTCACCATCAGATCCCCTATTCTTTGGAATTATGCCAGCAGGCAGAAGCGAACGACATTTGGTGATGTTGTCCGCTACGGGCATCAGGGACTACAATACTACCGAGAGATGCACTCCTTCGTTGCAAGTGCTTTGGTATGTTGCAGTTGATAGGCGGATTGCTCATCTCAGCCAAAGAACGTCTTGGTAACGCTCAAACAGAAGCGTGGGGAACGTGCTGCTGCCTAAATTGTAGATTTATGGTGATCCCGACTGGATTCGAACCAGTGGCCTACAGATTAGGAATCTGTCGCTCTATCCTACTGAGCTACGGGACCATGCGGCCAGACATACTGTTTTTCCGCCGCGACGCCAAGTCTGAAGATGCGTGAAATATACGCATCTTCAGAGGCCACCTCTCAAAATGTCAGGATGCGGCGGGAAGGGCGCTTTCGGCCAGCTGCACCCAGTAGCTGATGCCGTGCGGAATGACATCGTCGTTGAAGTCGTAAGCCGGATTGTGCAGCGAGGCGCTCTCGCCATTGCCGATGAACATGAAGGCACCGGGGCGCGCTTCCAGCATATAGGAGAAATCTTCCCCCGCCATCATCGGCGCGACCTCCAGATTGACCGCTTTGCTGCCAGCCACGCTCTGCGCGGTGCGCGCGGCAAATTCCGTTTCCTGGTCGTGATTGAAGGTGACGGGGTAATTGCGGTCGTAATCCACCCTGGCGACAGCGCCGAGAGCCGTCGCCACGCCCTCGGCCACTTCGCGCAGGCGCTTCTCGGCAAAGTCGCGCATTTCTGAGCGCAGGGTGCGCACCGTGCCAGCGAGCTCGGCCTTCTGCGGAATGATGTTGTGTGCATCGCCCGCATGGAATTTTGTCACGGACAGAACGACTGAATCCAGCGGATCGGTGCCGCGCGAAACGATGGTCTGCAGCGCGTTGACGAGCTGGGCGCCGATCACCACCGGATCGATCGTGCGGTGCGGCTGGGCCGCATGGCCGCCGCGGCCCTCAATGGTGATGTTGAATTCGTCCGTTGCCGCCATGATCGGCCCCTTGCGGATGGCGAACTGGCCGACGGGCAGGCCGGGCGTATTGTGCATGCCGTAGACTTCGGAGATGGCGAAGCGCTCCATCATGCCCTCCTTGACCATCTCGCGGCCGCCGCCGCCGCCTTCCTCCGCCGGCTGGAAGATCACCGCGACCGAGCCCTTGAAGTTGCGCGTTTCGGCGAGATACTGCGCCGCCCCGAGCAGCATGGCCGTATGGCCGTCATGGCCGCAGGCATGCATCTTGCCGGCGTTTTTCGATGCATAGGGCTTGCCGGTGATTTCATTGAGGGGGAGCGCATCCATGTCGGAACGCAGGCCAACCGTCTGTCCTTCGCCGTGGCGTCCGCGAATGATGCCGACGACGCCGGTCCGGCCGATACCGGTAGCAACCTCGTCGACGCCGAAGCTCCGCAGCTTGTCCGCGACAAATTTTGCGGTCTCGTGGACATCGAACATCAGTTCCGGATTCTCATGCAGATGGCGCCGCCACCGGGAGACTTCTTCCTGCATTTCGATGGCGCGATTAAGCAAGGGCATAGTGTTGAAACTCCAAACGTGCGGACTACATCTGACAATTCAGTGAACAGTTCAAAGGTGTTTTGCCTTTTGCCTGCCACATAGGATAGATAAGGCCATTGCGACCCGGCGGGAAGCCCGGCAATGAAATCACAAGGCCATTTCCCTGGTTCTTTATACAGACAGGCTGGATATCTGGAATGCGGAAAACTGTAGCACTCTTTCTCTCGGGCTGCGTGGTGTCAACCACCGCGGGCCTGGCAACAGCGGCACTTGCGGGCCCGAACATCACCGTCGATGTCGGTACAGGCGAGGTTTTGTCGCAGGAAGATGCGTTCCAGCGCTGGTATCCGGCGTCCCTCACCAAGCTGGTGACCGCCTATGTGGCCTTCCGCATGATCGAATCGGGGCAGATCACCCTGGACACGCCGATCAAGATGACGGCACGTGCGGCGAAGGAGCCGCCGAGCAAAATGGGCTACAAGCCCGGCTCGCAGCTCACGCTGGACAACGCGTTGAAGATTCTCATGGTCAAATCGGCCAATGATGTGGCGATGGCTGTCGGCGAGACGCTGGGCGGCTCATCGGAAAAATTCGCCGTGCTGATGAATGCCGAAGCCAAGCGTCTGGGCATGTACGGCTCGCATTTCGTCAATCCCAACGGCCTGCATTCGGACGATCATTATACGACGGCGCGCGACCTGGCGATCCTGACGGTGCAGATGCGGCGCGAATTCCCGCAATACATGCACTATTTCGATATTGAGGCGATTGATTCCGGCAACAAGATCCAGGCCAATTTCAATGCACTGATCGGCCGGTTCCAGGGTGCGAACGGCATGAAGACCGGCTTTGTCTGCCCGTCCGGTTTCAATCTGGTCGGCTCGGCCACCCGCGATGGCCGCAATATCATCACCGTGGTTCTGGGTGAGTTGAAACAGCAGGGGCGCGCGACGAAGGCGGCCGAGCTGCTGGCAAAGGGGTTTGAGACCCGCGGAACCGGCAAGACGCTGGAGGCCCTGCAGCCCTACGGCCCGGCCACGCGCGATGTCGCCGTCAATATGCGCCCGACTGTCTGCTCCAAAGAGGCTGCCGCCTCCGACAGCTGGGACGGCAAGGACGTAGAAGGGCATATCATCGAGGGTTCGCCCTATATGTACCGGATGGATCATGAACCGCAGGCGGAACTCGTTGCCTTGCTTCCCTCCAAGACCACTGCGAAGGGCAAGGACATGAGCCGCATCCCGATCCCGGTTCCGCGGCCCGACCGTGCATCGATCACCGATGCGGCCAACACGGCAAAAACAGTGAATTAACCCAGCAAGATAGGATGTCATCATGAGTGGCCTCAATGCCCCCATTCCGGTTTCTGTACTCACGGGATTTCTGGGGTCGGGCAAGACCACCTTGCTGAACCGCCTGCTGAAAGATCCGGCATTGGCCGATACGGCCGTCATCATCAACGAATTCGGTGATGTCGGCATCGACCATCTCCTGGTGGAGACGGCGAGCGAAGGCGTCATCGAGCTTTCCGACGGCTGCCTGTGCTGCACCGTGCGGGGCGAACTCGTCGATACGCTGGCCGACCTGATCGACCGTCTGCAGACGGGCCAGTTGAAGCGGCTCAAGCGGGTCATCATCGAAACGACCGGGCTGGCCGATCCTGCGCCCGTCCTGCATGCGATCATGGGGCATCCGGTGCTCCTGCAGGCGTTCCGGGTGGACGGGGTGATCACAACCGTTGATGCCGTCAACGGCATGGCGACGCTCGATGCGCATGAGGAAGCGGTCAAGCAGGCGGCGGTTGCCGACCGCATTGTCGTGACCAAGACCGATATGCCGCAAGCCGCGCAGGGGCTGCCGGCGCTGCGTGCCCGGCTCGCCGCACTCAATCCCGGTGCGGATATCATCGATGTCGGCGATGCGCGCACCGGCTATGCCGCCCTGTTCGAATGTGGTGTCTACAATCCCGAGACGAAAACCATCGATGTACAGCGCTGGCTGAAGGCGGAAGCCTATCGCGATCGTGAGCATGAGCGTGAAGCGGTTGAGCATCACGCGGATCATCACCATCACGATCATGGGGAGCATCATCACCATGACCACGACCATCATCATCACGATGTGAACCGCCACGACGCGGCGATACGCTCCTTCTCGCTGACACACGATGCGCCGGTACCGCGCGCCGGTTTCGAGATGTTCCTCGATCTTCTGCGCTCGGCCCATGGCGAGAAACTCCTGCGCATGAAAGGCATCGTGCAGCTGGCCGATGATCCGGAGCGTCCGCTGGTCATTCACGGCGTGCAGCAGATTTTCCATCCGCCGGCGCGGCTTGCCGCATGGCCGGAAGGGCGGCGCGAGACGCGGCTGGTTCTGATCGTGAAAGATCTGCCGGAAAGCTACGTGACGCAGCTGTTCAGCGCCTTCCTCAACGAACCGAAGGTCGATACACCCGATCGTGCCGCGCTGTTCGACAATCCGTTGGCGATCCCGGGATTGAAAGTCTAGGCCTCAGCAAGCTGCAGTGGACGTTGTGTGTGGTTCGACAAGCTCACCATGAGGGAAGTGGTTTGGCTGCAATGCTAATCGCAAAAGCTGCAGAATTTAGCGCCCTGCAATCCTCCACCTCCCTCATGGTGAGCTTGTCGAACCACGCACTGGTCTTGCTGCAAATCTGCGAATGGTGCGTTAGCCGCGCTCGATGTGAAAGCGGTGGCCGCCCTCGATGGTCACCGTCTCGATCAGCCGGTGGCCGTCGCTCAGGCAGAAATTCGGCATATCGATGACGGCGAGAGGATCGCTGGTTTCGACCCAGAGACGGCTGCCTCCGGGCATGCTTTCCAGACGTTTGCGAGTTTTCAGCACCGGCAGCGGGCAGTTCAGACCACGCAGGTCATAGGTGTCAGCCGACATGGCGGGCTCTCCGGGCAGGCAAATATACGTGGCTCAATTGCCGATGATTTTCCACCAGGCCTTTTTCGCCGGCTGTTCCGCCACCGTGGCTGTCACGTCCTGTGGTGCCTGGACGGGCGCTGCCGCCGGTGCCGGTACGGGTGCAATTGTCTGGCGTACCGGGGCAACGACATTGGCGGCGACCTGATTGGCGGTGGAAGCCGGTGCCGTGGTTGCGGCCGGGATGGCGGCAACCGTCATGCGGTGCCGTTTGCCGGCCTCGCGCTCGTCGCGGGCCTTGTCGGCGGCGACAGCGGAAGCGAGGCGGACCATGACCTGCGGCTTCAGCGCCGCGTCCTTGTCCTGCGGCGACAGGGATGGCGGCTCCTGGGTGACGCGTTCGCCGCGGGCGCGGCGGGCGCTCCATTCGGCGATGATCTTGGCTTCGTTCAGGCCCTGGATGGAACGGCTCGGCGCCTGGATTCTGCCCTTGCCGACCATGGAGGAGAATGCCGCCTCGTAATTGGTCTGATAGCTCTGATAGGCCATCTTCAGCGTTTCAGGCTGCTGCATGGGCGGGCATGTGGCCGTTGCGGCAATCGGTGCATTCGGATCGGTGGTGTTGTTGAAGACATATTTCTTCTCGCACACGTCGACCTTCGGCGGTACCTTGGTGATCTCGAAATGATCGTAGCCTTCCTTCAGGTTTTTCCAGAAGGCATAGTTCGGATCATCCTTGTAGCGCGCCATGTTGGCTGCGGTCATGCGGAACGGAAAGGCCTGGAGCTGGATCGAATCCTGCCCGCCCTTGAACGCGTCGCGGGCAAAGGCGTAGATTTCCTGGACCTGCGCATCGGTCATCGAATAGCAGCCGGACGACGAACAGGCGCCGTGCACCATCAGATTGGCGCCGGTGCGGCCGAGTGCCTGGTCAAGCGCATTGGGAAAGCCCGTGTTGAAGGACAGATAATAGCTGGATTTCGGATTCATCTGCCCGGGGCGCACGGCATAGAAGCCTTCCGGTGCCTGACGGTCCCCCTCGATGAATTTCGGGCCGAGCTTGCCCGACCATTTGCATATCTGGTAGCTCGTCACGATATCGTAGCGGCCGTTGTCCTTGCGTTTCCAGACTTCGAGAACGCTCTCTTCCTTGAAGATGCGGACCATGATCGGCGCGGTCATGGTCATGCCCTTGGTCTTCATCAGCTTGACCAGCTTTTCGGACAATTGCTTTTCGGATTTTGGTGCAAGGTCGGACACCGACGCGCCCTGGCAACCCGCCAGAAACAGGGTCAGCAATAACGGAGCAAGGATATGTGTCGGTATTTTCATCTTCGCAGCTGTTACCAGTTCGCTTCGCCGAAATTGTGTGGATTGAAATCCACAACCCCCTATTTGCATCCGGTATAGTTGATAAAGCCTTACTGCAATGAGTCAAATTGCTCAATCATGCAATTGTCACCTGCAATGAAGACAGGGCGGATTTATGGCGAAATACACTGTTTTTCCAAGATGATCCATCCGTTGCAACACGTACTTGCCCTGTAATACGCCATTGACAGGAAGCATTCGCCCTCATCAATTGTTGGTGTCCGGCCCGTGAGCGGCCGCGTTGCGTGCCCGTTTCATCAGCCGTGCAGGGAGGAACAGAATGGCAATTGCACCCTTTTTGACGCTCAAACGCCATCTGAAAGCGCCGCCGCGGCTGGTGTGGGCCGCCTGGACCGATCCCTCGATGATCGTGCGCTGGTGGGGCCCCACGGGAGCCAGAACCTTGAAGGCGGAAGCCGATCCGCGCCTTGGCGGCCGCTACCACATCGTCTTTGTCACCCCCGACGGCGAGCAGCACGATGTCAGCGGCGTCTATTGCGAGGTGCTGGTCGAGCAGCGCCTGGCCTTTACCTGGATGTGGATTACCTTGCCGGACCGGGAGTCGCTGGTAACGCTGGTGCTGGAACGGGTGGATGACGGCACATTGCTGACACTCATCCATGAGAAGTTCTACGACGAGGCGGCGCGGGATCGTCACAGGCAGGGCTGGAGCGGCGCGCTCGACAGTCTTGAGAATTTTATCAATCAACAGGCGGTGGATCATCGTGACTGAACATTCTGCAATCACATTTCGCCCGGCCTCACTGTCCTATCTGCCATTGATGGCGAAATGGCTGATGATGCCGCATATGCGTGACTCCTATCAGCCGGACCCGATAACCCCGCGCGAGGTTGCGGAGGAATATGGGCCATTGTTCACCGGAGAGACGCCCGATATCTGTCACATCGCCTATTATGGCGAGCAGCCTTTCGGTTATCTGCAATGCTACCGCAACGCGGACTATGAGGACGAGCTGCCCGCGCTCGACTATGGCATCAGTGTCGATCTGTTCATTGGCGAGCCGGACTATATCGGGCGCGGCATCGGTTCGCTGATGCTGAGGGAATATCTTGCGCAAATCGCCTTCCCGCATTTCACCGATGAGCGGTTTGCCTATATCACGCACGAGGCGGGCGATCTCGATGCGATCAGGGCATCGGAGGCGGCAGGCTTTCGGCCGGTTGACGAATTTGAAGAGGATGGCGACAGCGTTATTCTTTTCAGGTTCGAACGCAGCAGCAACGACAATAAAAAAGGCGGCGCCTGAGCACCGCCTTTCATGAAATCAGCACAAACGGTGATTAGCCGTTGAGGGCATCCTTCAGAGCCTTTGCAGGCTGGAAGGCAACCTTCTTGGAGGCTGCGATCTTGATCGTTGCGCCAGTTGCAGGGTTACGGCCTTCGCGAGCAGCGCGCGACTGTACCTTGAACTTGCCGAAGCCTGGCAGCGAAACTTCGTCGCCTGCGACGACGGCATCGGTGATGCCCTTAAGAACGCTATCAACAATCGCCTTGGACTGAACCTTTGTAAGACCCTGATCAGCGACGAGCTTCTCGATAAGATCGGACGTATTCATGTTGGCGGTTTCCTCAGTATATTCGTTGATCGAAGGCGTCTGTATGGCATGCGTTGCCGCCCCTGTCATCAGGAATAGGACGCATTTTCGGGGTTTATACCCAGTGTTTACAGGGTTTTTTGCAAAACCGGCTATGATTTTTCAGATCGGAGCCGGATGACGCCTGCAAATTCAGTCCGGTGATTCGGCCTGTGATTCCGCAGGTTCAGGGCTGCCGGTCTGCAGAGCATCGGGCATCTGCCAGATCGGAGGGTTGCCGATATGGCGCGCCACGTGGTCGATAAAGGCGCGCACCTTGGCCGAGACATGGCGGGTCGGCGGGTAGACCGCATAGATCCTGTAGGGCAGCGGCCGCGCCTCCGGCAAGACCGGGATGAGCGTGCCGCGCCGCAGCGCTTCGGCGGCGATGAACATGGGCAGGAGCACCAGGCCCAGTCCGGCGATGGCCATGTCGCGCATGGCTTCGCCATTATTGGCCACGATGCGCCCGTGCATGGCAACCGAAATGGGTTCGCCAGGGGCTGCCGGGTTTTCGAACTGCCAGAGCTGGCTGGTGTTGACGTTGGAGTAATCGATGCACGCGTAGGAGCCGAGTTCGCCGAGGTTTTGCGGCAGGCCGTTGGCTGCGGCAAAAGCCGGGCTGCAACATATGACGCGCGGGTCGGTGCACAGCTTGCGCGCAATCAGGCTGGAATCCCGCAGGATGCCGATGCGGATACCGGCATCGAAGCCGCCTTTGACGAGATCGACCATGCGGTCGTCAAACTCCACGGCGATTTCGAGATCGGGATATTGCCGGGCGAAATCGGCAATCAGGCGGCTCAGGTAAAACGTGCCGAAGGTCATCGGCGCCGTGATGCGCAAGGTGCCGCGAATGGCGCTGTAGCGCTCCCCGACGGTGTCGGCCGCTTCGGTGAGCTCGCGCACCAGCGGCCGGACACGTTCGACAAAGGCGCGGGCATTGTCCGAGGCGAGCAGTTTGCGCGGCGAGCGTTGGAACAGTTCCGTACCGAGCGCCGCTTCCAGATCGGTGATGCGCTTGCTGACCACGGATTTCGACAGGTTGAGCCGGGCGGCGGTCATGGTGATGCTGCCCGTCTCCATCACGTCGAGAAAAGTTAAGAGATCGTCGAAGCGCCATTTCATGGTTCTCTTATAGAGGACAAGAGCGCAACAACAAAGACGGTTCTGGGGAAATCGTTCTGCTATGTCGAACATGAGTTGCATCGAAGCGGGCTTTATATCGGCACCTATCGCGCAGATATTCACCCCAACGGCGCATGAGCGCCAGGCAACATCATTCAGGAGGCTTTCATGTCCCTACAATTGACAGGTATCCATCATCTGACCGCCATCACGGCGAATGCCCCGGAAAACCTGCGTTTCTACACGCAGACCCTCGGTTTGCGGCTCGTCAAGAAGACAGTCAACCAGGACGATACAAGCGCCTATCACCTGTTCTATGCCGATGGCGAGGCAACGCCCGGCACCGATCTTACCTTCTTCGACTGGCCTGTCGGCCTGGAGCGGCGCGGCACGCACAGCATTGCGCGCACGGGTCTGCGCGTCGGCAGCAAGGCCAGCCTTGTCTGGTGGAAGGCGCGCTTCAACGAACTTGGCGTCAAGTCGGACGAAATCGTCGCAATCGGCGGCCGTGACTCGCTCGATTTCGAGGACGGTGAAGGCCAGCGTTTCCGGTTGATTGATGATGGCGGCGCAACCCCGTCGCACCCCTGGGACAAGAGCCCGGTTCCGGCCGAACACCAGATCAGAGGCCTTGGCCCGATCACCATCAGCGTGCCTGATATCACCAACACGGAAGCCATTCTTCTGCATGTGATGAACATGCGCCAGACCAGCACCTATCCGTCTCCCGACGGAGCCGGTCACGTCCACGTCTTTTCCATGGGCGAGGGCGGCCCTGCTGCCGAACTGCATGTTGCCGTCCAGCCGGATCTTCCCGTGGCCCGTCAGGGTGCGGGCGCGGTGCATCACGTGGCGTTCCGGGCGCCGGATGTGCAGCAGCTGCACGAATGGACGGAAAGGCTGAAGAGTTTCCGCATGCCGTCCAGCGGCGAGGTCGAGCGCTATTACTTCCGCTCGCTGTATTTCCGCGAGCCCAATGGCATTCTGTTCGAGATCGCCACGGATGGTCCCGGCTTTACCGTTGACGAGCCGCTGGAAACGCTGGGCGAAGGATTGTCCCTGCCGCCGTTCCTCGAGGGCAAGCGGGCGTCCATCGAAGCAAATCTGAAGCCTCTGGTCTAACCGGAATGAAGAAGGCCCGGCGCACAAGCGCCGGGCCTTCTTGCATCTCAAGCCGTGCGGGGAAGGTTGGCCTCAATCCACTGCCGCACGGCATCGATGTCATGCTGCCCGGTTTCATGCCCGGCATGGACGTGCTGGACGGTAAGGTCCGCTCCGGCCCGCCGCAACAGCGCCTCGAGATCGGGTGTCTTGGCGCCGAACAGGTCGTGGTCGCCATTGACCATCAGAATTTTCGCATGGCTCAAATCCGCCTGCGGTGTCTCCTCAAGAACATTCATCGCGCGCAGGAGAATTGCATTCCTGACAAGACCGGGATGCAGCAGTATGGTTGCCACCAGCATGTTGGCGCCGTTGGAATAACCCAGAAACACCGTGCGTTCGAGATCGAGACGATAGGCCTCGGCGGCCCCTTCGATGAAGGCGGCCAGTGCTTCGGCCTCCGATCGGACATCCTGCTGGTCGAAACTCAGGGGGCCGAAGCGGCGGAACCAGCGGCCGATGCCCTCTTCATTGCTGCGCCCGCGTAAACCAATGAGGGTGGCGTGCGGCGCGGCATTGGCGGCAAGCGGCAGCAACGTGGTTTCATTGCCGTCGGAGCCATGCAAAAGCACAAGCGTCAGGCCATCGGTGTGCTCGGGCGTATAGACACGGTGCACGAAAGGCAGCTCGCGGTAGAGGAACCGCTCCTCGCCGGGCAGGCCGAACTGCGGCAGCATCACTTTGAGATTGCCGGCCTCTTCGGCAAAATGCGGCGGAATGAACAGTTGCGTGCCGAGCGTTTCCAGCGGTTCGTCCACAAGCATGCCGGGACCGTCGGTCGCCATCTCGAACAGCGTGCCGCCGGGCTCGCGCACATAGATCGAGTGAAAATACTTGCGGTCATGCATGGCGGTCGCGTCCGACCCATCCCTGATCAGGCTGTTATAGGTCTCCTGGACATGGGCGATATCGGGCGAGCGGAAGGCGACGTGATCGACCGTTCCGGTGCCGGGCGCCGAACTCCAGAAGCCGCTGGCATCGCGCACATCGACGCAATCGCCGGTATCCGAAACCATCCGCACAATCGTGTCGGTGCGCTCGCCGGCGTGAAAGCCGAAATAGGCTTCGAGAAAGGCGCAGGTGGCCTGCGGCTGTTCGGTAAGAACCGTGGCGCCGCGGATGCGCCGGATGGCGTCGGCCGCGGCAATACCCCGGACGGTCCACGGCGCGGTGCCCGTTACCTCTGATGTTCCGACGAGTTTCACGATCACGCCGTCGGGGTCTTTCAGCCGCAGGACCGTTTCGCCGAATTCCTGCGCGGGACCGGTGACGGCAATGTTGTGCTGGAGCGCGCGGGTCAGCCAGAAGCCGATGGCATCCGGGGCGATGGCCAGCGCGATTTCGCTCGGCTGGCCGTAACCCACCCGGCCGGGCGACCCGTCTTCCCAGACGAGAAAGGTGATCAATGAACCGGGGGTTGCCGATGTGTCGCCGTAGAGGAGGTGAAGCTGGGTCGCGTCTTCATAGCCGCCGGTACGCTTGACGAGCCGAAGGCCGAGAAAACCGGCATAGAAATCCACATTCGCCTGAACGCTGCGGGTGATCAGGGTGATGTGGTGGATGCCGCTTGTCATGAAGTTCCTCCGCCTGTGGATCATGCGACCAATATGCGGCGATCAATACGGGGAAAGCCAGCGGGCGGCAATCAGGCAGGGCCTGAAAAAACAACACCCACCGCGGGAGGAGGTGCGGTGGGTGCTATTTGTAAAGGCCGGCTGGGAGGAGGAGTGCCAGCCTTTGAACGTTCGGAACCTGGGAGGAGGTCATCCCGAACGTTAACTTTGAATTCGATTAGCGCGCAGCTGCGGCCTTCTTGGCAACGAAGGCGATATCGCCACGGGAGATGCCGAGGTCGTTCAGTTCACGTGCGGACAGGCGGTTCAGTTCCGTGACCGTGTCACGATAACGGCGCCAGTTGTTGTAAGAGCGGATCAGGTTCATTTCACTCACCTTGGTAACTTATTGTTTGTTGGATCATTTCTTGATCGTGACCTGCATATAGTCGATGCCCGGCGAAACTTGCAGTGACAAGAATGCATAGCTGCTTTGCAGGAAGTGCGGAGTGGATGGCCAAATTGGGGCGGGTCGAATCACGTCAATCATGATGGCCCGGAAGGGGTGCAAAAACCCGCTTCCATCTTGCCGCGGCCGCCGGCCGGCCCGGCATGGCAGTGCTACCCGCCCGGTTATCGCTGCCCGTGACTGCGGACCTTTTGAACGACCCTTCGCAGCGGCTGCGTCATCCGCCACGAAGTGCTCGATCGGATGGCGGTCAGTTCCTCCTGCAGCCGCAGAATAATCTGCGCCTGTTCCCGGGACATTTGCTCAAGTGCGCTGTGGTCCGGATTGTGCCTGTCCATGGCTGCGGCATGAAGAAGCCGCATCTTCTTGATCTCGCGCCGCAGGGCAATGTTGTCGAGCTGCTCCAGCGACGGAAAGTCATCCGATGCCGCCGCCGGGAGTTTGGTCAGGGTTTGCACGGCGATTTCCGATTCCACCCGCACTTTTTCAGGATCTATCAGGCTCTTGTGCAGCGGCAGAATGGATTCGAGGCTCGCCGACGGGGGCAGGCATCCCCGGAGGGTGGAAAAGAGATATTCGGGATCCTGGGTGAAACGCGGAAAGGCGATGAGATAAATCGGTATTCCCGCCCGCGTCAGGCGCTCGACAAGATGATGGAATCCCACGGCCAGCAGCCGGGCCTGATCGACGGGATCGAGCGCGTACACCGCGCCTCCGGGCGTTTCTCCCCAGTGGTCCCAGGTCCGTGCCTCGTCGGCCATCCATTCCTGGTTGTGATGGAGTCTCTGCAGTTCGAGAATGATCCGGCTGCTTGCCGCTTCCGCCAGATTGCGTATGGGAATGATGACGCCGTCAATCGTAATGTCGGTGCGCTTGAGCACCTCGTCGATGAACTGGTACAGCCAGGGGGATTTGACGACGTAGGGAAGGTTCGCGCCGCCATGGAGAACCAGATCCTCCAAACCGGCATTGGCGTCCTCTATCAGATGGGTCTGTCCGTTGGATCTGGTGATGTGTGTGGTCAGTCCCAGGGCATCGAGATATCGGACGAGAAGGCTCGTTCCGGCCCGGCCTGTACCCGCGATGAGGAGATGATTTGCCATGCGTGTCTCGTATTATCTGGCAAACAGATACACCCGGCCTTGGGCGGAAAACAGTTACAAGTTGTTAAGTTTGTTGATCGCGAAAAAGCCCGTTTTCTGGGCATGGGGACGCCGCTTGCGGGCAGACTTTTCGGCGCCGCGGCTGGGACGGCAAATCGAAATCCCCGATTGAACTGGTATTGAGCATGGCCTTGCTGTCGGTTCGCCGGGGCCTGGGCCAAGATCGGGCTCCTGATCCCCACGCGAGAACGAAGCCGTGTACGACGAGTATGACGACAAACAACACCTGCATTATACGACACCGGTCTGGGTGCATCTGCTGGCCTTTGGTGTCGTGGTGGGGATTGCCGTGCTGATCTGCGAACTCTGCCAATCCCTGGCCTAGAATCAGGATTGCTGCGTCATCGGCCAATGCCGGTCGCGCAAACAGGGATATCGATTTTTGTCGGGAAGGAATGGCGCGCCCGAAAGGATTCGAACCTCTGACCCCCAGATTCGTAGTCTGGTGCTCTATCCAGCTGAGCTACGGGCGCGTGCCACACTTGCGCGTTCGTCTGCGCAGGCCGGTTCGTAATCGGTTGGGCTGTGAATTGCAAGCAGCTTTGGCAAAAAAACCGCAACAATTTTTTGCCGGAACGTCGCACCCCGGTTTATTCGGTGGCTTAGCGCCTTTCCGGTCGTGTGCACCCGCGTCTTTCCGGCGGAAATGAAAAGGCCCGGAGAATGTCCGGGCCTTTGTGCAGGTCTTAAAGGTTGCGCCCGATGGCGAGGAACTTGTCGCGCCGGTCTTTCCTGAGCGCTTCGCCGTCCATCGATGCCATGGATTTCAGGGCAACGTTGATGATGTTGCCCGTCGCCTCGATCACCGCATCCTTGCCGCGATGGGCGCCGCCCGTGGGTTCAGGAATGATGCCGTCGATGATTTTCAGCTCGTACAGGTCCTGTGCCGTGATGCGCATGTTGGTTGCCGCATCCTTGGCGCGGGTGGAATCGTGCCAGAGGATCGATGCCGCGCCTTCCGGCGAGATCACCGAATAAATCGCATGTTCGAGCATGTAGACGCGATTCGCCGTGGCAATGGCGATGGCGCCGCCGGAGCCGCCTTCGCCGATGATGACGGAAACCATCGGCACTTTCAGGTTCAGCGACGCTGCCGTGGACCGGGCAATGGCTTCCGCCTGTCCGCGCTCTTCCGCCGCGATGCCCGGAAAGGCGCCGGCCGTATCGACGAGCGTGATGACCGGAAGGTTGAAGCGGTCGGCCAGGTCCATGACGCGCACGGCCTTGCGGTAACCTTCAGGCATGGCCATGCCGAAATTGTGTTTGAGGCGGGACTTCGTGTCGTTGCCCTTTTCCTGGCCGATCACGGCGACGGCCTGGCCGTTGAAACGGGCAAGACCGGCCTGGATGGCCTCGTCCTCGGCAAAGTTGCGGTCACCGGCGAGCGGCGTGAAGTCCGTGAACAGCTTGCCGATGTAGTCGACGCAATGCGGACGGTCGGGATGGCGGGCGATCTGCGCCTTCTGCCAGGGGGTCAGCTTGCGGTAGAGATCGCGCAAAGCCTCGGCCGACCGCTTTTCCAGACGGGCGATCTCGTCATTGGTGTCGAGCGCGCCGCCTTCTTCCGCAAGCTTCTTCAGTTCGAGAATCTTGCCATCGAGATCAGCAACCGGCTTTTCGAAATCGAGATAGTTGTACATGGACGACGTGTCTGCCTGCATAACGGTGGATTTTTCACGACCTAACTGGCTGTTGCGGACGCTCATGTCAAGGAAGCATGGCCGACAAGGCGCGTTCGCGGCGCCAGTTATAGGGATAATTCCGGCGAAGGTGTGGTGGAAACCCGTGGATAAGGACGAAGTTCAAGGCCTTGCCTGCGTGGCGTTCCTGGCGGAAGAGCTGCTGCGGGCGCCGCTCATGCATCCGGCTTCCTGGTCGACGTCCGGGGTTTGGCCGGTGCCGTCTTGCGTTTCGGCGCCGGCTTCTGTGCCGGTTTCGCCCGCTTGGCGGGTTTTGGGCGCTGCCAGCCGATCCATTCGCCTTCGCCGTCGTAATAGTGAAAGCCCTGCGATGCATTGTACAGGCCCTTGCGCAACTCGCCGATGTCGAGACCGGGCATGTTCTGCAGAAGGGCGGGCGGAAGATGGTCGATGTTCAGCCAGTCCGCGTGGAAATAGATGTGTTCGGGAGCCTTTTCGTTGTCAACGATGATGAACCATTCGCTCTCCATATAGTCGCCGAACCAGGGGTCGGGAAACATGGCCTGTTTGAAGGAGAAGCCGAAACCGTCGATCTCGTCCCAATCCCAGTGTTCCCGCCAGCCCATGGAGCGGATCAGCTGGCTGGACCGCGTGAACCCGGTTTCGTCGAAGCGCATCACTTCGCTATCGGCTTCGACAGGCGCCGGTTCCGGTCTCGAAAACAGCTTTTTCAACAGCCGCCACATAGAGAGTCCCGCCAAGTCTATGGTCCCGCCTGTTTCGCGGGGGAATGGGTTCAGTCTGCCAGAGGGTGGTGCTCCGTGACAAGGCGGTGCAACCGTTCCTCCATGACGTGGGTATAAATCTGGGTCGTTGAAATATCCGAATGACCCAGCAATTGTTGGACCGCACGCAGGTCCGCGCCATTCTGCAGGAGATGGCTGGCGAAGGCATGCCGTAACACGTGCGGCGAGATTGCTGAAGTCACAAGTCCGGCACGAGCAGCCAAGCCTTTCAATTCGCGGGCAAAAACCTGCCGCGCCAGAAAACCGCTTTCGGAGATGGCCGGGAAAAGCCAGGGATTGCCGGCAAGGTTCGGCAGGGCATCGCGCACGGCGAGATAGGTGGTCATTGCCGTGCGGGCCTTGCCGGAGAGCGGGACCATGCGGTCCTTCGAGCCCTTGCCGCGCACCATCAGAAAGCGGTGATCGGAGCGGGCAACCGTCACCGGCAGCCCGACCAGTTCGGAAACGCGCAAGCCCGTCGCGTAGAGAATTTCCAGCAGCGCATGCAGGCGCAGGGCGCGCAGATGATCGCCCGCCGGGGCCTCTGCATCCAGGGTTTCCAGTTCGGCCCGCCCCAGCAGTTTCTCGACATCCGCCTCGCTGAGGATTTTTGGCAGCGAACGGTCCTTCCTTGGCGCGTCCAGCGTGCCCGTCGGGTCGTCGGTGCGGATATTTTCCGTATAGAGAAAACGGAAGAACTGGCGCAGCGCGGACAGGCGCCGTGCCTGTGAGGTCGCGGCATAGCCGCGTCCGGCGATATCGTCGAGATAGGCGCGGATTGTTGCGGGCTCCGCCATGGTCAGCTGCACGCCGGCGGCGCTGGCAAAACCCGCGGCATCCTCGAGGTCGCGGCGATAGGACTCGAGCGTGTTCTGCGCTGCGCCCCGTTCGGCGCTCATCATCTCAAGAAATGTCTCTATCGCTGCTGCTGCACGCATGGCTCTACTTTGGATTGCCGGGTTTGACATTGAGCTTTTCCGCGGGAATGCGGATGGTCAGTTCCGTCTGCGTCGGATGCACGAAGGTCACGAGCGCCAGCATTCCCGCATAGACGAGCCCGGCGAGAACCGCGAGGGTGATGATCAATCGGGTCAGTGTGGGCATCAAATCGACTTTGCAAGCTGGCTTTCCATGTTCCATAATCCTGCAACGGAAACTCTTATGAATTGATGAAGGCCAGACATAAGGACAACCCCACACTTTGCTTGACGAAAGCCCGGTTTTCCTGTCGAAACGCATTTATGAACAGCATTGACGATATTCTTGGCACAGCCCAGGTTCCGGAGTTGGCCCGATCCATCCGGGAGCGCCTGGGGCACCGGTCTATTGTGCTCGTCGGTTTGATGGGCGCAGGCAAATCCACCGTGGGTAAAAAACTGGCTTCGCTGGTCGAACTGCCGTTTTTTGACGCCGACAACGAGATTGAAAAAGTCTCAACCATGACCATTCCCGAACTGTTCGAGGCCTATGGCGAAGCGGAATTCCGCGATCTGGAGCGCCGGGTTATCGCGCGCATGCTCGAAGAAGGCCCCATCGTTCTGGCGACCGGCGGCGGCGCCTATATGAACGAGCAGACGCGCGGTGCCATCGCATCCGAAGGCATATCGATCTGGCTGAATGCGGAACTCGACGTGCTGATGAACCGCGTGGTGCGCAAGCAGAACCGGCCGCTCCTGAAAAGCGACAATCCGCGCGCCGTCATGGAACGGCTGATGAGCGAGCGCTATCCGGTCTATGCGCAGGCGGATCTGACCATTCTCTCACGCGAGGAAAAGAAAGAAATCATCGCGCTTGAAGCGATGCAGGCCGTATCGCAGCATCTGGACAACAAGGAATTCCCGCGATGAGCGCCCTGACGACAGTTCCGGTCAAACTCGGAGACCGTTCCTACGACATTCTCATCGGCGCTGGCCTGATCGAGCGCGCCGGGCAGGAGATTGCCGGGCGCACGGGCGCAGGACGGGTGGCCATCGTCACCGACGAGAACGTTGCCGCGTTGCATCTGCAGCGCCTGGTGGACAGCCTGAAGGCCGGCGGCATCGAATCGACGCCGGTTCTCGTTGCCCCCGGTGAAAAGTCGAAAGGTTTTGCCACGCTCGAAACCGTCACCAATGCCATCCTGGCCGCCCGGCTGGAACGGGGCGATATCGTCATCGCCTTTGGCGGCGGCGTGATCGGCGATCTCGCCGGCTTTGCCGCAAGCATCGCCCGGCGCGGCATGGGCTTCGTGCAGATACCGACCTCGCTGCTGGCCCAGGTGGATTCATCCGTTGGCGGCAAGACCGGCATCAACACGGCGCATGGCAAGAACCTCGTCGGCGCTTTCTACCAGCCGCAATTGGTGCTGGCCGACACGGATGTGCTCGACACGCTCAGCCCGCGCGAATTTCGCGCCGGCTATGCGGAAGTTGCCAAATACGGGCTGATCGACCGGCCGGATTTCTTCGCATGGCTGGAGACGAACTGGCAGGGCATTTTTGCCGGCGGGCCGGAGCGGACCCACGCCATTGCCGTATCCTGCCAGTCAAAGGCCGATGTCGTGGCGCGCGACGAGCGCGAAACCGGCGACCGGGCGCTGCTCAATCTCGGCCACACATTCGGCCACGCGCTGGAGACAGCCACGCACTACGATTCCGCCCGTCTCGTGCATGGCGAAGGCGTTGCCATCGGCATGGTCCTCGCCCACCAGTTTTCGGTCAAGATGAATCTGGCGAGCGCCGACGACGCCCGGCGGGTCGAAGCGCATTTGCGGCAGGTCGGGCTGCCGGTTTCCATCGGCGACATTCCCGGTGCCTTGCCGCCGGCGGAGAGGCTGATGGAGTATATTGCCCAGGATAAGAAGGTGACGCGGGGCACGCTGACCTTCATTCTCACCCGCGGTATCGGCCAGTCCTTTATCGCCCGGGATGTGCCGCCATCGGCCGTTCTCAGCTTTTTGCAGGAGAAACACCCAAAATGAACCTGGAACTCTGGATCTTTTGCGGAATCATTTTCCTTCTGATCCTGATGTCTGGTCTTTTTTCAGGATCCGAAACTGCGCTGACCGCCGTGTCGCGCGCCCGGATGCACCGGCTCTCGAAGCGCGGCGATGACCGTGCAACGGTTGTCGAAGGTCTCATCGAAAAGCGCGACCGCCTGATCGGTGTCATGCTGATCGGCAACAATCTCATCAATATTCTTGCGTCATCCCTGACCACGAGCATGCTGCTCAACCTGTTCGGACAGGCGGGCGTTGCCTATGCCACCGCGATCATGACCGTGCTTCTGGTGATCTTCGCCGAGGTGCTGCCGAAATCCTGGGCGATTTCCAGCCCCGACCGCAATGCGCTGGCGCTGGTGCGGTTCGCACAGGTTGCCGTGTTCATCTTCGGCCCGCTGTCGGACCTCATCAACTGGATCGTGCGCCGCATCCTCGGCCTGTTCGGCATCGATCTCGGTTCGGTGAAATCGATGCTGTCGGCGCAGGAGGAACTGCGCGGCGCCGTCGATCTCCTGCACCGGGAGGGTTCGGTGGTGAAGCGCGACCGCGACCAGATCGGCGGTCTGCTCGACCTGCGTGAGCTCGAAGTCTATGACGTCATGATCCACCGGACGGATATGGATTCGATCAACGCCGATGATCCGATCGAGGAGATCATCGGCCAGATTCTGGCGAGCCACCACACCCGCATTCCGGTCTGGCGCGGCGACAACGACAATATCGTCGGTGTCGTGCATGCCAAGGACCTGGTGCGGGCCATCCGCGATTCCAACCGGGATTTCTCCAAGATCAACATCATGAAGGTGGCGACCAAGCCCTGGTTCGTGCCCGATACGACAACCCTGCAGGACCAGCTCAATGCCTTCCTGCGCCGCAAGGCGCATATCGCCATCGTCGTGGATGAATATGGCGACGTGCAGGGGCTGATCACGCTCGAAGACATCCTTGAGGAGATTGTCGGCGATATCGCCGACGAGCATGACATCGACGTTCAAGGCTGCCGCCCCCAGCCGGATGGGTCGGTACTGGTTGATGGCTCGGTTCCGATCCGCGATCTCAACCGGGCGCTCGACTGGAACCTGCCGGATGCGGAGGCCACGACCATTGCCGGTCTCGTCATCCACGAAACCCAGAGCATCCCCACGGAAAAACAGGCATTCACCTTCCATGGCAAGCGCTTCACCGTGCTGAAGCGGGAAAAAAACCGCATTACCCGGCTTCGTATTCGACCTTTGGAGGATGACGAAAAGGGCAAAACCAGTTAAGCTGCCGCCACTGGTTCGATAATTTTAAGATATTGTTTTTTCAGACGCTTTCCTGCGCATAAGCTAGGGGCTGCATGCATATTGTTATTGCCATTTTAAGTGGAATTGCGGCGATTTTTTACTGGATGTTCCGGCTGCAATGGGCCGCTCGTTCCATTCGGGATCTGGACAGAAATACGCCTCGTCTGAGAAACAGGAGCAAGCGGGCATTCGACCGTATCGTTGGTTCGCGCCACAGCCGGATCCGTGATCCACGGCTGG
The DNA here is from genome assembly GCA_025345505.1 of Todiramphus chloris collaris. Lineage (NCBI taxonomy): Eukaryota > Metazoa > Chordata > Aves > Coraciiformes > Alcedinidae > Todiramphus > Todiramphus chloris. The sequence goes on along the minus strand of JANVCC010009742.1, from coordinate 1,252,240 downwards.
CGGCAACCGTGCTGATGATCCAGCTCGTGCGCACCGGTGCGCCGCTGACCCATGCTGAAAGACGGCAGATCATCGCGCTGTTGGCCGGTCCGCTGGGGATCGGCGATCCGGATGCGATGTTTCGCAAAGCCTGGCGCTATACCAGGCGTCGGGGTTCGTTCCCATCGATGGCTGACGATATGGTGCCGATGCTGCGGGCGCGCCTGAGCGTGGACGAGCGTTTTCAGCTGATCGGCATGCTGTGGCAGACTGCCGCCGCCTATGGCGGGGAGAGCGAGTTGCAGGCGCAGATGATCGCCCGCCTGCAACGGCAACTGATGCAAAGCGATGATGTTTAGGCAGGAAAGCCTCTAGCGGCGTGTCGCTTCGCCGGGAGCAGCCGGTTCCAGTGCGAGCGCGTGGACGCTGCCGGCCAGTTCGTCCTTCAGCACCTCGTTGATCGCCCTGTGCCGCGCGACGCGCGACAGGCCCGCAAAAGCTTCTGCGACAATGCGCACGCGAAAATGCGTTTCACCCGAACCGTCGAATGTGGCATGATGCCCGCTGTCTTCATGATGGTGGCCGGCGTGAAGGTGGCTCTCGTTGATAACGGTCAATGAAACAGGATGAAAAGCCTGCGTCAGTTTGTTTTCGATCGCTGACTGAGTGGACATTTCGTTCTCCTGCGCCCATATGGTAGTTTCATTTGGCAAACCCGTACATGATCACAAATTTACCGCCATTTCAGGCGTTAGGTTGATCCATGGGCAATTGTCAATTCTTGTCTTGTAAACCAATCCGTTGATAATCGTACGCAATGACCTCAAATTCGAAATATTTTGACAGCATCCGCATCCGCCCGAAAAAGGTGGAAGAGGAGAAATCGCGCATTCCCGTGTGCCAGTGGGATGGCTGCGACAAGCCGGGTCCGCACCGTGCACCGGTTGGGCGCATGAAGGAAGGCGAGTTCTTTCACTTCTGCATCGATCATGTCCGTGAATACAACAAAGGCTACAACTATTTTTCCGGTCTCTCCGACGCGGAAGTCGCGCGTTATCAAAAGGAAGCCCTGACCGGCGACCGGCCGACCTGGACCGTCGCAGGCCTGCCGGGCAGCGGCGCTGGCGCCAGCGCGGCGGCCGCAGCGTCTGGCGGTGCGAAGACGTCGCCGGACTTTTCCAAGCTGCGTTCGGGCCGGGCTGCCTATCAGAACCGTTTCCGTGATCCGAACAGCGTGTTCGGTGATGCACGGCCGAGTGCGCGCCTGCGTAAGGCCAAGCCATTGGAGGCAAAAGCGCTGGATACTCTCGGTCTTGATGTGAAAGCCACTGGCGAAGACATCAAGTCGCGCTATAAAGAACTGGTGAAGCGCCATCATCCCGATGCAAACGGCGGTGATCGGGCTTCCGAGGATCGTTTCCGCGACGTTATCCAGGCTTATCAATTGCTCAAACAGGCTGGTTTTTGCTAAGGACCATGTTTGGCTGAATTCGAAGCCTCCCGTCGAGGCTTCATGGGTGTGACTATCTTATTGCGTCTGCGCGTGCAGTCGCGCTGGAGGCATGATGAATAAGGTTGATCGCGATATTGCGAATTTGCCGGATACTACGGTTTCTGCCGCAAAGCTTTTCGGATTTGATACCGACATGATGGTCCCTGCCTACAAGGCAGGCGATGCATACGTGCCGGAGACCGATCCGGATTATCTGTTCGACAAGCAGACCACGCTGGCCATTCTGGCCGGGTTTGCCTTCAACCGGCGCGTCATGGTGTCCGGATACCACGGAACAGGCAAGTCGACCCACATCGAACAGGTCGCCGCCCGCCTCAACTGGCCGTGCGTGCGCGTCAATCTCGACAGCCATGTCAGCCGTATCGATCTCGTCGGCAAGGATGCCATCGTCGTCAAGGACGGCATGCAGATCACCGAATTCCGCGACGGTATCCTGCCATGGGCCTATCAGCACAATGTGGCGCTGGTGTTCGACGAGTATGATGCCGGCCGTCCGGACGTGATGTTCGTGATCCAGCGCGTGCTTGAATCGTCCGGCCGCCTGACCCTGCTCGACCAGAGCCGCGTGATCCGTCCGCATCCGGCGTTCCGCCTGTTCGCGACGGCCAACACCGTCGGCCTCGGCGATACAACCGGCCTCTACCACGGCACGCAGCAGATCAACCAGGCACAGATGGACCGCTGGTCCATCGTGACGACGCTCAACTATCTGCCGCATGACAACGAAGCCGCCATCGTTCTGGCCAAGGCCAAGCACTACCAGAACAAGGAAGGCAAGGAGATCGTCTCGAAGATGGTCCGCGTTGCCGACATGACCCGTGCCGCCTTCATCAATGGCGATCTCTCCACGGTGATGAGCCCGCGTACGGTCATCACCTGGGCTGAAAATGCCGATATCTTCAAGGATGTCGGCTTCGCCTTCCGTCTGACCTTCCTCAACAAGTGCGATGAACTGGAACGTCCGATCGTTGCCGAGTTCTATCAGCGTGCGTTCGGCAAGGAACTGCCGGAGTCGACGGCCAATGTGGTCATAGGCTGAGCGTCATCAGAGCATGGCGGGCCCGGGAGACAATTCACGCACAAATCCGAAAGGCCCGGTTGATTCCGAGCCCTTCAAGCGCGCGGTTACGGCCTGCATGCGGGCCATTGCCGGTGATCATGAAATGGAAGTCGGGTTTGGCAATGATCGCCCGGCCCTGACGGGGCATCGGGCGCGTCTGCCCGACCTGCCCAAGCGTCCGACGGCGAACGATATCGCGGTTACCCGCGGCATCGGCGATTCCATGGCGTTGCGCAAGGCGTGCCACAACGACCGCATTCATGCGACGCTGGCGCCGGAAGGCAAGCAGGCGCGTGCCATTTTCGATGCGGTCGAACAGGCGCGCGTCGAGGCAATCGGTGCCCTGCGCATGGACGGCATGGCCGAGAATCTCAGTTCGATGCTGTCGGACAAATATTCCCGCGCCAATTTTCCGGCCATCACCGACAAGGCCGAAGCACCGCTGGAAGAAGCGATTGCGCTTGTGGTGCGCGAGAAGCTGACGGGCCGCAAGGCGCCCGAATCCGCCGGCAATGTCGTCGACCTCTGGCGTGACTGGATCGAGGAAAAGGCAGCGGCTGATCTTGAGCATCTCGGCGACAAGATCAACGACCAGAACGCCTTTGCCCGCGTTGTCCGCGAAATGCTGGCTTCCATGGAGATGGCCGAAGAGCTGTCGCAGGAAAGCGAGCAGGACGAGGACCAGGAAAACAACGAGGACACGCCGGAGCCCGAAGAGAACAACGAGGGCGGTTCCGACGAAGACCAGGGCAGTGACGCATCCGAGGATGATGATTCGGAAAGCTCCAGCGACGACAGTCAGTCGGGCGAGACCGAGGCCGCCGATGCTTCCTCCGACGAGATTGACGACGACGCGGATACGGATGCGGAAATGCCCGGCGAGGCACGCCGTCCGAACCAGCCGTTTTCCAATCTCGGCAGCGAAAGCGGCTACAAGGTCTTCACCCAGGAATTCGACGAAACCACCGATGCGGAAGAACTGTGCGACGATGCGGAGCTGGAGCGCCTCCGGGCTTTCCTCGACAAGCAGCTCGCCAATCTTTCCGGTGTCGTGGGTCGTCTCGCCAACCGCCTGCAGCGGCGCCTGATGGCGCAGCAGAACCGGTCCTGGGATTTCGATCTGGAAGAGGGCTATCTCGATTCGGCGCGTCTCGTGCGCGTGGTCATCGATCCGACGCAGCCGCTGTCCTATAAGCAGGAGCGCGATACGGATTTCCGCGATACAATCGTCACCCTGCTGATCGACAATTCCGGCTCCATGCGTGGCCGTCCGATCACGGTCGCGGCGACCTGCGCCGACATTCTGGCGCGCACGCTCGAGCGCTGCGGTGTGAAAGTCGAGATTCTCGGCTTCACCACCAAGGCCTGGAAGGGCGGGCAGGCGCGCGAGGCCTGGCTGGAGCGCGGCAAGCCTGCCAATCCCGGCCGCCTCAACGATCTGCGCCATATCGTCTACAAGCGTGCCGATGCCCCGTGGCGCCGTTCCAGGCGCAATCTCGGGCTGATGATGCGCGAAGGGCTGCTGAAGGAAAACATCGACGGCGAAGCCCTGATCTGGGCGCATCAGCGTCTGCTGGGTCGGCCGGAACAGCGCAAGATCCTGATGATGATTTCCGACGGTGCGCCGGTCGACGATTCCACCCTGTCGGTCAACCCGGGCAATTATCTCGAACGGCACCTGCGCGCCGTGATCGAAGAGATCGAGACACGCTCGCCGGTCGAGCTGATCGCCATCGGCATCGGCCATGACGTGACGCGCTACTACCGGCGTGCGGTGACCATTGTCGATGCGGAAGAGCTGGCGGGTGCGATGACCGAGCAGTTGGCATCGCTGTTTGAAGAACAGGAACAGCGCCGCGCCGCAGGTAAATCTGCCGCCCGCAGACATTGAGATGAACCGTAGGGCGCTGCTTGGTCGGCGCATGCGGTTCATTCTTCTTCCGGTTCTGCCGCCCGCAGCCGTCGCGGCGGCCGATTCGATCCCGCAGAGAAATCTTTATCTGGAATTCCGGTTGGCCGAATAGATCGCCGGCGCGAAGACGGCAAGAATGGCGCCGTAGGGCACCAGCATCACCACGGCCATGACAATCTTCACCATCAGGTCGCCGAAGCCGAGCGACATCCACAGCGGGATATCCTTGCCGAGGAAAGGCACCAGCATGGCGAGCGATGAGTCGGTGCGACCCGTCGCCAGATCGATCCAGGCGAATTGGGCGGCAAAGGCGATGGAGAAAAACAGCAGTGTATCGAGCAGCGAACCGAACACGGCGGACGCGAACGGCGCTTTCCACCAGGTCAGCTGGCGCAGCTTGCTGAAAACGGTGACATCCAGCAGCTGGGCGCAGAGAAACGCCGAGCCCGAGGCGATGGCGATGCGCGGCGTTGCCAGCCAGACCGACAGAATCACCGCGATGACGAAACCGGCATAGACGACCTTGCGGGCGAATTGCGGTCCGAAACGGCGGTTCGACAGGTCATTGACGAGGAAGGCAACGGGATAGGTGAAAGCGCCGTAGGTCAGGATTTCGTTCAATCCAAGATGATTGAACGGGTACTGCACCAGAATATTGGAGGCAGCCACGACCAGGCACATGGCGAGGACGGGGAAAATGAAATCCGACAGGGAATAGGCGCGCGAAAGCGGCATTTTTTTTATCCTGGGTAATGGAACCAGCAACAATAAGGCCAGCATGCGCTGGCCTCAAGCGATTA